>UFQX01000193.1:393240-646047 GCA_900497675.1 Arapaima gigas | reverse complement strand
GGGGGGGGGGGGGGGGGGGGGGGTTCCCCACAAAGTATAAAAACAACACCAAGCCTTTGTATACATTTTCCTGCAGGTTTGGCAACGAGGGGCATTCGTATTTTGTCCAAGCGTGACGACAACGGGGCACTCCGAGGTAGACCTGCTCTACCGGCCCGTGAACAAGCCCTACTCCGTAAGGAACCGCGGAAGCGGCCCGGAGCGCCAGCGAGGAAAGTGCGGCTGCTATTTTTAGACGCCTTCTCCACCCTGCTTATTTGTAGATAAATTTGGTTCAGAGATTACAGGCGGGGCATCAAACCTTTGCCATCAACCGATCAAGGTGAGATTCCTGCTTAATAATGATACAGGCATCAGGTATCGATAGAACAGATGGCAGGGCGATGCTCCCGATTGCCATATTGGATTACGCCGCCTCCCGCTTTGATGGCAGTTCACACCCTCAAAGAATTGTAATGCATTTAATAAATTTCCCCTTCTCGTCCGGGTGCCCGCGATCCAGCCGCGGTATCGAGTTCATCTGCGCGTTCGTCGGATCCCAGATGCTGTTCTGACCTACATTTGTCTGCAGGTGATTTGCAGCGGACCGGACGGCGCCGACATCCTCATCACCATTTAATCGCCTTTGAGCCGAAACCCATCGCTTCCCCTCCCGGTCAAAATAGTCATTTTCGTTTTGGAGGAAGAGGAGGGAGTATAGCAATGCGGGGGGGGGGGGGGGGGGGGGGGGGGGGGGGGGGGGGGGGGGGGGGGGGGGGGGGGGGGGGGGGGGGGGGGGGGGGGGGGGGGGGGGGGGGGGGGGGGGGGGGGGGGGGGGGGGGGGGGGGGGGGGGGGGGGGGGGGGGGGGGGGGGGGGGGGGGGGGGGGGGGGGGGGGGGGGGGGGGGGGGGGGGGGGGGGGGGGGGCTGTGTGGGGGTGGGGGGTTAAAAAGAGGAGGAGCAAACAGAGACAAACAACCAGCCAGCATGCTGCAGGTAAGGTTTCTCGCTTTGTGTTGCCCAAGTGCACCTTAGATTTTTAGACATCAGTTTTTTACTTTGACTGACGTCCGGCGCAGCGGGCTGTTATTTCCCGACTTCAGAGCCTTTCAGCGTGAAACTGCCGCTAAGCTACAAATGAGAAACACGGGTCGTAAAGCAAACAGTTTGACTCGAGACACCGACGCCACGGTATTCCAGCTCCTGGTTTCCGAGGGGTGTGTATTAAAGGTTACAACGCCGGCGTAGTGAGTTCTGTCCAAGTGAAGCGGATCCACGTCGGCAAAATACTGGAAATGGGTGCGAGTGTGAGAGAGACACTAGGTGGCAGCATCTGCGCTCTCAGTCTTTGCCCGGTGTGGCCTGGCTTCAAACGCTGTTTTTCCGGACACTTCTGTTCACTGTCCCCCCAAGTCCCCCCAGTACCAGTTCACTACAGTACAGCCATTTTAATCGGTATGTTTTACTTTTTTTATGTTGTTTCATTTCTTTCCAAATAAACTCGACTATTAACTGCTTGCTGTTATTAGTACTTAGAATCTACAAGAACCCGAATGCAATGCACGATGTTAAATTAACTGCACACAAACACACGCGTCTTAAGTTAGAAACTTGGAGTTTAAAGTGTTTTTTTGTCATACAAAATGTTTGTTTTCACAGTGTTAGAGGGATATTATGGGGAAATTAACTGGGGTTTCGCAGGCTAACCTGGAATAAATCAATTTTCCTCATAGGGAATAATAGAAATAACTTCCCGATATCCAAATTCACTGTTTTTGAGCCATTTCTAGGTCTCGGTTTCACGTGGG
Source organism: Arapaima gigas (assembly GCA_900497675.1). NCBI lineage: Eukaryota > Metazoa > Chordata > Actinopteri > Osteoglossiformes > Osteoglossidae > Arapaima > Arapaima gigas. Next base: position 644,261 of record UFQX01000193.1, on the reverse strand, counting down.
CTTCGGTGAACACGAACGAATTGAATACAACTTCCAGTTAGCAGCTCACCAACAGACCTATTTAAGCTTCACACGTAAAGTTCAGCGACAGAAACGAAAGGACTACTCGGCTGAAGGCAGAAGTTTACCCTGGAGAGGACGACGTGAGGCACATCACGATGTAAATGCTGTCACGAATGACAGCTGGCGCAGAACCGAGTGTCTTTGCTTTGTGTTCTTCACGTACGATTAGAAAAACCATTTAACCTGTGCAGAAGGGAAGGGGGAGACGGCAAAATAACACGTTCGGCACGGTGAATTTTAATTGCAGAAAAAAATTGCTGGAACAGACAAAAGCAGAACCGAACAATTACAAGTACAGCTGCACAAGCGGCGGAGCAGGAACGGCACCGCGGGCCGGGTTCAGCAGCCGTGTGACAGAATGAGGTTACGTGCATCCGACTGCCGCTTGACTCTCTCCGTGTCGACGCCGAGGCGCTCGCCGGGAGTCGGAGGAGAACCACCGAGTTGGGTTCGAAGTAGCCCTGCCTAAGGGGGGAGGGAGAGGGATGTGACGAGTCGAGAAAAACAAACATAACTAAATCAGTCGCAGCCCAAAAGAGAGACTGAATTCGGAGAGGCTCGGCCCGTGGCACGCTTGTCGGGAGCGCCGAAATTTCTCACCGAGCTGTGGAATGCGTCGCGATAGAAATGCGGGCCCACTTGACGGAGCTCTGCACCGTGCGCCAGCGACTCTGCGACTACAGCAACGCCACTCGAAGAAGATGGACGTTACGGACCGGGGCTATGGGGGCGGCGAGTGGAAAATTATAGGTTATTTTGGAGTTACAATGCATTTGCACACAAGGGAGATGGAATTTCGCAGACAGGCAGCTAGTTAAGAAATCCCCATTGCAACATTAATGCTTTTAGTCATCCCAAAATACAAAAAAGGACCCTATAATGCTTGCAAAGGCTGGGCGGGAGACTAGGCTTCTTTATGCGATAAAAACAGCATGGAAATCTCTAATGGAATGAATTTTTAATTGTACTTAACCAAGCAGTTGCTGCAGAGTAGAAACGGACGACCTTTGCTGAACGATACGGCAAAATCAATACCGGACTCATGGTCTAGTCAGAGGTCACTCATTGGAAGTCACGAACTTAACTAGACCTCGAAATACCGCAGGCTGCTTTTATTAGATATTATGAAACTTTACACCCCGAGGCCCACGCAGATGTAAATCGTGGTGGTCGTGCCGTCCTTGCGAGTTCGCATTTCCGAAACGACCTCCACGATGCAAACTTGGGCGAAGAGGAAGAAAAAGGTTGCCCTAACTTTGACCAGACGTGCGTTAGGATGCAGGCGATTGAGTCGCGGTGCAAGAAATTCGGCGGGAACGGCAGTTTGTCGCGGCGCTTGTTAATTCAGCCGGAGCCGTCGCCTTTCCCTACCGTCGGGTTTCTAGATCAAAGCAAATTTAAACCCGCTAAGTTGCTGAGCTAAAAGTCACGCTCGTGCTCCCGCACTTCAGCCGGTCAGATCCTCGCCACGTGTCGCGCATCCTCATTAATATCACGGAGCGCGTTGATATTCACGCAGCCGAGCCGCAGCATCCATTAGCGAATGCGGCTAAGCGGCGGAAGCTAACAATAAGGGCTTTTTAACCATTGCTCTTTGTTCGGATCAGTCGTCACTTCTCCATCTGGCACTGCTACCCACGGCGGTGGGCCTACTCTGACCCAGCACTGGCTGAGAAGCTATAAAGCAAAGAGCAAAAACAACGTTACTCACTTCCATTTCCTCCCCGAAACCGTGTGGATTTGTTAAAGAAGCCTCGAAACTAAAAAAGCAAAACGGTGATGCGTGGAGCATTTCAATAAGGTTCAAAGTGTGGAGAAAATTAATCTTGTGAAGAAAGGATTCTTTTCATTTTTTGCATTCAGAGGTTCGCGGGGGGAGGTTAGCTCGTGTAATTTGTTTGCGTTACGACTAACAGCTCCAGCCGAGTTCTAGCTGGAATCCGTGCCAAATCACAGCTCCCGGCGCACGACCGATCTGCAGACGGACCCTCAGTATCACGGCTCTGTGATAGACAGCGAGTCTCTTCAGATCAGCAGGCAACTAGCAAACAAGGTATCCTTGTCAAAACGGTCCTCCGTCAACGCTCTTACGGCTGTTGCTCCAAGACGAGCGCGATGCTCACGGCAGTCAGGCGGCGCTGGTGGGCAGCGAGGTAAGAAAAGGTGGCCTTACAGGTAAAGAAAAGTAAATCCAGTCCAGCTTGGCTATCGCCCGATAGAGAGAAACATCAACGCGGGGGAGCAAAACTACGTGACACCAAGGAGGGGTAGCAAAGACGGTCCAATTGGGTTAACAGGACGTTATTGTGGGTCAGACACCCAAAGCCACCCAGCAGCCTCCCAAGCTGCTCTGGTGAAGAGGACTCAGAATGATGCAGATCAGCACTAATCCAGTTAGATCTCTGTACCAGTGCACACTCCACAGCCCAAAGCCTATTTGCCTCAACCAGCGCGTCCTCTCCAGTTATTAATGAAACGCATCAGAAGACCCTCTCGGTGGACGGAGAGTCGATTAGCCGCAGGCAAAGAAGCGCGAGCGCTGCGAGCCAAAGGTCTGTTCCTTCCCATTGAATGACTCACCCGCGGTGGGATAAATCGCTCCGGGAGATGAAGTGGTAGGTAATGGTTGAGAGCAGAGGGAATCAGCACACCGGGGTGCTGCCATCTTAATATTGCCAAAATACGCTGCTATAAAATTGGCGACATGCCTAATTTTAACTCCAAAAAAAACTGCTTCCCATCACGATTTTTTTGTAAACTGAAGTCTTGGGAAAAAAAATATTTCAGGAGGAAAGTATTAGACTAAACGCCTGGCCACGGCCAACTATCAGTCACGCCCGTGTGATGCTGCTTCTGCCCCCACGGGCACCGTTTACATAACCCCACCCTACTCCTATCTTGTTCGTGGGGGGGGGCAACCTCACTCGACTGAGCCCACCAAGCATCGGTTCAGATTCTCAAACCAGCCTAATATGTCCAGCTCCTGAAAGACTAAAACACCCATTAGCTTCTTCAAAATGAAGACTTTGCAATAGGCAAACTTTTTACTCGTGCCGTTGCTGACAACTCAAGGAAGTTCTGCCGGCAATTCTGCAGGCTACAAATCGCATCGGAGGAAATAATTTGCACACATTTGTCTTTTTCTGCTGCCCGTTCGACGCCATCACGTTCTCGGTCTCCTCTCGCTACCACAGAAACAAAGACGCAGCTCCACCCAACGGGTTAGCAATGATGTAATATCGCGCCCTGGGAAACGTGCTTAAGAGGCTCATTCGCGACACTTTAGCCGCTCTGTCTTGCCACGAATGAAAACTATTTCTTCTTCCTTAAACAAAGCAGATTAACTTATTTTCCAGTTTATGCTAAAGGAAACAGAACCTCTTTGTCATTTAAAAAAAAGAAAAATCTTACACATGCATCTTTTTTCGTGTTCCTCCGAGGAGATTCTGCCTCTATGCACCCTGGTAATGCAGCAATGTGAGACTCTCCCCTGAATAGGAATATGCAAGGCAGGAAAAATACAAGTCAACTATGGTGTGGAGGCCAGCAGAAAGTGTTCGAGGTAGATAATACTGCTGACAAATTATATTTGTATTCATTTAATTTCTTCTCATTGCTCTTTGCCCTTAGCAGGTCTACAGGGTATGGCATGAATATGTGCTTTGTTGTCACTGGGACAAGGAAGTGCAAAAGAGATTATGCAATGTCACATGTGAGCTCATTCAGCCTGTCCCTCCTCACCCCCTTGCTTCTTTTCCTTTTAATTTCACACAAACACCAGTCCCAAGAATTAGCCCAGTACCAACATTGAGTCTTTAACTGCATCCAGGATGTCACATCAAGTCACCGTTCAGGGACGGTGGCAAGGCCCCTAAGTTAGTGTCACCAACTCCTTCAAACTTATTAAAAAATTGCACAAATTGCACACGATGGCTGTTTTCATGGAAAGGGTCAGGAGATGGCTTTTGGCCACAGGCACCTCATTTGCCCTGCAATTAACTGAATTTTTTCTTCTTATTGCTGCAGAGGGTGTGTTACTCATCCAGCTGCCTTAGCCTGTGGGTCTCCTCAAGCTGAAACTCAGACTTGGGGCACAGTTATACAGCCATGTTGCAGGAGCAGCAGCTAAGCCAAAGGGCATTTACAACTACTGAAAATAACGCTTAAAATAAAACCTAAAAATACTCACTCACATCTATAAAAATTAGCACTTGCTTTACTGTTTTTGGCCATCTGTGGGAGGAAAAAAAAACAAAACTTTTGGAACAGACACAAACAAATGCTTTTATGATTGATTCCACAGTATTTCCTTGTCCTCTATTATAACTCATTGTGCTTGGCTGCTTCTACCAGGAGTTTGTCCCATTCAGCTAAGTGCTGCACTTCACTGCTTTGTCCACCTCCGTAAGTGTTCCGTTTTGTTTTAGAATGGGCAACTGAAACCACGTATATGTAATATTATAACATTCCCCATTTTTTCAGGCGTTTGCTACAGATGCTGAATCCCAGATAACATTGACAATACAAATAAAAACAGACAGCTCAACCCAGGTGGCAACAGTTGAAAGTATGCAATAGTTCATTGTATTCCATCCAATATCTGGGCAGATTTTTCAAATGTATCCTTTTCAGCGTGCAACTCGGAAAAACATTTTTCAAGCTACAAAAACGCTACAGAAAGGGCCGTAAATCAGCAGAAATATTAAATAACCGTTTAAGTCTGAGTAAACCTACAGCGAGCGGCCATTCGTTGCACCACGTAGTCTAACTGCACTTTGTTTCTACACCTTCCAAGGTAAATTGTGAACCAACAATGGAGTGAAACATGCAATTCCATTTATGCCACAACTTTATTGAAAGCGATATTCTGTTTTGTTTGAAGGACGCAGACGTACGCAAGTTATGCCACCTGACGCACAGGAGCGCAAGTAGTTGACGTCGGACCAGAAAAGAAATCCGCACAGACGGAAAACGGTGAGTCAACCATTGAGAGGGTATTGCGGCAAAGTGGCCCACGTACACCAATGCACGGCTGAGAGGAACAATTTCCTAACTTCAAAAATATGTCTAATTCAAAAATTCTAATAGATAAAACGCTCAGTTAGTGTTCCCACTGCTTTGCTCCATCTCATCTGATTCACAAACTAAGAGTGATTCATCCAACTAGTCTGTTAGGCCTGTAGCTTTAGTTTTGGCTGGGGGAAAAAAAAAAAAAAAAACTTACTTAAAAATCACGTCGCACACCTTTGACTGCACTAAGAATAGCAGAAACGCGAGGTTCCGTTCAACGAAAGTTACGGAACTCGGTCCGTTTGGGAAACGTGGTTTTGACAGCACTTGTTCCACCTTGATTTATTTTTTATTTTTAAATGTGAGAAATGCGGCGGTGAATTATGCCAATATAACTGACCTTCACCTCCTTTTCAGCGTTGAGCAGTATTTATAAAACAGTCCACTGAGGTCTTTTGAATCATTTATTCGACGATCTGCTTCTGCCGAAATTCAAACCGACACGCAGCAACAGAGTGAGTCCCACTAGGCCCGGGGAGAAAATTTGATCAAAATTTTGTCTTTTGTTTGATTTTTTTCCCCCCTTTTAAAACATCAGTTGAAATATTGATCCAAGCAAATGAACATCTCTGCACATTGTCTCAGTTTCTTCTCCTGTCAAGTACGCAGCATTTTCTCCAGACTGAAGACTAATGCAGAGCAGTAAATCGGAGGATGCAGATTGGCGCTTCAGCCTCCCACAGTTTCACTTCATTCCTGCGTTGGATTATTTATGTTTTTGTTTATAATGAGCCGCTCTGGCACGTTGACACATTTTTAAATGCTTTCCTTTGATTGTTTACTTTCCCGCTATATTTGTCTTGTGACATTTTATTATGAGCGAGAACGAGAAAGTCGTGCTCGATTTCAGGGATCTGCCTCAATCTGCGCTTCTTAAATGATTTATACAAGAACTGAAATAAGAATAAAAAAATAGAGGCAGGCAAAAAGTCCCCCCAGGGCAAAAGGGGCTAATTGAGCTGGTTTTTCCGGAAGAAAAAGGCCAAGAGAACTTGTAACATGTAATAATGAGCCATTCAATCACTAGACTAGGTAGAAAAATCACGCGGCTCTTTTCACGGCTGATCAAGCCGTTCTCAGCCAAAGCTGTCGACACAATTGCGGGTTCACACTCAAGCGCCTGATGGGAAAGTACACCGTTTCCAGTTCACACAAGTCAAATGCTGATGGGGAAGCAGCAAAACTGAACGGAGTAACAGAGCATCTGCTGGAAACCGAGGCGCAATTCAGCCACTGGAGTTGCGACCGAGGATGAAACATCTGGTTGCCCGAGTTAAGCGTTCGGTATGTAGCCAAGAATGAATGTACGCATGCTTGGAAGCGTTAACCGTATTGTGAGAGGAAAGTTAGAGCAAGTGTTTCCTCTCAAGTGTGTAGGTCTGAACGGCCTTGAAACCCCACCCCCACGGTGGCATCCGGCGTGGGGAAACGTCACAAAACTAAACGGAGAGCAACCACTGGAGGAGTTGTGATCAAGGAGGAAACATCTGGTCACTCAAGCTAATGAAGACCTACCCTCCAATTGTCTGGCATCGCATCCAAGGACAGTTTTAGTCTATCATCCCCTGCTTCTGGAAAAGGCCGCTCACGATAAGCGGTTAAAGATGGATCTAGACCTGCTTGGAAGGTCCCGGTGTGGTGAAACCTCACACTCGTGGGAAGTCGATAAGTCATCAGTAGAATTGCTGGGACAGTAACCAGGAACACCTAGCGGTTTTCCGAAGACACTGCAGCGGAGCTGGAGAGAAACACCGGGAGCTTTAAGGTGGCAGTTGCGATTATCCAGGAGTCGCTCCAGTATCCGTTTCTCTCAGTTCAACAGCTGATGGGAAAAAGACTCTCGATTTTGAGTCGACTCCCCGCCATCTGAGGAACACGTGGCTGGTGTGGTCTCGAACACCCTGCCGTGTCGGTAAACTGACATCAAAAGGGAAGACGCGAGGATCGAGCCCATCCTACGCAAACTCCCACATGCTGCACATCAGAAAGAGAAATATTCCGTCAGTCTACGTGGAGCTAATTCAATCAAGGTGGTTACAGCTTTAGCCGCTACACAAATCCGGCAAACATTTCTAAAGCCAGGATTTAGGATTTGACTGTACCTTTAAAAGATAGTCATACTAGATCCAGCATTTCAAATAACACACCGAAATATTCATCTACTCTGACAACATAATCTTTATATCGGCTCACCATTCAAGGTTAGACTGACAAGGGGGAGAAAGTGACAGCAGATAAGTGAGCTTGCTAATGTGGATACAGTATATGGCAAGAGCAGAGAGGAGCCTTCTATAAACAGCCATAAGCCCATTGTTTGTACTGCTAATTTGCAGGAGGATAGAGCCAGGAGTCCTTTGGGAACCTGCTATTTATCCTTGAAGAAAGCAATGGATGAATGTTCTTCCGGGATCTGCTTTTGCTAATCATTCCAGGTTAAGTCACTGAATGGGCAGCATAATGTAATACTCTGCTCTCTGTACTGCAGAGGGTAAACAGGGTGAAAGCAAGCGCCCTGTACAATAAGGTAAAGTTCTGCAGTCTTTCCTGCTAGCAGCACGCCAGGAGGGTGGTGGATGTTCCAGGTGACGGTGAAACATCTCACAGGGGTCAACGGGCAACATGTGTCTTGCCACATTCCCACTGAACAGCAGTCCTCAAAAGCTGAGATATGACTGGCATTTTGTGAACAATGCCACTCAATAGAAGTGGCGTCCATCACACGGTATTGTCTCCTCGCTCGTAATTGAAGTGTACAGTTACACAACCTCCCAAGATGTGGCTCTCACGTGGTGTTCATATAAATGTACAAAAAAAGTGCAGAGACACTGAATTGATACTAAAATATCCAAAAAACATCCAGTCAGAAGCAGGAGGGCCACCCCATTATATAAAACTCATGCAGGAGATGAGAATTACCAACATTCAATGCTTTTAATAATGTCAGACAGGCCACAGAAGACCGCATCACTGGAACCTCAGATCTTTTGTAACTTTTGAGAAGAGTCTGCATTTTGTTGACTCCAAAAGACTGAAGTGTTACGATTATATAACTTGTTATACGTGTTCAAAAGCACTTTCAGGTGGCCCAGATTGAAAACGAGAGATGTTTTTTCTGGATGCAGGGGCTGCTTTTCAGAGCTTTCCCCCGAAGCAGCGAGGTTAAACCCCAAAACCACACGCATTTTATCGTTTGCTGCGAGGAACGGATCCGAAAAGACAGATTGAGTAACAAGGAATTCATTATTGCCCTACAATCAGTTTTATTTATGAGCTGTCAACACATAAAGGCAACCGCATTTTGAAGCGCTTTAACATCTATACAATGGGTAATCAGTCAAAATTTAATTTCGTACTTAGCGACACAAAGGACAGCAAATTATGGATGCTATTCAGAAACGGACATCGAAGCAGATTCCCGTTCTGCAATCTCGGTGGACACTATCAAAGTTTCTTGCCGATCCTAAATTGTCAAAAACTTTTAGTCTGCTTTGTTCCAAAGACACTCGCCTGGAAAATGAGCTGGTGTCCATATTTGCATCCACTTTGGCGGACCGGAATAGATTTGCACCCGTCGCCAGTTCCTGCCTGAGGTGTATGAAATCTAACTGTTCCGAAGGACTGAAAGACCGCCTTCAAAGCAGGCATTTCGGCCAAAAACACCCTGCTTCTGCACGGCTCCGGCTCCCCGGACCACCTCAAGGTCTAATAACCTCAAATAAGATCTAACGTCTATACTGACAAAGTTCCCATAAGTCCACATCGTACGTGTTGCGGCCCTGGATGGCCAACCACCTCCCTCACCCATCTTGCCAGGTTAAAATTAGGAATTACTGAGTTCATTTAAGGTACTTTAGGGTTTTGGTCACCCATCCTTATCGGTCTTGAAAGGAAAAAATAAAAACACCTAAATCCAATTTGGCCCAACCTGGCAAGTGCTTAGGACTTTATTAGCTAGCAGAAGAGTAGAGGAAGCCTTCTGACCGGAATGAAATTATAATAGACGTGGATTCAATGTGTAATTGCCTACCGCCACCAGCAAAGTTATGAATTAATGTTTAGTTATCCACAAAGCATGGCACACTTTTCTCAAAGTGGAAAAAAACCTGAAACTGTCGTTGGCGTAAAATGGCCGACGTGTCTTAAGATACCACTAGCGTAGCCTATTACGTTCAAGTCACACGGTCAGCTCTTTGGCGGCAAAACCAACATCCAGGTGCGTGTCAGACTGGTCACCTAACCGTCTAAATCACGGGCAGGCGAGGACATTTCATTCACGATCGCTGCTTAGCCTCCATTTCCCTTCTCAGGTTGTTTCAAAGCAGCAAGAGGCGGCCGTCATTAGCTTGCTGACGGAGAGATGCTGGAAAACCCACCGAGCCGATAGGGAGCGAAATGCATCGTCCGACCAATCGCTCAGAACATTGCTGTCTTTGCAGACACTCCTGGCCCAGCGTTGCACTTCACCGGAGGGACTCATTTAACGTTGCCGGAGCCACCGCTGCCCAAACCAGACCCGACAGCAAGAGCGAACCAGGCCATTACTGTTTGTCGGAAGAATTTATGCAGTATTAAAGAAAACGCAATACGTGCCGGTTGCTAACAAATGAAAGCTGTCTGGGAAGGGGTCCAGAGGAGCTTACGCCAACATCCTCTCACTTAGAGTCCGACTTTTATGGTGCGCGACAGGCGTGCTACTAAAGGACGTCACTAAAAACCGCATCTCGAGACATTAGGCGTATCCACGCAAAGATTACAACAAGATAATTTCATATATTTTCATTTTATTTTCCCCTGGCAAACGGAGCGCCCTTGCTGGGAAGTCTGCAGCTCAGCAGAAAACCTGAACGTGTTCTTGTGTCATGGGGGGGTATTAAAAAGGAGGCATCACGCATTAGTTGGCTTTCAAGGCTCATCTCTTGCAGCGTCAGGAACGAAAAAGCGTGTTGCACACCGCCAGTCTTTCCAGTGTCACTTGCTATCCAGGCCTTGTCCTTTTGTTACTTCAGGTGTTTGAACAGTGACACTACCACAGCCACGACTCACATCTAGTCAACTTGCTTAGTGCTGCGAAATGCCGTCGACTGAGGAAGACCATCTGTATTCCCACAGCTGCCTTACTGAACTCGGACCTCACATTCCCCTGATGGTCTTTCCATAAACTGCACCTTCAGAGAGATGAAGTTTAAAAAAGACATGGGGCTAAGCACCAAATCCAAATTCAAAAGATATCCTTCATTCCAGCTCCAACTGGGAGCTTCTCTGAAATTTAAGCTAATCCTATTTGTATTTATGCAGGCCATACAGTAGGCAGCATATAGTCATGGGGTGGACTTGGAACCAGAAGATCATGGGTTTACCTCACAGGACAGAAGACAAGAAAAATGGCTCTAGATGAAAGTGCTCAGCTGCTCATTGTAGTTGCTGGAAAGTACAGCACTGATCCGGTCCTCAACCCTGCACACAAACACAGCCTACCATTCCAAAAGTGGGCAGATTACACCAGTCCGGCTCTTCGCCCCCCCGACAGAAGATAATTGTGAAGATTTCACACAGGTCTGCCCAACATGGGCAGAGAAGCTTCGTGGTACTTTTGAACAGGACATGCAAGCTGCTGGCAGATCCCTGTTTGGACCATCTTTAGCGAGGGGAAGGAACACACGGAACCACCATCTGCAGACCGTCCCCGTCGCTCCTCGGTGGCTTTTTCCAGCCCATAATGAATGCGTTTCCACTGTATGTCACTTTATATCTAATTGCACAGACAAATCGGACGGAATCTGATTAAGTGAAGGGGCTGCATGCAGAGGCGTATCGCGCAGGCAGACAGGTAATCGAGTCGGGTAAATGAAGATGGCCACTTCTGTTAAGTGCTGTCGGGAAAAGTGATACAACTCCGAAACGGACGCCGGCTCTCTAGGATCAGCTTGCTGCACTTCAGCTCCAGAACACTAGGATCCTTTCTGGTTTGCTAGACTGCTAATTGGTCTAAGAGAATTGGGGTACTTGGGATGTTTAGATGTTCAGCATCAATTTATTTAATAAGCAAATCTGTGGTTGACCCTCAGTCCTAACCAGAGAAGACAGACTTTAAAACAGTTATGAACAATTCAACCAATAGCTGCTGGATTGTACTTGTTTTAGGAATGAAAATCTCAAAATCAACAAGCGCCATGGCATGATTTACCATCCATTTACCCCAATATAGCCAGTTTTAACTCTGGACCCTATAAAGATGGGATGCTGATATTGCCTGTTTTTGAAGCAGACCATTCAGACATTTCTACACAAAAAAACTGATTCATTCAAGAAACCGCGACAATCAGGACTCGAACTAAAACAGGAACAGACCCCAGTGCATTGTGGGAAGACACTAGCTTCGCATTCCCCTCCACTCCCATGTGATTTTTAAACCTCCCAATCCAGTCGCAGTGCTGAAAACGGTCAGGTGGAAGACAAAGGTCCCGACTCGATATTTTATTAGGGTGTACGGTACTGTCCTGGAGAACACAGGCATCGCAGACGATCACCCAGAGGCAGATGTAAAGCGCGATTTCCCCAACTCAACAGGAACCTTCAAGACTGGTCATTCTTCCCCCCCATGCAGAGATCTACACTCCTCATTAGCCATCTTCATTAGTTTTTACTAAAACCTGAGGCTGCAGATGTTCAAAAACATCAGCGAGGTTGCCTGTCTCGTATTGCCACTTTTGACTGTTGGTCTTGCTGTCAATTAAACGTCCACTTCCACACCGGAACAAACGCACTCCAAGGCCGCTTGCCAAGGGAGCAGCAACTTCGCGAAAACCGGTAATGAAATTCAGGGGATGAATGATTTGAATTCACATTATATCAACGATTTGCATTTGCAGCAGAGGTCCGCAAAGTTCAACAGAAGATGAAAACACTATTATAATTTCAGTGTTTCTGCCCGTAAGGCGTTTGCTCGCCTTCCTCTCGCTTGGCCCGCAAAGACATCACTTTTCCTCTTGTTTTTATCAGCACTGGAACCCCTTGAACTCCACAATTAGCATTTAAGAGGCTGACAGAAGGGAAAGGGCGGTGTGTAACAGCAACAGTCGGCTGCGTCGAACTCAAATGCGGATGAAGCGCACGTGAGCCGCTCGGAGCACAACCGGCTTTGCTTGGGCCTCCGTTGCCTCTGCAAGGAATCCTCTGGGCATCCCATTGTCTTGGAGCAGTTGCCCAGGTGGGCTGCCTCCCACTCTCCCACCCACCAGCTGTGAGCAAAGGAGCCTCAGAATCTTGACATGAAGCTCAAGGAGAAAAAAAATCAAAAACTAGCTTTGTGCAAGCCAGTCCCAAGATCTGGGTCTTTAGAAAACCCTGAGCTTTGAATCAGTTTCTGCTCAGCACAAACTGCAGGTTCTCATTAAATCGTCTTTTTCCACCCCAACCTGAACTGCTGAGTTCTACTTGGAAAGATGACTCAAAGTGCATATCAAAGCAGATCAACGTCTGTTTATATGCTGTATTTGCTGATTAAACCAACGTGGTACGTATCCCCACCATGCTTGAGAAAAGTGAGAAACATTTGATAGACATTCTCCAGTTAATCTTGTTTTCAATGTTACCTGATGTCCCTGCAAGTTAAGCGTCGCCTCACTAAAAAAGGCAACCAAACAGCTGAAGTCCAACATTCCTGCACCCATAGAGTTCAGTTTACCCAAGACAACAATCACGATTTTCGCCGGCTGTTTAAAACTCCAGAACAAGAACAAGTCTTGTACGGCCGTCACAGCAACTCGGACGAAAACGTGACACATGGAAGGGGCCCACTGGCTAACTGAACAGTAAAACTAAAAAGTCAGGTCACTTAGTCTTCTCCAATTTTAGGCAGGAGCTTATGCCACTAAACGGCTAAGGTTTACAGAACTAAGTCACTGCAACAAACCGAACAAACACAGGAGGGCAAACTGACACCTTAGAGACTATATAAAGATTCTATTCACAATGGCAGGTCCATGATAACAGAAGTTCTGCATTCAAGGGAAGATTCATCATTAAATTGTTGGATTAAACCGGAGGAAAAATACTGGCACCACTTCAAAGTTTGTCGTACCACGCTTAATTCAACACCGGGCGGCAGCTGCTGGGAGGGCATTACTCCGTTTTGCTCCGAAGGCCTGCCGAAGGGGGAGGAACACGCGCGTCGGAAAAACAAAAACAAAGCAAAGCATGTCTGGCGCTTCCGCGTGTTTAATTACTCGCTTTCGTTCCTCAACGTTAAACAGGTAAAGCACGCCGAGGGAGCGCAACCAACAACCGGCATCTTCTCCTCGCCAAGTGGGCAGCCGGCTTCGATTCAAACCGACAATGCCCAATAATCCTTTGCGTTTCCATGGCAGCACATGCTGTTTTAGGTTGGTTTAATCAAAACAGTTACTGAAGTAAGAGCCCTTAAGGCCAAAGTAGCTGTACTTTTCAAAAATTATCTAATTTTATGTATAAAAGGAAAAGAGAGGCCCAAAAGGATGCTTCACAAGGAGGCATTCTTTAAAGTTTGCCTTACGTGCAAGGATAAGCAAGCATCACTATGAGAGGCTTTAAGGATTTTAAAGCAAACTAAGGAACTATTCAAAAAACATTGACTAGACAGTGAAGCATATTAGATCTGAGGGGCTTAGTGGGTAATAAGTGTTTTCCACCCCCCCCCCCCCCCCCCCCCACACACACACACACACACACACACACACACACACACACACACAGGGTAANCCCCCCCCCCCCCCCCCCATTTCAAATGGGGATTATCCAAACATCCTTGACCAGTAATTTTGTCAACCCATCACCAGCATGTTAACTGATGGTAGGCAAACTGACAACTTGATGTCCAACTTCATTGTGGACCAACTACAGCAAAAACAGGAACATTTTACATGGGGCAACAAGGTTTCACAGGATTTGTATACACATGGGGGGGTAATAACTACAACAGCAGCTACAGTTGCTGTTAAGGACCTGGAATTGTAACCTAAAGGTTGCAGATTTACACTCCACTAGCTGCACCATCTGCAGTACCTTTGAGCAAGGCTTACCCTGAACAGCTCTATTTGTCAGTGAAATGTAGAAATTTCCCACATGTTGACATTTGCATTACTGCCCAACTAAAGAGGAAACTCATGTTGCTACATACCTATGAAAGATAGCATTTTTGTTACCAAATCAAGCTTAAAGGTTAAGAGGACAAGGAGTTTGACATAAGATGACCAGAGTTCTCCAATTCACAACAGCACTACCATTTCCCCATTTGTTCAGGGGAATCAAAATCTGTTGCAAAGTGACAGGATCTCCTTTTGAATCTCTTGTTCAGTTTATTACATCAGTAAATCCTCAAATCCCACCACCTGGTGCCAGCAGCATGGCTATCATGCATTAACTTGTTCGCAGAGGTCCTGACCAGCCAAGCATCCCACTGCCTTGTGGAACAACCCCAGTGTTGACAGACAGACCTCCCGCTTCATTAGCTTGAGACTTAATGTGTTAATTAGACATGCCCATTGATCTCTGAAGATTATGTGCATTATTCCCCACCACCCACAGTCAGCAAGTTTGTGAGAAACGCAGAAGCGGCGTCAGCAGAGAAAGCTGAACATCAACAAGACGACCCAAACAGGAAGGAGGAGGAGGCAAAGGATCAAACTGGGATTAGACGCAAGATCGATTTGGCTACACAAACGCAGGGTGTGTGCAACAAATGCACTCAGGGTAGTCGCTTGTAGTTCCAGAGAAGTTTGCAAGGATGGAACTTCTGTCGAGAGAACCAGGGAGGACTATGCCCCCCAAGTGATGGCGTATTTCCAATGTCATGTTTCCAAATTAAGACTCCAAAGCTGCTTGTCACTCAAATTAGGATACATGCATCTCCAACTAACAGCAATGATAGGAACTACAGATGAGCCAAGTCAGGAATGTCCTTGGAAATGAAGTTATACCCCAGTGCCCAAGGAGACAACTTCTCAGATGACCAATCACCTTGTTGCACATGCGATGTGACACCTCTGGTGGCCACAAGGTTTACAGAGTACCCAAGGGGATCAAGCCCCACCTACAGGTTCCTTAGACATTAAGAACTTGTATACTACACCACCCTGGGAAATCAAGCCCACCGAGGCCAGGGAATGGTTCCCCCAGTCTGTACATGACTCAGCGATGTGGTTCCTTGTTGAGTCAGTTTATTACAACAGACCATACTAAAAAGCCAAATCACAAGAGAAATGTGAACACCATTTCTTATAATGCACTCAGAGCTGCTGCAGTCACTAGCACTAAAAACAGGGAAAAGCCACCTGAGCAGAGAATTTCCACCACTGCATGCAATTACACCCCATATGACTTCACCACAGCAGCCAGTGCAGAAATCAAAGCAACTCACAACCCAAACATCTCACAACGGCCCCTCACGCTACTGCGACCTCTAATGCACAGTAGTACATTAGATGGATGAACATACAGTGACAGTTCCAGCTGACAATGAAGTTCAAAACTAGACATGAAAACCAGGATCAAGAAGACATTCCTTCTCAACACCAGGGTGCTGTGTTGCCCAGCCCAACTGAAACATCTCAAGACAAGGATCTTTTGAAAGGGTGAGTGGGAATCACATCCAGTTGGCGACCAAGAGTCCAGGTGCAGCTGATTTGACAACTTTCTCCCTCGGTCTAAAAAAAATCACAACACACAGCAGAAAACAGACACCACAGCCCCCAAACCAGGTACAGCAGTAAAAGCCGAGCCTGGACTATAAACACCCAAGACAGGAACGCAAAACACTGACAAGACAAAACACAGTAGGGAACACCTACAGGAAGCATACTACTTAAAGGGCATAATTCCCACCAGTTCTGCTCTAGCTAGCCTCCGGGGGGGGGGGGGGGGGGGGGGNGGGGGGGGGGGGGGGGGGGGGGGGGGGGGGGGGGGGGGGGGGGGGGGGGGGGGGGGGGGGGTTCTTAAACACTCACAAACCTCCCCCAGTCAAAGCAGGGGGCAGCTCCTGGGAAATCCTTTTATGAGGCCCGTTCTCAGTTAGCCTAAACAAGCAGCAGGTGGAAGATGCTCCACCCCCCATCAATCCAGGTAAGGAGACTAATAACTACTTTGATCACGGTCCTTGCCCCACACAAGCAATTCACTCCCTTCCATTTCATATCAGAACCATAAAGCTGAAAAATCCCTTAACGCTGAAAATTAATATTTGCTGTTTGTCCCTTGTTCATTTTTTTTGGGCCAAATAGATGTTTGATGCAAAATGCAGTGTTCAGATAAGAAATGACTTCATAAATCTTTGATTACTCACTATTAATTTTTCAAACCTACTTAATATGCCCAAATTAATCTGGCAGCTTCCTTGCATTTATATCCGTGAAACATTATCATTTAGAGCACCGACAGCTGCTGGAAGCGTGTAAACAAAGATCTCGTGCAACCTTGAGACCCGCACGTGAGGTTTGTTACCCTTCGTCGTGGGTGAAGCTGGCCAGCCTGTCTCGAGTGAGACCACAATGCGAGTCCACAGCATTGTGGGGACTTTCATTTCCACTGGCTGAAGAGAATATATAATAAGCCCTTGACAGGAGAGCGCTACGGGTTGAACTCGACCATCTCGAGAGAGAAAGAGGCTGCTGGTTTTGTGAAACCACATAAGACACATTCAGATCTGCATCGCTTGTTTCAACAGTGTGTTGGAGACTACTTGTCTGCTAAATGCTGTCTTGATGGAAGTGAAGGGAAAATAACTGGGCTACGTTTCTTTGAGAATAATACAAAAAAGCCAAGTGTGTAGAGTTTGAGTACACTTGAGATTTTTACCCTGGTTAAATATGCCCATTGTTGAGCAGACACCTTCATGTACTTAACTGCTTACAATAATTTTCCAATGTAGACAGCAGGGTAATTTTACCCGGGTCAGTCTGGGTAACCACCTTTTTGTAATGGTGTTACAGCGGGAGTGGTCAGCTTCTGGGTGCAGCAATAATGACTAAAGTTAGAGGAAAATCAAATCGCAGATGTCATCCGTCCACCGTTCATTCTCCTACTCAGCTGTGAAAACACAAAGCTTCTCCGAGGGGAAGGGAAGAACCTAAAGAGCCATCACGCGCATCCCAGCCTCCATTCATTCATTTTTTCCACTGCAAATCCAACTCCCAGAAGTCGTTTCATGTCTCCTTTAATTCTGCTGGATTCTACAAGATTCCACGTCGAGTGCCTGGAGGCACCCGTGCAGGGGAGGAAGTGTTGCACAAAAATAAATTAGACCCAACTGGAATTGAATGTCTGTAAACGGTACAAAGACCACCAAGGGCGGCAGAAGGGACTCAGCCAACGCACACGCGTGTCCTCCTTCGCCGTGGTTATGAAGGTCATTACTTAGTGGCAGAGCTTCTGCAAAGAATCTCACCCAGAACATCTGCCGGGAGCTTTTACCTCTGTGCGCTACTGCACCAACTTGCGGGTAAAAACTAGAGCTCCTGGACAAACGTGTTCCGGAACGCAGCGAGGTTTCTCGGCCTGCGGAGACGACCTCCGCCCCACGTCCGCGTCCCGATTGAAATCACCGCCCGCGATGCAAGCAAAACGTTAATGTCAACTGCTGTTTTTGGTGCGCTGCTCGGATTGGAAAATCGAGGCGCAGAAACCCAAGTCAGATGGAAAATTAATACATTAAAACGAATAAACACAGCCTCCACCCCTCGGTTTATCAAGATGCATTTGTTTTTTTTTTCTTTTTTATGTGCTTAAATTATTTTTCTTGCCAAGCCATAATTGGGTCTTTTCTTCTCTAGTCAAACAAGTGTGGTGGCGGCGAATGATTTTTGCAGTTTTTCCTCTTTATTCATTATTTATTTCCAAAATAAAAGCCTCGGGAAATTCCCTGGGGGATCCCGAGTCAAGCCCCCCGACTGACGGTACTGTGTCACGTGTCGCCGAGACTATTCGGGACTTGCAGTCCAGCCGTACTTGTTTGCCACTAAATGCTCCATGTCGAGCGTTCGACCTACCCTGTAAGATCTTTGTTAAACCCGAAACAACATGTCAGTGTAACAATGTGCACCTGGAGCTCCAGAAGCAGGACCAAAGAGGAAACGGAGCATTGCTGGGGAGAGAGAGGAGAAGACAGGAGGCCCCTCAGAGCCCTGATCACTGACAGGTATCATAAAAACTCTATTTGGACTCATGATCCCAAGCCTGTGCATTTGACTTCTCAGGTGAGACTCTGGTGCTCATTGCTTCACTCAGTAGTTAACCTGAACTGGGGGAGGCAGGTAATCTGAATTTAAACATCTAACGCCGACATATTGGAAGCGGTGCAAATCCGTTTTGGAGGGAAAAGGCGTCAGTAGAAGTTGTAACGTGGGCAGAACAGAATGAATCCATTTGCCGAAGGACAGAAGGGTCTTTCGGGTTCTGGGATCACGCGGTGATTTGGTACAGATTTTTGCATGGATTCTGTCATCATAGGCAGCAGAGGGATGGAGGTGGGGGGAGCATCGAGTTTCTGAGCAAACCTCCACCCAAAGCTCTCGCTTGATATCAACACCTCAAACTGGGACATGCTGCATCCCATTAGCAGGGCTATATTTGGCGAGCATCAGTGAGACCCCCCCCGAGTTCTCGGTAGGGTGTGCTGGGAGGGCTGGGGGCAGCAGGACCAGACAGCAAAGGGAGAGAGACCCATAGACATGTAAGCCTGCAAAATAGAAACACAGGCGGGATGCCTGGTAGGAGGGGACCTCCTCCGGTTTTAAGATTTAAGAGACGCCAACTCTCAAGTCTGGCCGTAAGTGTGTCAGGACTCCTAACGCGCAACGTGAAGCAGAAATTCGGGCTGCTTGGGGTGGTTTAACGGCAATTTTGGGCTTTTCTTTCAGGGTCTGTGAAAACACATACAGCAGGTATCTGCAAATGCAACAAAAAGTGCCCAAAGCTACACTGCGCTCAGCCGAAGCACACGTCTAGTTGAATTTTTATCGCATTGCAT
This sequence comes from Arapaima gigas, assembly GCA_900497675.1. NCBI lineage: Eukaryota > Metazoa > Chordata > Actinopteri > Osteoglossiformes > Osteoglossidae > Arapaima > Arapaima gigas. The sequence goes on along the minus strand of UFQX01000193.1, from coordinate 625,132 downwards.
GTCCTCTGATTTTGCGTAATAAAGTCACAAATCAGTCGTCACTGATGGGGAAAATAATAGCAAACGGGGATAATTCCAAAGCGCTCCCGATGGGCTCCTGGAAGGATGCTAATGTTCACAATCATGTTGTCCAGTTATAGTAGAAGTATGAGGGCAAAATGCTCCAGCTGCACACACACATCTGGCGGAGCAAAACATTACAGCCGCCATCATCACCATCATCATCATCATCATTATCCAGCATCATTTTCATCAGTACCGCCAACAGCAACCTTTTCATCAGCATCACCACCCTCATCTGCCAGTCCAAAGGTTTGCTCACATGATGCGTTTCAGACCCAGGGGAACCAAACATCTGAGAGCGGTGGGCTGAAAATTCCAGCCGCTATGTCCTCATCTGCTGCCTCAGAAATACACAGAAATACAGTGCGTGCCTCTCAGTCCCCATCTGCACCACTGCATCAACCCCCAGAATAAAAATTCAGGTCCAAAACACAGCTTATTCCTACCCAACAACAGTTTCACTGCTTCAAACCCAGCTCTTTTACCACAAAGTCTGCACTCAGATTTCCCACCGGGACGGGGGGGGGGGTACTTTGCCCCAAAACAGGGCAGGACAAATGCGATGGCCGCTCACCCACCAAGGACCACAGAGAGGTCAGACCACAGCAGCAGCACCACCAGGGCTCTGGTGTTACAAAGAAATGACTTGGACCTCCCTGTCAGCAAGTTGGCTGTTTATTTTGTAAAATATCCAATGCAAGCAGCGACTCTGTCCAACAGCAACACGCCCAGATCCAAAATGACAGGCATTTTCGCACTTCCAGTGTGGACGCAACAGGTGTAACGTGGTCCCGAGCTGGCGGGCGGCTGACACCAGCGACAAATTTACTGGGACATACAGAGAAGCGCTTTTTCGCAGTGATAGTTCAGCAAACACTCTGTGTTGGAAGGTTGACCGCGTTCTACTGTGTGTGTGTGTGTGTGTGGCTGCAGTCGTTGTACTGAGAAAAACAACATACACCATATTTTTACAATGTTTTACCCTCAAACACTGTTAATAATTCCCTCTCAAATGGGCCCTTTTAAGCAGCACAGCAAGCAAATGAGCAACAGGTTGTAACAGCTTCTAGCTATACAGCCCTTGAAGAAATCATGAACGTGATGAATAGTTAAAGAAGTTTGTAATTTAACGAAAGTGGATTTAAATCTCACGTCCGGTTTTCCGTTCTGGAACAGCAGGGTGACTGAGCGGGGGGTCCGCCGCTTCACTCGGCATTTCCCAAGCAGGAACGTTAGCGCTGGAGAGGAACCTGGAAGACCAGTTGAGGATGTCGGGTCCCAGGCCGTGCCGCCGGGTCGCAGGCGTGAGTCTGTCGGCGTCGGTCACGTTGAGATCTCCGCACCTTCAGGCTCGGTCCGGCCGACCTCACGTCCACGTGACCGTGCACGTTTCCTGCACTCCGGCACCTCTTAATGCCAGCACGGGCAGGCTATTCCCCGGCATCGGACCGCAGAGCCGCCGCATTCACGCGTTCGAGAGAATTACAGGCCATTACTCTTTTCGGTGTTATTATCATAAATAAAATTATGCTTCAGAAGTTACTGCTGCCAAGGCAACACTGCAGCAAGTTCCTCTAACCACAGCAGTTTATTTTTAAATGGGAGACTAACAAATTCTGCTGGCCTCTACTTTCAGCTCTCCGTGGCTGTGTGTGCAAGTGCGGATATTTTAAGGAGTTCTCATCGGTGGGTTTAAACATGCCTGGATCACGCGCTGCTGTTCCAGAAATGTGCTGCTGTTCACCCGTGCGAGGTTTGCGAGGCGGCGGTGTGGAGAAGTGGTCCAGGGTTCCTCCACAGCATCACGGTTATTTCCCGTTTCGGTCACCGAACGCAAACTAGGGGCCTACGTGGCTGCGAGGCGTCGGCACGCAAACACATCCCTGCGGCAACCAGCATTTTCCCTCAAAGCTGTCGAAACAAATTCGTAGAGTCACAGCATGGGTGTCTACAAGCTGTAGAGCGTCACGCCTGCTGGGATTGTCCGGTTAATGGCGACCAACCGGCCCATCTACAGGCCTGCGGGGGGCTTATTGCTGGCAACAATCCCTTGTTCTTACTTGCGGTTGCACACTTTGGCCCAACAATGCTGTGGACGTCAAGCGAGAGATCTGCTGGCTGGTTTGCTCACAGGGAGGACTGCTGAAAACAGAAGCCCTTTCTACAAATCAGTTCAGTCAGAGAAAAGATTTGTTAAAGGCATTGATATGTAAACAGCCTAAGCCAGAAAAACGGCAACTTACTTCATCGGTTTAGTCGTTCATTCGTTGCGATCTGTTGGGTTGCCGTGGGTGAAAGGCAAGAAAACAACTTGGGTGAGAGTCGCCAACCCATGTGAAACATAGAAGGAAACCCACGCGGCAGATTACACCTCCGCTGTGCCAGTTTTAGTCTGTGTGTGTGTGTGTGTGTGTGTGTTTCCCATTTTACACACGGTAATTTGTGGAGATGCTGCCTGCAGCCCTTCACTGGTGTCTGAGGAGATGATTTCGGGTTCAGTGCTCCAGTAAGGACTTTGCTGATGGAAAAGACCCAGTTATATCAGCATTTGATAGTCATAAACTAGCATTTGTCCTTTTGATTAATAAACCCCATCAAGTGAAGCGAGATCGGAAGAGCAGACAAGCAGTAATTTTCTGCTCGAAATGCAACCGATAACAGCTGCACTTTGAGGCAAAGCGTCCGATTTGTGCAGAACAATGGCTACCAGCAACCGAGGATCGTGGGGTCGGTCGGTCGGTCTGTCTGCGTGTGTCAGCTTTGACGGGTCCGACGCTAATGGCGATGGCAGCCGCGAGGGCCGGGGGGTTGAGGGCCACTTGGGAAACAGCATCGCCAGCTGTCAAGAGTTCTGTGGTGAAGTTATGATCCAGAAGACCTAGAATCATCACTATTTGCGCATTTACCTGGAAGCGTGCCGTTCCCAGTAACTCCCCGAGCCCTCTTAGCATTCAAACGTGCAGCCGTAACCACCCCCGCACTTGTTATTCTAAGCCATAAAGATCTGGCTCGTCTTCATCCATCCCTCGACAAGCACTGCAGCGATGTGCCCAGCCATCCTCGCCGGGACAAACGATTCCTCACGTGGTACCGCCACCATAGCAGAAGTAGCGGAACGTCACAACACGGAGGCGAGCCGGTGCCTCCGCATCACCTTTCGCCGGCAAACGCCCGTCGATAGTTGGTCGTTTTTGGATGCAGATGACATCACAGCTGCGCAAATGTCTCCGTGTGCAAACCATCTGCTCTGGGTACAGCTGGGGGACTAACTGCTTAAAGCAAAAGGAAAACAGCATTTTCTACATGACGGCTCGGCTAAATCACTCCCTGCTTTAGTCTATAATCAAATGGACCGTTTAACCCCCTTAAACAGCACAGCGGCGATAAATATATGCCGGTCTTACCAGACCACAGGCCTGTGCTCTACCGAGGAATGGCAGCTACCTTTAAGCCAAACAAATGGCCCTCCCACCTTCATTTAATTGAAAATCTATAGGTGCATTTATTTTAGAGCGCACTGCTGACAGCATGTACACCCCGCTTTTATGCATTATCAAATGAGCCCGATCGATAATTCATCCACGGCCTGTAATCTTTTATAGGCGATACCTCTATCGATAGATAAACAGGCCGACCGACGCCGGCGCTCCTGGAGCCATTAGCAGGGACGGCCATCTGTCATTTTCCTCCAGCGACACCTTAATGCGCATAATTCACTGCGGCGTCGTGGCAACCCCCGGATACGCCGAGCGCCGTACGGCGTGCTTAAGTTTAAATAAGAAAACGGCCAGGACAGCGATTCGTTTCCGCTTTTGCGCGACTGTAGACGCTTGAAAATGCAAAGGGCCCCTTTAAAAAACAGCAGCGTGAATAAATCAGAGTGATGCAATTTATCACCGCTGTCATTTCGCCGCTTTGCCCAGGTTCTCACGCGAAGTCCTTTCAAAAGCCTGCGATTTAGCATCCGCGGGGGGTTCCGTCGATTCGGTTCCCTCGGAAAGACGCCGGCGCTCGGACGGGCTAGCGGTGACAGCGGACACGTCCTCTCGGACGAATCAGAACTTTCCAGAGACGCTTTGTGAATTCTGCGTGAGATCGACCGCTGCTAATGAGAATTCCAGCCCAAACAGATGGGTTTCTAATGCGACAAACATACACTAACCGCGTTTCTTAAATTTAAAACAACACCGACGCCTTTAGTTTCCAACACGAAATGGCATTTGGTCCCTGCATTGCTGGGCATAATTCATATAATAAATCATACACTTAGAATAGTTATTAGAAGGAATTGTTTTCCTTGTTTGGTTTCTATTCAAATTACCATCCTTACCGAAAGCAATTATTCATAATGAAAAAAGTGCAAAGTTCTAGACGCACGTTTCCTTACCTCCCATTTTTCCATCTGTCTTGCGTAACCTGAAATGTCAGGGAAATCATCTCTTCAATTTGGCACATTAGGCTGGTTTGAAGTGGCGGCAGCAAAAAATAGAAGGTGCGTTCAATTATTTGGACTGTGCCCATATTTATTTTATCGTAAAGGCGCTTTGGAGGGCCGCAGTTCGTCACAAAGCCCGCGTGTAGCCGAGACCAGTGAATCCGAACGGTACTTCCCGCCTTTTTGGGGGGTAAAATAAAGCAAATGCTCTGGTTTGTATCAGAGTGACGCAGAAGTAATGACCCGAGTTAAACCGAGGTGCGGATACACTGGAGCGGGAAGCTTTGATGCCGTCAAACGTGGTCCCGGCCCGCCCCAGAGCCGACCCGCTAGCCTTCTCCGTGGAAAACCTCGTATTTATGACTTGCCCGCCGTGCATCTTCTGCTGTCGTGTTCGATTGCCACGCTTCACCAAACTCTGGGCCCCGTTTCCACCTCCGCGGCGTTCTCCCGGACCCCTTCTGTCCCTCGCATTCCTCAGCTCTATCCTTTTGGGAGTCTGGGTTTGGCCCAGATACGTTTTTGTTCTGACCTCCCCGAAACGGGTCCACTTCTCATTTTGCTGAGGCAGGCAGTTTAGTTTTTAACTATAACCTTCTACACACTGCCGTGAAAAACTAATGTTGTTATCGACTCCTCTGGCAGACATTTTTCCAGGAGAAGGTCTGACAGAACACACAGCCCTCCACCTCAGAAAGTCCTCCAGCTCTTAACTTTGACAGTCTGCTGCAGCTTTTGGTCTTTTTCCGTAGCTACGGCCGTTGCCTCTCCCTTTCGTTTGGCATCTGAGGTGTATTTTTGGCTCACGACGATGCTGCTCGACTCCCCGGAACGGACACTTCGCAAACTTGCGATTGCTCCAATGAACGGCGTCTACGTTCCACATCGACCTTGTTGGTTCAATCCAGGCTGACCGTGGCCTCCATGCTTTTCTTCTTCACCACCACTTGGGTACGACCACTTTGGTGGCCCACGCATCTGGCAGAATCTTCGACTGGACACAATCGGCAAACATCCCTCTACAGGGTGCAGGGTTGACGTATGTTCTGCAGCAGGTCCAACGTGAAGGAACTGCCATTCCATTGTGATGTTAATCTTAACAGCTGCCAGTTCTTAGCATTAAAGAGAATCGAAACCACACCGTCTCCCTTTCACTACTACTGGCTTAAACCATATTGTTATTCACTGTGGTTGTAATCATACTTGGTTCCTGTAGGTCAAGTTAAACCAAGGCCTTACTTCTACGTGGGCTTTGGATGTCACCAGTTGTGAATATTCACAAATTCAGTGTAAAAGCCTCCAATTGCGAATCTGTATTTTTTTCATCCTGTGATTTAACAGCTGAGCAGAACCAGGTTGTCACGCATGTGTGTCTCACGTCCTTTGGTGCTTTAGAAAGCTCGACGCAATCGTGTCAAAAGCCTGAGTCATCTGCTTCACGGCAAACCGGGCAGGGGGGCGTTTCTCATTCATCTCCTGCACTCTGTTTAAACAGTCAGACTAAACTCACTTACACCTACCTATTGTTTTTTTAACAGAATCAGGTTCAAGCAGCAGGTGAGAAGATCATTCACACAGAAGAAAATTCGCACAACACTCTTGCTTTTTTCATTGTTTAACTTTTTTTAACGGTTGCTGAATTGTGCAGACGTGTGCATGTTGAAGGCGGGAGAACCTTCGCCCTTGAGGGTCAACTCACCTGTCTGGGGTTGCGTGGCTACCTCAGCCGGCAGTGAGACTCAGTGCCAGAGCTTTGGCTTTGAACCCTTTGTTGGGTGCAGCTGGTCTTTCTTTGACAGCAGCGATGGATTTAAAACATTTATTTGCCCAATAAACTTTGCGTGATATCTGTAGGCTTCAGGCCACCTGTACTCTTACAGTCAGTAGGTCCCTCAGTAACAGTTCATTGCAGTAACAGCCATTAAAATTGATTCATTTTACCATTTTTACCATTATATATAGTTTTCCTTTCTTCATTTTTCCAGAAATTTGACTATTCACTGGATTTGTTGCTAATAAGGAAAGAAGCAACGTATGATACCAAATAAAAAAAAGTAACTGCACATTAACACACAAATGCATATTAATAACCTCATTAATTGTTTATTAGGCAATTGGTGCTTAAAGTGTTCTTCATAACACTGAAATAAGTATTTTAGAGTGTTAGAGAGATGTTTTTTTAGGAAATTAATTAGGCTTCCTTGGACGAATCCACAGTTATTCATAACAGTCCTCATACGAAGCAACGGAAGTACCCTCCTGGTGTCCGACGTGGGGGTATTCGGGCGATTTGAAGGAACCGGTCACTCGGATACTGAGGTAGAATGAAAAATAATAAATAAACATAAAAATAAAATGGCAACAACAACGATAATAATAATAATAATAATAATGTCAGTATACCCGAAGCCCAGCCAAACCTTGCAACTTCCCCGCAGAGTGATGGAGGAGAACGCCAGAGCGCTCGTGAGACCCTCGAGCGGCTGCAGACGGGAGGTTATCAATTAGTGATGTAATTGTTAATTACTCCAAGACCCGCGGGGGGCCATTGTTCGCCCCGACGTGTTTCTCCTCAGATTTATGTCAGTGCTGGAAAAATATAACGGCGCGTCTCGAGGCCTCATCGACGTGTCCGTGCTGCTTAAGGCGAGACGAACGCAGGGGGCGGGTTTCCGCGCCCCCGAGGAGCACGAGCACCTGGACGGCAGGCGGAGGCCCCCAGCTGACAAGCAGCCCTCGGTCCTAAGAGCGAGTTTATCGGCACGCTTCGGTCGCGCAGTCCTTCGGATCCGTCGCTCTGCCGACACAACCCCGGACAGCCACCCCCGTCGACGCGCTGCCATTTGAGTAATGACTCCCCATCTCCGCCGCCTGACGCCGAGACTCAAAGAGGAGCTGTAATTGCTCCTGCTTTTCTCCGCCGCCCGGGCTTCTGCTCACAACTGACACATGGATTATCAAGACAATGACAGAGGCAATTTCCTTTGAAATTAATGAGTGGTAAATAATTACACGGCATAAAGAGAAAGCCCCCCCCCCCAAAGAAAAAAAAAGAGAAACGAAACAAGCAAGCCAAGGGGAAAGAAGAAAGCAGGACTGGGGCGGCCTGGAAATTGGCAGATGAAGGAGATGTTTGACCGGCGTGTTCCTCCTTCAGTCGTTCGGTTTGGCGACCAAGTCGGCCGGCACCCCCACTCCCAAAATGTAAAAAAAAAAAAAAAAATCGGCACAATGAAGAGCGCTGCTGTCTCCCTGTGTACCTCCATTAGCATTTCAAAGTAATTTTTATTTAGAACCCCATCTAAAGCAATACTTAAATGAACCTTGCTAATTGCTGACTAGGACTAAGAATAATAAAAAAGTTGCCTGCATAATGGGACTGGAGGGCGGTGGGTGTCGAGCACGAGCGATCAAAGGTATGTTAATGTCTCCGGAAGGGGCCGCAACGTGGGCCGCTTAGGAATGACCGACAGGAGATGTTTGTTTCCTGAGCCGAGCGGTTGTTCCAACAACAGGGGAAGTGACGGCGAGCGCCAGGAGGCGAATGACACGAAACATTCATCCGAAACGCAGGCGTCGTCGATAACCGGTTGTTCGACGGAGGATCGCGGTGGTCCGGTGCGGAAACCGTGCGTGTGAGAGGGCATCGGTCCACCTGAAGCACGTCTTTGGACTGTGGGAAGATACCCGAAAGGAGTCCCGTGCGAATGAGAACAGATTATTATGGGTTATTTTATCGGTCCTGGTGTGTGTGTGTGTCGGGCCTGGCACACGGGTGTGTGCAGGGGCCAGTGAGCGGCGCGGCGCACCGCGTTTTCACACCGGGGTACAACTCTCGGGACCGGCTGCCGTTTCAATAGTTAATTCGGCTGGATTTTTTCGGGGCCGTTTTTTGAACGAGCTTCGAAAATCCATCCGCTGCAGCCAAACTGAGGAAAATATCTCATTTTATTATATTATTCACACACAGTCACAAAAAAAGGGGGGGGGAAAAATCACTCCACGACTGACAAGATACAAAATAGTACGCGGGGAGGACATTCCTGAGGAAAACGCCGCAGCAAAAATAACTATGGAAAAAACCCCCCAAAGAAGCAGAATCTCATATACGCTGTCGACTATTCTTATCCATATTGTGCTTAAAGAAAGACAGCTCAAGTTTATGCCTTTAATATCGGATACACAAACTGTGCGGAACATTTCAAACTAGCAGCTTCCAGGCCTCCGGCATAAACATGAAAAATAAAAATCAATACTCTGTGACATTTCTGGCCTTCGGTCAGGAATGCTTTAAAAAATGCAGTTTTTCCTTCTGAAAATAACCCTCACTCTGCATTAACCTGAAGACACAAGCAGCTGCACGTTTTCGCACGGTGGCCCGGCGCTCTGTCTGCCAGCATGCCCCTGGTTTGCCTGACTCTGGAGCGAACGCCAGTGGATCGTAAAGCAGGTTTCTCCTTGTTGCCACGTTGGCTCAACCAGCGATTTCTACGGAGCAGCATCCCTCATGTCCCCCCAGCACCGTGGCCAAACACCACGTTCCTGCGGCTTCATCCCAGAATCCAACGCGGGGGGATTCACGTCGATTTGCGAGGCCCTACCGCCCCACCACGTGACAGCTTTATTTATGAACCAAATGGAGGAAATGGTCTGTCGGAAACAAGACGGCCGAACGCCGTACGGCATTTGGTTCCATTTTGACACCTCGACTCCCGTGAGACGCGAGTGTTGGAATCAGAGTCATCGGAACCCCCAGCCAAGCAGATACGGTTAATCGAGGATCCCATCTAGCTACGGGACGGAAGCTGCCGGCACTCTCGGGTACACTTATCAGCTTTGCTTGCTTTTTTTTTTTTTTTTTTTTGTTTCAGAAGACGACCGACTCGAGCGGCTGAACAGCATCGCTCACGCTGAAGCTCCTACACTGTGGCTCCACACCCTGGCAGTCAGACTCCATCTTAGCACCATACAGCACATCTTCTACAGTGCAGGGATGTAAACATAATGCATAAATCATGCCCTGCAAGGGCTTCCAGACAGTCACGGGGAGCTAATCTTGGTAAAGAAGAGACGTCAGTCAATACGTTCAGTTTGATTCATAACAGCGCAGTCGATGAATGATGGGGGAAACATGAAAAAGTGCTAACTTAAAGTGCTAACTCAAACATTCCTTAGCATTTTTTGGAGGGGTGGGGGGTGGGCAAATGAGCTGTGACAATTTTACCTTCCCCGCAAGCCTGATCTTATCCTTCACGAAGAAACCCGGTTCCCCGGGAGCGTCGAGTGGCGCTCAGCTAACAGTTGCATTGAATACCATATTACAAATCCTCTGAAATGTGTGCATAACCATAACCTCTCCCTTTCCAGGGCTTTTGAGAGCGTCACAGTAATCCTAGCAGTCTTTTTCGCTCAGTGCATTGCAAGGATTGTGTGTATGTCAGGAAAAAAAAAAAAAAACGCAGCAAAAAAGAAAAAAAAAAGGCGGGAAGGGCTCGTGGGAATGATGGGCAGAAATAATTTGGTCCTTGTGCTGAAGGTAAGAAGGACACAGGGTGACCAGCATCCCCCAGGAGACAAAACGCGGAAAAGAAAATCCAGCGAGGGCTTGCGAGGAAATTGCCCCGCGTGACAAAGGAGAAGTCTGAAAGCATCATTAGAGGGTTTTTCAAGCACCTCATTATGTCTGATTCTTTCTCCCAGTGACAGGGAAAGGGTGGCAAGACCATAATGGTTTAGCTTTCCTAGCATCAGCGTATGGAATTAAAAGTTAAGTCCAGATGATACCGTAGATGCGACTGTTGCTTGTTTAACACGACTACAGATTAGCTGCTTTTCGCCGCGGTTGTCAGGTCTGCAACAACAAGGCTGTAGAAATGATGAGGGATTACATTTCAGGCAGAACCCAAACATTTTCGCCGCTGTTTTGAAGTCGGCTCTGTCGATATGCCGAGACCGCAGATGCCATCGAGTTTGCGTTTCATTTCTCTGCCCCATTTCCCCCCCAACTTTTCTTAGCCTCCCCCTTGTTCTTCAAAGAGGCTCATCAGGGAAACACGGGCTGTCTCTTCAACCATCAAAGTTCTCGCTTCAGCAAAGCAGACCTGCTCCGCCAAGCCGGGCTCAGAGCAGAGGTGCTCAAATAGTTAAGAATGCAGGAAGATGCAAAGGGAGGGACCCAAAATACTGATGCCGCTAGAAGTCGGTCATATCGGGTCAACCCTGCACCTAGTATTGCTGGATGTTACAAGGCCAGAGGTGACAAAACAGATCTCAGCCGGAAGGCTGGAAGAAACATCACTCCCCACCAGTGCTTTTCCTGAGGATTGTGGAGCAGTGAATTCTGGGACACCGAAGGATTATTTAGCCCCGTTGCTCTGCACGATCCCATCAGAAGAGCATTGCCAGATGCGACAGGGGTTTGATATATTGCGTCTCTCTTTGTCACGGACACCTCAGTGATGGTTTCCAATCATCTGGCTGCTCGCTGTGTGATTACAGTCGCATTGTACGCGGTTTTCAGACAGGCTTCTTGGAACAAATACAGACCATTTAATACGAGTGACGCCTCCTTTGGCTCAGCACTCGGTCGCATGTTTTGAAAATAAACCGGTATCATCAAAATGCGTGCCGTCGCTCAAACCACGATACTGACGTTCAGAAGTATCACCGCCGTACTGGCATTCAGAAAAAGCTGAGAAACACCCATTAAGGCATCTCCGCTGGGTTTGCCTTTTGTATTTATTCTGTATTTCTTCAACCTTCGAGTCTTAGGGTTCTTCACAATGGATGGAAACTGCTCTCCTTATTTTATTGAGCCGCTCAACCGCATTGGGCAATAACCCCCCGTCTATGGTAACTCCTGTGCTAGGAAGGGCTACATTTCACCGGGAGGTTCAAATCTCCCAAAAGAGCCTTGCTTTAAATTAGAGGAAGATGCCACAGACGTGGTCCTGCTGACAGTTTTGAACTCCGCAAAGCTCCCGGGGTCCGGTTGGTTGCATCGTACTGGAATAAAATTAAAAAAAAAAAAAAAAAACACACAACAAGCTCAAATAAAGAGCTGCATTTTAACGCATCAAAGGGCCTTTTCATTTCAGGCTCCATTTACCTGCCTCCTCACGGATCCGGCATCTCCACATCTCCGGCGCTGGTGCCGTGCTGTGCAGCGTGGGGGCCAGAGCTCATTAATACCCACGCGACTGTTTTAAAACTGTCCTTTTACAGAAGCGCTACATCAAAGCGCCCACGTAAGCGTCGACTGGGGGTTAAAGGATGCGTCTCATATACGGCGGGGAAAATTAAACGCTCGCCGTTGCCTCGACCTTCCGGCGTCCGCCTTCAGACGGGGGGCTTAATTAAAGTCAATAAGAAAACCAGGCTAAATAAACACGTACACGCATCACCCCGGAGCGCACGTGTCACGGTCCATTCCCCGAGCCCTCCCGTCTGCAGCGATCGCGAAAGCGAGCCGCGTTCCTCACCTTTCCAGGATAAATCCATAAATACCATTTTCTCCAGCTCTGAGAAGTGAGTAAAATTCTTGCTATTACGAATTTTTGTTTTTTCAGTCAACTCAAGAAGTCTCAAGATATACAAGTGTACCTTTAACATTTTTATTTCACTTTTTTCTGCACAAAAGGAGTAAGATGATCACTCTCGGGTGAGCTGCGGGGGAAGAGGCGCGCTGGTCAGAATGGAATCCCGCAACTTCCACAGCAGGACCCCCAATTTGGACCCTTGGCACAACAGCAGAGTTAGCCCCTCTGCAGGGGACTGACCCCGCCACCACACCATCCCCGGGGGCCTGACCTGCATGAGGACACGCAGGGATTCCCACTAACCGGTATCCCACGTCAGCCCTGAATCCTCCTGCAACACTTCCTTCCTACTGGCATTCTTTTGCGTGGGGTTAAACGGACGGCGAACGAGACGACGGGGGGTCCGAGCGCACGGCCGCGAGGCACCACTTTAGCACCCGCAACACCTCCCGCTTTTGCCGTAGCAACAGCTTTCAAGCAGCACACGAACGTCGGTTTGTTGAGCTTCCTTTGAAGACACTGAAGAAGAAAAGCGAGACGTTCTCCAAAGTCAGTACGTAACCTTCAGCCAAAGGAGGAGAGTTAGGACCTCCTTCTCATCAGCTGCTGCTTCCAAGTCCTCACTTTCACACATTTTTTTTTTTTTTTTTTTGCCAGTACAGTTTCAAACTCAGCACTGGCCTAAAACTTTGGCATAAAAAAGAAACCCCTAAGTTCTTCATAAAGACCTTCAATTCCAAGGGAGCAGAACATCAGTATGACATTAGATAAGTTTTAATTCTTGAATGATTTATTCAATGGCTGAGAGCTCCAAACGCGCAGCATTCTGAAAGACGGCTAAAATATGTTGAAAATGTTTGTTCAAAGTTTGTAAAACATATCCGTGACAGTTTTATATCGACTTAATGAGTGTATAAATATGTAATAGAAGTTTTTTTCAACTCTTCTTAGCATTAGGGTGTGTCATAAAATATGCCTTTGACAAAACCAGCCCGTCCTTCTCAGTTATTCATTTCTCCCTCTGTCTTGTTTAAGACCGATGCAGTTTGGTCCAAAGTGCAGAGTTGTTTTTACACCAAGAAGTAGCCGGCGTGTTGTGCAGGACACCCACGTACGGGGGGGGTGTTGGATCTGGACTGTGTCCTTGCCGGGAGAAGGTGCCGTGAATTTCAATTCGTCTCCCGGCAGAAGAAATTGTCCTGAGTCAAGAACCTTAACTATTTAAGACGCGGCGAGGACCGAGATGCATTTGAAGATCTCAGGCGCTTCGAAGACCTCTTTGAAGGCCCTTCCCAGCATAGGCTGTGCACAAAGAGCGGTTGGTTAGGAGACCTCGATCCTAAATCTGAAGGCCTGATCTCCCCAGCACCATGGAAAAATGCCCGCTTGTCGTTTCACAGTGGTTCACGCCGAGCCTCCGCAAGGCAAGCAGGGCGAAAGCTTTCAAACCCAGTGCAAAACAGCAAAGGTGACAGAAATTAATAATTCCTGATGTGACTGGTGCGCATATAACTACAGCAGCCTGAACTGAAGGGGAGCAGAGAGGAATAATTCATCTCCCGCTCTCCAAGAAACCCAAGTACCAGCCTCCGAACAGCTTTGCACCTGGGTGCTGAGCCAGAGCAGGAGCTTAGGTGACACGGGCCTTGAGGTCGGCACACACACACACACACACACACACACACACACACACACACACACACCATCAATAACTCCCCTTCTGCTCATTTACGTAAACATGTATTCCTACTGTAGCTTGGATATATTGACAGCAGCAGGCAGCCTGTCAGCAGATGCGAGTTCAGAGCTCTGGGACAGAGGGGGGTAGGAGACGGTTCCGCCAGATGAATGTTGCATTGCCCCTTTCACCCGTAACCACAAAGGAGGAGAAAGGAAAAGTTTCAGAACTTTCCGCATTAGAGCGATCGCTTGTGTGGAATACTGGAGGCCTCGAGTGCCAGGCTTGACTTGGGCATCGTGGGAAGCGAGCGAAACACAGGTTGGCCACACGTGGGCGCAGCGTCGAGGCTAATCGAGCGGCTCATTACGTAAAGGTAAGGCAGGAGTTCCACGCATTTCTACTTCCCCGCGAGAATTTATGGGTTATGGAACTATTTTCTACTAACATGACATACGGCTTGAAACCTCAGACTCTACAACACGAAATACTTTCAGCCGTAAGCCCCCCCCAGCACTTTTATTCTATCACGTGCGGTGGGAAATAATCATATAACTATCAGTTAAAAAGGATTAGATCTGGTTCCCTTGAATAAATCCAATGCAATTTATTGAAACCTCCTGCTCTGACAAAAGTGTGTCATAAGAAGAACAGAACAGACGGCTTCCTGACGTCGCGTGTAACCGGCGGAACGTTTAAGAATGATGTGCAACGTGCCGGTTGCAGCCGTACAATTTTTAGATGAAAGCGCACGTTTAACGTTCGATTATCTCACGGTTAATCCAGCGTTTCCCAGAATGCGGCGAATGTGCGCGGCTCGCGACGGAGGCATTTGTTCTGCCGTTCGGCACGCGGGTGTCACACAGAGCAGCACGGCCAACGTCTCTGAGAGCCAAAGTGCACAAGACAGCGAAAAGGACTACAAGGTATGCATTTATATAACAGAGTCCCTTCTGCTTCCCAGTTTTGCTTTCTCCAATCTTATGTACCTTTAAAAAAAAAAAAAAAAAAAAAATGATGAGATGGAAATTGGGGTCTGATTGGAGCTCCAGAGACTGTGGGCTACATCACCAGATGGTAGACCACCATGAAGACAATCGTGAGTGATTTGAGCAGCAGCCTGAATAAAACGGACCCGGCAAAAGAAAAAGAAGAGAACAGCAGACGTGGGAGAAAGCGCAGCCGCTCTGGATAACTGACGGATGTGCGGAAGTCGCTCCACGCGCACGTCGCCAACGGCAGCATAAACATCTCGGTAGATCGTTTATCGCACATTTAGACCTTTCAATATGAAAGTCAATCAAACCCCTCAACTCCCCTGCTGTTCCGGTTCCCTTTCCGTGTGCGATCGCTCCGACGGGTCATTATCCCATCAATAGGAAATGACCCCCCCCTTATTTAAATGGTACCCTAATAGTTAGCATCAGTGCCAATTACACCCCTTAACACTGGAGCGTAATTGTTCAATTGATCCATTATGCAAGAAGGCCATTTTGCTAAGTATCTGAGTTTGCGAGATGCATGTTCGGAGCCTTAGGCCTAATTAAAAATAAATGAGATTAATCTCATTCTCAACACCCAACTTTAATGATGTGCGATCGCCGAGCACCTTCAACTACACGCATTATGTTTCCAAAGGTAGATCTTTCCCGACCATATTTCTCTAACAGATTTGGCTTTTGATGTTGACGTTTCAAGTGCGGGTTTTTATGCCTCCCCACCCCCGACCATCCCCCCGCTTCGCGAGGAAAACTTTAAGGTGCCGTTCATGTAATTCCCTGCCGATATAATTAGGCAGGAGAAGGTGTGCAAGGCTCTACTTTGTACCTTAAGAGTGCAGATAAAAGGTTTGCGGCATTTTCCCTCGAGATGTGTCTTTCAAGAAAGCTGTTTAGTCAGAGTCCCTGCATCCAAAACAACACGCTGCATCAAAGTCACCCGGAATCAGCCCTCGATGCAGCACTGCACATACAAAAAACGCTTTCCAGCACGCTGCCTTCCTTTTATCACCATTCTCAAGGACTCAGAGAAGGAGATGGGCTCCAGCCTTAGTCCAGGTGGATACCACAAAGGGGCACGTGGGCAGTGAGAGCCGAGAGTCGGTGCCGCTCATGATTTCTTGTGAATCTGCTCCCAACCTCAACCCACCAAGCCTCAGTACTTCAGGGCTTGGAGATAAGCAGTTGGATGAGGTCAGCTGAACATCTGGATGAAAAGAGATGTCAGACAAGGGTCCCTGGAGCTGAGAGCTTCCAGCACTTTCACAAGGGTGACTTTGAGTGAGCAGGCGGAAGTGAAAGGTTGAGGTCACGTGACATTCACTTAGGAGGCCACGGGGTGGATCTCAGCTCTGCAGTAGATGTAGAACGTCTCGAGGACACACATCCCAAAAACACTAGCGCAGACAAGAACGAAGGAATGCCGAGGGTATGTGATGCAACAACAACACACTTCTGGTTCCCCAGACCCAATCCTGCAACACTTTCAGAAGAAAAAAAGAGAACAATGTCCTCCACAAGCACTGATTTAATACGTACAGATGCTTGGGAATTTGGGTCTCAGTCACACAATGCAAAGATCATCCAGAAACAATGTCTGGTGACCCAAAGCAAAAGAAGTTCAAAAAATGAACCTTTTCATGCAGAAACTTATTTAATCAGGAGACAACCGATCAACTAGTCTGACAAACGCAACGTTAAGCATATTTCACTCAGTCATAAAAAGGTGTTATCAGTTGAAATGGTGAAGTTTGCCTACACGCAAACCCCAAAATCATCTTCTACAGGCAGCTGGTTAATAGGCTATACATCATCGTGACGAAAGTCGGGCAGAGGAGACGTGGGTCTGCGTGTTACACTCGGCCAGTCTCATAAATCACGTCAAACCACAGTCACGCATTTTCTGTCACGGATCTAAAACGCATTAACGGGCCGGGCCAACCTCTGCGGCCCCATGTCAACATGTCACTGACTAAGAAACAACAGCCAACAAATCATACCGCGTGACAGCAAACTGATTCGGGACGGTTTGCGTACGTGCGGTTCCCCTACGAGCAGAATCGTGCCCCTCGGGAGCGCAACCAGAGGTCCGGAATGGGGTGCTTGAGCAGACCGAGGATGACATCGCCAAATGCGGAACAGAAAGCGAGCTAGGAGCGCTCTCCTCCACCTGCTCCCGTTGCACCAAACCGAGCCTGGCGAAGATCCATCCACCGGGCTCAGCGGAACCCTAGCTGACCTGCGATTCTGCATGAATCTTTCAGCACAATCACATTACCCTCCCTCTCTCCCTCCCACCGCCATCATCAGTGAAAACAGAACTCAATCTGCCTGCAAATCCAGGCTGGCTCTGCATGTATTATTAACCACAGGCTTCAGAGCACCAGCAGGGAAGGGATACCAGAGAGTTTGAGTCCCTTTACTACTCTGCAGAAACCTGACCACCCTGTCCATCGGAAAGGAAGCGCCTTTTTTTTGTAGTTGTCATTTTTATTTTGTTCCAGCAGCATGCTGTCCTCTTCATCACGCTTATTTCTCGACTAGGTTGCTGACAGCTGCGAGGAAGCCGTCCGACTCGGACAAGCATCCATTTCCCGGGACCCGCAGCAGTACCTGCCGTCGTGGAGCGTTTGGCCTCCCCCGTCCCGTGCTGACAACAGCTCCTTATTTTTCTTCATCAACTGCTCGCTCCGTTGTCCATCAATCTCTTGCTTCTCAGCGGCCGGTTGCGGGCGGTGCCGGCAGGTCGAGTCAAAGGTGTGCAGGATTCAAAGTCATCAACACCTAGAATGACAGGAAGTCTAAGAACAGCAATGTTAATTCATTATGTCGGATTTACAAAACCCGAGGCAACAAGGATGAGGCAGGCATGTCACCGAAAGATTTCTTAGTTCCAAGAAGGGTCTCCCCCTTGTACCCTGTAGAAAGATGCTGAGCATGAAATCGCTCTTGTGAAACATCTTGTTTGCTGAAACTGCTAAAAGTAGTAAGTCAGTTCTTAGGAATCCGGTACTTTCAGCCACATATTTTTCTACTGAATATTTAGCTTCCTCCTTTTCTCATTTGAGATCTACAGCACCTGTTGGGTGGCTTGGCTGGAGCGGAGTGGCATATGTTGCGGTTGTTTGGTCAGAGGCTGCCAGCTGGACGGCAGGAGAATCTCCAAGACAACAAGCTGACTTGGATTCAAGTCATGAAAATTCTTCAAATAGTTGTATTTGGGCAGTAATAAAATACAAACACGTTTGGCCTTCAACCGCTACCAGCTTAGCAGGCGAAGATGCCGCTGGTTTGTCCGAGCTGAAAGTGGTGACATTGTTAGGTTGTGTAATTAATTAAAGTCTTTAGATGTCACTTTGACCCCAAGACAAAGAAGGAATAAAGCAGTCTTACATTTGGCGATTTCAAAGGAGGAAAAAATGGCACGCGAGAGCCGACATGGCGGTAAGTACAATTCCCTTCTTTCTCCTGTCGGAAGGTCGCCTGCTTTGACAACATCGTTCTCACATATTCCGCTGGATTTATTCGCTTTGACGGACATTTGCTCTGAGTCCCGGCGCAACACGCTAAACGGTTTACCCTGCCGCGGACAGAAGCTCGACACTCGAGCCTTCGTCGGAAACTTCTCGAGGAGTTCCCACCGGTTGCTCGTTGAGCTCATTCAGCTTTCTGAGGTGTAGCTGGGTCCAACCCCCTCGCCACACCCCGGTGGCCGACAAGCAACGCCGACCGGGTCTCAAACTTTGTCGACGCGATGCCCGCCGTCCCCCGACCGATGTCCAACTTCTTGACTCCACGGGAAATCTGCATGTGTAAGAAGCTCCGGTCCCCTGGGCGCCAATTAAAAGTTTCCCTGGCTCGGAAGTTGATTTAATTCAGCATTCCTGCTGCTAAGCTGCATCTTCTAACAAATTCTGAAAATCGGCAAAACACCGACACGTTACCAACAAGAAGCTCTATTATAAAGGGGGGGGTGAAGTCATTAGTGATGCATTAGACAGAAATGAGTGAATAATTTCAAACGTTTACAATATAATCGAACATCTGCTATTCTTTAGTCGCTGTCGCGTGCCGGTATAAAATTAAGGAGCCGCATCCAACTCGCGGGCAGCGTCGCCCGTTTCGCTCGCCGAGTCGAGCAAACTTCCGGGCGTTTCCACGGAAACCGCAGGTCAGCTCGGGCGTGGCCAGATGATGCCCCGTAATCGGCCTGGCACGCGGCGAGCGTCCGGCGCCAATACGATTCAGACATCCTCCCTGACGTTTCACTGTGACGAATCCTCCCAACCCCCCCCCCCGCTCAGAAAGACCCCTCCCTCCCTCCGTTTCACACAGAGGCCTCACGGAGTGCAGATGGCACAAGTCCTCGCCGCTTTCTGACATGTAAACCTTATGTAAACTTTAATGTGAGCATTTATATAACGTAATTCTTTTTGTGTGTAACCTTATGTAATGATGATTGCCGGAGCGTTATGTAAGCACGCATTTATGAGGCGGCGACGGGGGAGTTTATGCGCGTTTTTTTAGGTGTGCAGTTTGCGCAGTGACAAAGTGGCGCGTTTGACCGTTTTGTCTTGTACCTGTAAGTGAAATGCATGGCAGAGAAATGGCTTGATAAATACGGTAATAGCATCCTTATCTTTCAAAGTGCCCAAATCTGTCAGCCACATTATGATGACTGATTGTGATCGAGCCACATTTGCCTGCATTTCACACGGAGCTGCTGGAAGCTCTTTTCTCTTTTTTTTTTTTCAAAGATGAACGCTTGCTAAGGGAAACCTGCTGCAAGCGCCGTGTTGCCAGCGACCGCCTCGTACTGCAGCACTGTTTGCGGGTTTATCTGGTCAGAAAGACGTGCTGGGGGGGGTGATGGATACTTTGTGACTGACACTTCTGCTGGTGGAGGCATGATGGGAGACCTGCCAACAACAAGGATCAGAGGTGTTTGAGATAAGAACCCTGAGAACGGATGCAGACAAGGGGTCCGGTCACTAGAGCAGCCTCATCTAACCCATATCACCTTGCGCCTCCTTGCCTCAGGCTGGTTCCGGGGAGAGACCTCGCTCGCACGCCACAGGTGCCCCTTGCCTCCCGACTCTTCCGCTACTCGCATTTGCCGTTTTTCTTGCCCATTGACTTCTAAAACGAAGCGGAGCACAACAGATGTTCTTTCCCACCGCGTGCACACACACATACATACACACACACACACACACACACACACACACACACACACGGGCGTGCCGCTGCTGACAGGAAACACTTGGCACGCCTGAAAATGTCACTCGGAAATTTGGCAGGATTTCTAGGCACTAGCCGAGTGTCACATCCTCGTCTCGTGCCAAGAGATGTCGGGGGGGGGGGGGGGGGAAGGTGTTTCCAGAAAGGACGTAAAAAAAAAAGAAGCGCCGAGTGAAGTGAAAGGATTTACTGNGAGATGGGGGGGGGGGGGGGGGCGGTAGGTGTTTCCAGCAAGGACGTAAACAAAAAAGAAGCGCCGAGTGAAGTGAAAGGATTTACTGCGTGTCCGTCAGCAGAGCACAAAGCAAGCAGAGCAAACAGGTGTTTATAGGTAAAGGTGTTTATAAGTGTCTATGAATTACATGTATTGGGCTCACACACCAGTGCAATTTACAATAATTCAACATATTTCCAGAACACGTTTATTTCTACCGGAGCAATTCAGGGCAGGTACTTTGACCAAAAGTACTGCAGCAGGAGCCTGGGATTCAAACCCGTGTGCTGCGATTTGGAAAACAATGCCCGACACCACACAACACCTGCTGTCAAACACCAACACTCTTTTCGCCTCTTTGTGTGTTTCTTGAGCTGATGCATCGGAGGTTTTTGAAAGAGTCGCCCGATTTCACGTTAAATATCACACCGATGATGCGATGTAACAAACACCCTGTGCGTCGGTCAGGTTACCCAGCTCCCCGTAAATGTTTTTACACAGAAACATCCCACGGTCCACTAGGAACCAGTCGGAGGTGCAAGTGTGGCCCAACTGGTGAACGTTTACGTACATTTATGGATAGTGTGAGTAAACAGATGTAAAACATGTTTTATTTACAGGCCACTGGATGCCCTGCTGTCTGCCGCCAGCCGGAGGAGTCCCTGGTGCTGGAGCTCATCTCCACAAGCTCCGATTTAACAGTCAAGTGCTGCACTATTTAAAGAGTGTCTGAAATGGAGCAAAGACCCCTACTGTCCAAGTGGCGCGAGTCCTATGACAGGCCATACGGCGACCGTCGAAATCCCGACCCGCCACGGGGGCGACCTCGCACCTGTGGCAACGCGATTCTTTCCAAGCCGAGCGACTCCAACTCCACCCATTGTCAACCCAAGCGACACCACGCTCTCAAGCCCCCCAGCCAAGGAACTAGAAATAGAAATGCTACATTGCACCCTCAGCCTTTGATTTTACCCCTTGAGAAGTATGATCATCCAACCCGGGGTGGCTGGTGTGTGTGTGTATGTGGGGGGAGGTGGCTCAGTTGGCACAGCTTCCTACCACTCGCCGCACTACTTCCCTCAGAAAACTTAATCCACACCGACATCATCCGCACACACTGGACTGACCCAGCTCATTCTGAATTCTCACTGGGTGTATCAGTGCAGAAAACACACACACACACACACACACACTCTCCAATAATGTCACATTATTAACAACGGGAAAGAAACAAATAAACAACCAAATGCAGTGGGAATGGGAAACAAATCGCCCCTCCTCCTACATTCTTCATCTTTGACTGGTTCTTTTAATACCTTTGACATGAAATATATGAAGTCTGGATTGAATTTGCAAATAAAACTCTCCCAAATCCAGTATTTGGACACTGGTACGGTGTGGAGTTCATAAAGTAGTGCTGGAAAATGTATACTGGCTGAGCTGCATGAAAAAGAAGGTGTGAATCCAAAACTTTAAGAAGCAAAATCTTTTTTTTTTTTTTAATTTTTTTAGGTCACTCCTTCTCCTTCAGGAAAAGTTTATTTTTTATACTTCTTTGTTTACGAGTTTGCGAATAATATTGAGAACTCGGGACATCTCGATAGCATTGTCACACCGGGTTTTTATCATGCCGTCTTGCGGGGCTTATGCTGTCATTTTAACTTTTACAAAAATATTGGAATAGGTCTGCCTCAAAAAAAATGTTTCATCTCAGCAGGTTTTCTGAAATAAAGCAAAAGAATAAATCTCATAAACGAAACCAAGAAGCATTCAAAAAAAGAATGAAAACAGCACTTCAAAGTTCTGCTAAAGTTCATTTCGGCGATTATTTAAATGTATTATGCTGCAAGAAAAAAAAAGTACATATTTTTCCGGGTTTTTTTAATCAAACTGCCTCCGCTAAAGACTACAACAACCACATCGGGCCAAAAGCGTACAGAGATGAGGTACAATTGGAAGGAAAAGGTACAGAAAGGAATATCGAGAGACAGAAAGAAAGCAAAGGTCACAATAATAGAGCAACAAGGGCGCAGGAACAAGGCGGTATTATACGATATTGTACAGCTGCACGCCTGCAGGAACAAGGCAGCAAACACTGCCCGCCGTGGCACCAGAAAGGAGAGGAGTATAGTACAACCGAAAATGGCACAGCAGTATATCGCCGCTACTTGTAAGAACATTACTGGAAATACAGTGCAGATTGTACAAGTTCCTTAGGGATCCGTCGTGCTTTCATCCATCTACACCCATCCGTGCATGTAAGGTGTAAGTAAGACATTCGGGATTTTTGTTTATTTCCATTTGTGGGCCACAAATAAAGAAACTCACACGTGCCGATGTGTCTACTTAATGTGGATTCGCAGACGGAGTATTAAGCTAGAAGCAGGACGGTTGACAACGTGAACTTCAGAAAAATGACAAGAAGAGACATCATTCGCATTTCTTTGTTTAACTGATATTTATTTCCAGGGCACTGTGCAGTGTGAGGTTTGTACAGTAAGCTGCTTAGAATGACTTAAACTATTTGCGCCGCTGGATCATTTTTGCTGTTCCAGTACGTTGACAGAGGGGACTGTGGCAAGAGCATGGATTTGAACCTGCCTCCCTTACATTACCTGCTCGCCCAGCTACATGTACATGTGCCAGACTCATTTCTCCAAGGCGACGTGCAACTCCGAGTAAACAGAAGTTTGTCCCACATTCATCATTCTACAGTTTATCATTAAATGTCAGTGAAAGGAAGAGAAACCAGTGAAAACAAGATTCCCGATTATCTCTGCTCCTTACGTTTCAGAAGGTCCAAAAAGTGTGAAAACCAAGGAGAATATCATACGTAATGTCAGGGAAGAGAAGGGTGACGGCAGATATGGAACCACTAAAAACAGAGCGAGAAGAATCACTCAGAAGTGTCTAGACTGACCACTTACAGTCACGCCCAACTGGCCTCGTAGAGACGTCCGCACGCGGGTCGAGTCACAAGTAATAAGAACAATAACAGCCGAGGCTCTGAAACCACAGAGGTCCCCATATGGTCCAAAGACCGGCGGCTGTTGGATCTGTTAGATCTTTCTTACAAACAAACACCAGAAAGCGTAAATGCCTGCAGCATCGCTGACCTCTGACCCCTCTCCAGTGTTTCCACCATTCAGGTGAACTGACCTCTGTCAACGCCTTACCAGAGGGGCAGCCATTAAGCCAAAAGCTGTAAAAAAGGCATTAAGGGCACAAGTAAAATAAAGCCAAACATAAATAACTAAAATTCAATATAACAGCAGTATGTCCCAGTCAATGAATATCACAGGACACCTCGATATTTCCACACCTTCCGAAAAGCGGCGAATTTCTCCCCGGGAGCTTGTTACAATGCACGGCTTCAAGTGTCGCACCTCTTAGTGCAACATCCCTGCGACTCGGGGGCATTTCATAAAGGGAGTGCCCGACATACAGCGGTGGCAGAGAATTAAAGTGTCACTCAGAGAGACACATATTTGGGAAATGATTTAATGGGGACTAGGACACAATTTAAGTATGCCATCCAAATGCGAAGCGCATGGCGGTAGACGTTTTTGGAAACCGTGCTAATAGGGCAAGTGCTCTAGAGTCGAATTCGATGCACGGTGACCACTTGTTTGGTTTTCATGGTGCAGAAGTGGTTTTTCACCACTTCCCTCACACGTCTGGCTTATGAAGATGGGGGGATCTGAGCCATCGTGCCGCCAAACCACAGTAATATGACCATGCTAACAAGCTATGCTTTATTTAGGCCACCGTTTTACATTTTGTCAGGCACTCCAAGGAAAACTTACAACTCTCAGAAGTGATCCGATAAAACGGCCCAGCTGCTGAGGGCACTGATCCGACGGGTGTAAAAACCGATGGGTTGAGAAGACCGTGGCTGTTCCGCGTTCAGCCGGCAGCAAGTTAAAATAGCGCCGCTTTGAACTGTTGCACAAGTCTAGACGATGCCTGCAGGTAATCCTGGTTGTATCACAAGACCACTCGTCTCGGGCTGGACCCCCGCTGGCTGAGCACAGCAGGATTTAGGCGTTAAATCCACATTCACTTCGTATCATAACAAGCGGTGCAGAGATCCAATTTGGAGGGAAAGAGTTGTTCACCTTGTTTAGAGGTGTTAGCACAAAGAACGCCAATGTTCCGCGCAAGTTCTGCCAGAAACGTTTACAAAATGTCATTCTTAAAATTACAAAATACATTTACGGTGCAAACAGGTGGCACACAGGTTACCCAAAGGACCCTGGTTTGTATCCCACGCCTTGCTGTAGTACCCAGAACTGACAGAGTAAAAATTAGCTGCGCAGATGGGTAATTTAAGTAGCTTACATTTTTAAGTCGCTTAGAAGTTCCAAGTCAATAAATGAGAGTAAACGTAGCGCGATTCTGCTGATAAGTAGGCGGGGAACTGGTCGACTCCCGGAGTCTTCATCGCACGGCGTAGGGAAGCCCGTGTTGAAAGGCGGGGGATGACGGGAGCACGCTGTCGACAGGCAAAGGTTCACTGCACCTGAGAACATAATTACCTTATGGGGAGATAGACCACCTGAGCAGAGGCAAAGGCAGCGTTATTCCACCCAGAGCCGCGGAAGTGTTCGCCCGCTGAGATGAATGAAGCCCTTATTCAGACAGTGTAATTATGTGAAAATGTCTCCCCGTCGCTGCATTACAGGATGGCAGCGGCTAATTGGAGGGGGGAGAAACCCGCAGGTGTGTGGCTCTACACCACCTTCGCCAGGATCGAAAACATTGACCTCATGTGCTGCAGCTGTGGATCCAAATGCAAAGTTGGCTTGGGGCGTGGAGATCAACCAGCAAACACAAACACACACACACACACACACACACACACACTTTTGTCTATCTGCCTCTCCCACCCCAGTGCCACAGGAATTGGCCTTCAATCTGCATCTCTGTTTCCACAGATTACAGAGCAACCAAGGTCAAAGGAGCCCAGAGCACCTTCTGGAAAAGAACAGGACGGAAAAAGTGAACTGGCAGCACACACCGCCAGGCTCTCTCCCACAATGCGTGTGAGGTGTGAGGAGCTCAGAACGTGTGAGCCGGCAGCGTTGGAACTGGAGCAGAGCAGCCCTCTGTGTGGCCCACTCACCTGTTGGACTCCTCCTCCGAATCTCGGGGTCCTACCGCGGCACCGCCGTACCCTGATTGCAATCTGGAGCCCTGGCCGACGGCCCCTCGCTCTCCGTGTCACGCCGCAGCCCGCGGTTCACCCGCCGTCGGTAATCACCCGTGTGGTTTGGGCACGAAGCGGGTGGCGCAGATGATTGCAGCCAAGCGTGGGTGGCGGATACGGAGCCAGCCGCCCCCGGGTTCCACAAAGGCAGGCGCCGACACTGAGGATTTGGACTTGAATCCTGATGAAGGGGAAACCAATATCATTCCGAGCACGTTAAACATCCCGAATAAAACACAAACATCTGAAGGAGCAGATCACCTTTCTTTAAGCTTTTATCGATCCATTAAGAGCCGCAAAAAAGGAATAGAAACCCCGCGGGGGGAGGGAGAAAAAAGAAACATAAATACGCTGTTCCTCTGCATTCCTCACTGGAGGCGGCTTCAGGCCTTCGGGTTCAGGTATACTGCGGAAGTCTTTGTGGAGAAAAGTGTCAGACGACAAACCGGTGCGACGCGGAAGCAGAGAAACAGTGAGAAAAATCTGTTCACCTGGCATCAGTCACGCGGGGTTTATCCAGTTTCGGATCAGGCAAATAAGAGGAGAATCTGAGATGAAAATGCTGAGAAAAAAGGTTCCTAATATTGTAGTTTTACTTAGCCGTCTGCTTTGATTGTGACGGAACTCATTATAGTGACCTTTCGCTAAGACGGACCGTGAAACTAAGCCTGAAAGACTATTTAAATGAGCTCCTTTAGGATCCTTTCTGCAGATAACGCCAAAAAGTGAACAGGAAGACTACGGGCGGCTCTTTCCTAACAGCTGACGGCTTTTGAGGGATTCGGATACTTGAGGCCGGTTATGAAAGAAAACACGAACACGTGTGGAATGAAGCAGAAGTGGATCCCTGGTTGTCTGCAAATCCTGAACCTTGACCTCTGTATTCAATCTCCGGAAAGCAAAACAGGTCCTGCGAGGCGCCAGTCAGACGTCCCACAAACAGTGGCAGCACTTTACCTTACTTTACTACAGTAACCTGCACTGTCCCACCTCTCAGGCCCAGAGCTGGAATGTGATGTTAACAAGATAAATGCAGAGAAAGAGCAAAGCTGACACCACCTTGGGCAAAGAACCCAGCAGATACAAGTCCAGCACCTTTTTGCTGAACCCCTGCAGTTCTGGAGCCAAAGGAGGAGCTTAGCAAACAAGTGTACCTAACAAAGAGGCCGGGGGGTGTGGACGTTTGAGTCAGGACCTCCTCACAGACAGGAGATGTTTCCTCCTTCACTGTCCATCTCGCTTTCATCCAGCTTTTCAAGCACTCGTGTGCCTCTGTTCATCCCGCCAACGGAGGAACGACCATTTTGTCAGTCGGCAAATAAGACCTGAAACAGCCTCGTCCAGATTCCGAGGATCGTCTCTGGGCGAACCCCCCGGTGCACGTCTGAGAGGTGCGGCGGCGGAGCCACGGAGAAGCCCAGCGCTCGGTACCAGACAAATGAAAGCGATCCTACGTCTCAAGCTTCCACCTCTGCCGCGAAAACTACGACAAACAGGATCATTTCACACTTCGTTTCCCCTCGAATTAATAGCATTCTTCCGGTCAAGAAACGGATGATTTTGCAGCCATTTATCACGGAAAGATGGTCGCGCAACTTGATCAGAAGACGACTGGCAGCCATATTGTCTCCCCGGGGCATGTAGGTGGAGAAGGGGCGTCCGATACGAAAACAGAAATACCTTTATCTGAAGAACAAAGACGTTCCACCAGCAACGTGTGTTATTACGAGAGTCGTGCAGGTGCTTCGTCCCGGAGGACCTCCTAGGGGCAGCGCGGTGGCACAGCGGGTAGAGCTGGTGGTTGTGGGGTCAGACCTGGGCTTCAATTTCTCTCCATCTGTGTGGCGTTTGCAATCCCTCCCCCTGTTTGTGTGGGGGCTTCCTCCACAGTCCAAACATATGGATCAGCATCAGCAGTGTGTGTGTTACACTGCTCTGCTCCACATCTAACAACGCGAGTCACCTTGGACAAAGGTGTTGTTAGCCAACTAGTTAGACATTACGCCCTTCCGGTGGGGGGGGGTGCAAAGTTAATAAATGTCACTCACATACACTGCGAGTTTGTGCTCGGAGCCAGAGAGCGAGGCACTGAAAACGGACGACAGGCGTATCGGACGAGCCGCCATGCGACGTGCTCCTCTGGCCTGGATGTCAAGCAGCCGCCGGAGAGGGACGGCACGTCTGGCGTAGCGGCGGCGGCACAATACCAGTGATTGCTTGTCTCGCTCTGCAAGATTTATTGTCAGCTCGGCGCACGGGCGGCGGGGCAACAGGAGCCATTAGCCGTCCTGTTAGACGGCATTAATACAGCACCGGCACTACGTCCACGGCAGCGAGGAGCTCGATGGCCGAGTGGAAACCAGAGCACAGAACCAACCAGCTTCGCATGTCTCGAGCTGCTCAACGTGCTTCCTACATCTAGAATTTATCAGACCCGCCTTTTCAAAGGAAACGTCCAAAGTCCAACTGTACAACCATTTACCGTTACAACCCAACACTTCTCATCTGCAAGGCAGCAGCTCTAACTGCTTTACCATCTGCTGGGCCCTATGGCTCTGCAGCGCATCTACTGATTCACGTAAACAAGTAAGAAATGAATCAGAACCAATTTAAAAGCTACACTCGTGAGAAGCTCTCTGTTTACCCAACACTGCCCCCCCCCCCCCCCCCCCAAAAAATATTTAAACAACTTCCAGTGTCGCAAATTTATCCAGTTATGTAGCTGGACACTCAAAGAAGCTTTTAAAGAGCTTTGCTCAAGCAAACTGAGGATTTCATCCTCCGGCGTTTGCAGGAACTTCACGAGTCCAGCTCGGGTGACGGCGACGTGACCAACGGACGTGCCGTCTTGTCCGAGTTGGCGGCCGCTGAAAGATCAGGTCCGTTCCTTTATTTTATGGCCGATGCCACACGTTACTGTTCCTCCCTCGCACTCCTGTCCACGTTTCAGCAAAATTTCATCTTCAGTCAATCCATCACAGTCATAAACAGCCAAGCCAAATTCTTGTGATTTAAGAAACAGGCCTATATAGATAATAGCATCAACGTCCTTCCCAGCGGAACAAGGTTACTCCATCCGCGGCAAAGCGTGATTTATATGGGTTATACGGGCAATACGTATACAGCTTTTTTATAGTAAAGTATGATTTATATCATCTAAATGTAAAGTACTGCAGTCCGTTTTGTAGGGAAGCACATTATATGAGCTGTATGTACGATTACTTTGCTGCTGCTGTTGTGCGACCACTTAAACAATCAGTTTGGGCACATGATCCACAAAAGTGAGGCGTAATGCGGAAAGTCGATCGTCGGGAAGAGGCGGGTCTCCAAAGCGATAGAACGGGCCATCAGAAAGCGGTGGGCCACCACGACGCGACGCCAGCAACACCACAGTGCGGAGGACTAGGCCCCACACCTAGCGCATAAGCGGGGGTGTTGAAGTCACAGAAGAAGACTGACCATTTCTTTACATCTTTCCACAAGTACTACAGTGTGGCCAGTTTCAAATATGAAGCAGAGTTACCAGCACGGTCAGGGTCAGGTCTACAAATGAAAAAATAAATAGTAACGCGTTTTGCTAAACTACAGCATTACCCTTAAAGTTTCAGCTCCTCCCTCGTGAGCCCCCCTGCTCTCCCCTCCCTGTCCACCCGGGATAGAAAACAAAGAGACTCATTTGTCGTGTTGTACGGTACTGTGCAAAAGTCTTAGACGTGCAACTTGAATGTGTGTTGAGAAGTACAGGTAGATTCTGATCTACCATCAGGGAGGTTTCTCATTGGTCCCAAATTCATTCTGCAGCCTGAGAATGACCTCAAACACCCAATCTCAACGCAACTATGTTGAGCAAAAAGAAGGAATCCTGCAACAGACGGTCTGGTCCCCACAGAGCCCTGATCTCAACATGATCATTCAGTCTGGGAGGACATGCAGAGACAGTCAAAGTGTGCAGAAGAACTGTGGCCAGTTCCTCAAAATGTTTGTAAGAACCTCCCAACCTCTACCTTAAACTGCATGCAAGTTTGCATAAGAGAACTGATGGTGTTTTAAAGGCAAAGGGTGGTCCCACCAAATATTGATCTGATTGAGGATTTTTTTTTTCTACTGCACTTTTTAGAAGGTTTATTGATTAATAAGTATTCATGGCATTATTTCTGGAACCATCCTCGCTTTATAGCACTTTTCCCACAGGTGCCTAAGACTTTTACACAGTCCTGTATATCACCAAACTTTATTATCTGTAAACTTGTTGAATTTTGTACACTGTGTGTATGCAGAGAACCCACCCCCCCCCAAATCACCCATACCTCTCCCCGGTCGGGTTTGTGTGTGAGAGAAAAAGTGTGCCGGCATGTGTGTAGAACACGTGCAGCAGCAGTGCTTACGTGTATTTGTGTTTGAGTATATTAGTGTGTGTACGGAGTGTGTGGTCAGCATTACAAACACGGCACAGGACCTCACTACTGCTTCTCCCATTTGTCGGACCAAATTTTAAACTTCCGAGATAGTAGGTTGCCTTCTTGGAGTTTAATGAACTGGACTACGCAAAAACCTCAGCGGGGGGCTGAGAGGTACCCGTGTGCCAGATTTCAAGTGTGTGTCTTGAGAAACAAAACCCAAAAAAGTAGTTAAGCTTCACAAACAGAAGTTGAACACATCGCCACAACGGTTCATATTCTACAACTGTGTTCCTTAAACCAAGGTTTCTGGATGTGTCTAAAGAAAACACCAAGATGCAAACGCGCCGCTTCTTGACCTCACGAGGCACGACGGTTTCCTCACTGCAGCATCTCCAGGTCTGAAGTCACAGAGGGACTAGCAAATCTCACGCATCCAGGAGGACCTCATCCACCGAGGAGCGAAAAGGTTCCTCGGCTCTGCTCGTGTCCCCCATCAAAACTCAAGGATAAGGTGTAAAACTCACCCAGTTTGAACACCTCCTGGTCATCTTCACGCACAGCTTGGGTAGTTAAAATCGCCTTTTTAGGAAACGCCTGCACTTTCTTTGCTTTTTCGCATCCGAATAACGCTACACCCATCTAGTGGTGAGACGCGTCGACTTCCACCGGTCATGCGCGTGCACCTCAACCAAAGAGGTCCTTCCATAGGTGGCCGAGGTGAACAGATCCATCCTTGCTGCGTGACACCAACACGGCGTAAAGGGCAAAAGAAAACGTTAAGCTGTGACCTTTGAGGGTCGTCCCCATTTTTGACGCCTCTGCCTGAAGGATGTAAATAAATATGCTAATAATTAACGTTTTAAGCCGTCTAAAAAAGGGGGGGTTTCCGGTAAATTTTTTATTTATATGTATATATAAAAAATTAACCCCCCCTCAAAAAGAAGCTATGCTATCTGTCAAACGGACTCCGCTTCTTCGCTCCGGGAGGCTGTGTGAAACCGTAATGACAACATTTGACAATAATAATTGATCAAAACAGGAAAAATTTATTAATTCTGGTAATATTTATATTGCCCAAGCTTTCCTCCCAGCATCCTCATGTTCCAAACGCAGAGCCTCTGGCCCCCCCCAGCCCCCTCGACATTGCCGAGAAGAGGAGCAGTAAACGCTTTGATGTGGGGGGACAAGTGGCAAAATTTGCGGACGTGGAGATGTTTTAACGGGGGGGGGGGGGTAAATATTTGGATGTGTACACAGAAAGTGAAGCTTCCGTGCTTCCAAAAGCTGCTGAGGACCTGGGTCCCACCCTGGGAGGGCCTGTAATGAAGGAGAACACCGCCCCCAGCAGACCAAATCACGAATGGCACAGGGGAAAGCAAGACATCGGGTCGCAGAAGCCAGAGAAAAACAGCGAGAGAAACGGCAGCGACATCCATCGCAGCTCGTGCAGAAACGATCCAAAAAAAGTCTAAATTCCTGTAACTTGTAGGGAACACGGCGTCACACCAGTTTTCCTCGGTGAGGGTGGGGTCGCCGAAAAGAGAGCGTTGGGCCCGCAGATCTCTCGGATGGCGAAGTCACAGACACAGGAACACGGTGCAGGTGCAGAGTTTAATGCCGGTAAATTAATGTGTTGGATATTTATAATATTTACAGGTCCACAAAATGACACACATAATAAACAACACGGTGAACAAGGGCTGTACGGCTACACACCTTCAGCTGCCAGACTGACGCACATCACCTTTTACCCCCCCCGGAGCCTCCTTACAAACCTGAATCTCCACCCCCCGTGGCTCATACCATCGTCAAGTTATCAGGATGAAACAAAACAGAACTTTTAAACACGGAAAACACGCAGACATTCATTTAACACATAAAACAGAAGCGGTTAACAACAAAACAGACACGGTATTGAAACCGCGTGAGCAAAAACATCTGATCTGTGATCTGTCAAGTATGAGTGGAAGTTTCCAAAAATGGGGGGGGGGTGGTGGTGGAGGACAATAAAGTTAATTCAGAAACATGGCGTCTGTTTGGCAGTAAGGAAGCAGGAGCAGAAACAAACAGCAGGAACAATTCAGTGTTTATGGGAGAACAAACTCTGTGTGTGTGTGTGTGTGTGGGGGGGGGGGGGGGTTATGGAAAATNAGGAGCAGAAACAAACAGCAGGAACAATTCAGTGTTTATGGGAGAACAAACTCTGTGTGTGTGTGTGTGTGTGTGGGGGGGGGGGGGGGGGGTTATGGCAAATGAGTGTGGTCTTGAGTGTCTGCAGTGTTGTGGCAACTGAGAGAAATGGTATATAATTAGTATTATTACTTGTTAGCATTTTTTAATCCGTCTTGCTGTCTTGAGAGCAATAGAGACAGGGAGAGAAAGAAATTTTAAAAAAATCTCAGAATATAACCCCCCCCACAGAGCCCATCAGTCAGCGTGCATATTTGCAGATGAGAGGCAGGGATGACACTGCCTACCTAATAACTAGACCCCCGCCCCCCCACCAGGTCCCACCACCCCCGGTGAAACATGAAACAGTAAAACCTCGTAAAAAAAAATTACAGTAAGAGCCATAAGAAAAAACCTCCAACTGGTCAAATTAAAAAACTAGACATAAAAGTGCCTTAAAATGTCAATAAACTTTACAATGATTTCACCATCACCCCCCCCCATCCACCCCAGACCCCCTTTCCCATTTGGAAATGAGCTGAATTCGGCCTTCAAAACGGCAGCGGGGTTTTCTTCAGGCCTGTCAGCCCCACCCCTCACTCACCCTGTACAAACGTGCAGCCAGGAGCAAATTATACTGCCATCGAACCCGACAGACACGAGCAATCGCACAATTGAACTACGGAAGGTGCGAGCGCCGGGTCTGAACAACCCCCCCCCCCACCACGCCGGGCTGCTGTTGCTTCTAAATGTTCAAGAACAGCCTCACGTTTGGTAAAGGATATAAAACAATTTCACTTGTACACCTGACAACTCATCAACCAAACATCCGTTTTACTTTATACTCCGCTGCCAGCGTAAAGTTGTAACTAGAACAGACAGCAGCCCCCGGTCCCCCATACAGGTCCCCGACCCCCCTTGACTCACCATCAATCCTGGTCCGGGTGGGAGGTGATTTCTTCAGCAGGTGACCGAAACGCCGCTTAGGCCACGAGCTGCTCGGAGATCACCTGTCAGTGGCGTCAGTTAGCCACCAATGCTATTCGATCCCATGAACTGCTATCGATTGAAGTGTCACCGAAGGCACGTGATCGTGCCGACGCGGCAGAGAAAAGACGGAGACGGCGGCCTTCGTGTTGGCGCTCAAGTCGGGAAAATTATAGCGGGGAGTAAACGGTTCGCAAGGGAAGCAGTGTGTGTCGAAACTGCGTTACATACAGTCCACCCTCAACTGAACAAACCTTGATCTTTCACATCCTCATAAAAATATTCCAGGGGGAAAAAAAAACGTCAAAATCATAAATGTTGGGGAAAAACCTATTTTTAATAAAAGGAAATGTTTAATTTCTATCTTTGAGGAAAAAATGGCGTGGAAAACCGTCAGGCTCCGCAAAAACGGAAATGCGAAACTTGGGTTTTGATCTGAATTCCATGGCCAAAAAAAGTATGAATTATCGTACGTGACTATTTGAAAGTGAGGTGAAAAAAGGCGATAATTCAGGAAGCTCAGTGCTGAACAATGGATTCGAGACAAAATACTGGAAACATTACAAACAGGTCGCAAGCAATCGTGTCTCTGAGAGCTGAGGACGATGGCACTGCTCTCTGCCCTCCTGAACATCCCCTAAAGCTGCTACATTTGGACCCGGCCATCGAGACCACGGTAGACGTTAGATTTCATCCAAGGGTTCCTCACCCCGCTGTTCAGTCCTTTGGACAGCGCTAGAAAAAGATTAAACAAAAAGCTGTGCCTGGTCACCTTAGATATCTTCATATTTGTT
Source organism: Arapaima gigas (assembly GCA_900497675.1). Lineage (NCBI taxonomy): Eukaryota > Metazoa > Chordata > Actinopteri > Osteoglossiformes > Osteoglossidae > Arapaima > Arapaima gigas. The sequence goes on along the minus strand of UFQX01000193.1, from coordinate 591,406 downwards.
GAACAACCATAACTATACGGTTGACCGTCCCACTGAAGATCCACCTCCAAGTCTAACAGCCTCCAAGAACCGAAGGTACTTTTGGATGCCAAACACAGATGCCAAAATGAGAACACAGATGTGCAACTTTTCACCCAACTGAAGAGGCATCCAGGTTCTGGGTTTTTGACCTTGGACCGCAGCAGGTTTTCCAAACCGCAGCCTTACCATAAATACCAGATCTGTGAAGCTCACAACGAGGCCTTTGTTTAGACTGGGGCAAAGACGTGTTGATTCCACTCTGGTAGTTCTCAAGGCTGTTTTGGGGATTTCGCCATGTAGCCTGTTGGCGAGCACCGACCTGCAGCTTCTCCTCATTCGACGATTCGGCACCAGTTCTTGCCGCCGCTGTTCTTCTGATTGACGCTTCCTCGGTTGCTGCAGAATCTCATCAAAGAGCCACACGACTCATCGCTGGCTACCGGCAACACGCGTAGAACGACACCGTGTCCCGCGGTGACACCCTTACACCCTACTGTAACGTGCAGTGAACATGTACGGTGTGTAATAAAACGAAATAGAGACGTAAGTGAAATACACAGTAGTGAACGAGGTACCGCTATGAGGGACTAGGGGGCGCCGCTCTGCCATCGTCGCACTGACAGTGCCAACATGGCCAAGCATGGATGGTTCTTTACTGACACGTAGTATCGGCACCATTTTGAACAATGTTTTCCTGGAATATTTTTGTGATGGTCCGTAAAATCCAAAAAAAAAAAAAAATTGAAGGACTGTACTCACCTCACAGGTGCCTGTTTAAGTGAGTAAAGCTTGAATCTTGTGCGTTTCTGCGTATCGGAAATACGTACTGAATAAATCCTCGCTTCATTAAACCGGTGGTCAGTGGAATGTAGAGGCTCTTTTCGCCGCGTTTTTAATTCATCCTCCACCGCTCACAATGGAGCCAAACCGGTTCTGCGAAGAAACCTCAACGCGAGACGTACGAGCACAGCATTGCTACCATCGACAAGATCCGTTTCCCTGTGACTCACTGAGCGAAACCCGAAATTCATCCTGAACTGAAAAATATACTTTTTGACAGCGACGTCACCTAAACATCCGCAGAACACATTGTATGTACGGGGTTTAGGGATAAACATTGCAGCCACTTTTCAAATTTACAACCGTGGAAACTTGACAGTCGGTCAAGAATTTGACCAAAGCAATCCGAGTCCACATTTGTTCCTCTGGAAGACAAGAACTTTGCTTTGAGGGGGAACGAAACACCTTACATCATCAGTGGAAATAAACAAATGTAACTTCATACCGATACGCAGACTAGAGTTCCACAGCAAGTTTCCAGCCCGAGAACAAGGCTTGTTTATGGTCCCCTAGAATTAAACGCTCGTAAATGAGCTTTTTCCAGAATAACTGAACATTTAAAAACCTGCCACTCGGTTCCAGCAGAGCAGCCGATCCTTTACGATCCATTAAAGAACCAGTTACGTTTTTGTCTGGACTCGGACCGCATTGGTCACAAACCCAAATAACGGGTGGGGGGGAAAAACAAAAAAAACAAAAAAACTCAACCCAAACATCTTAAAAGCAGAAAAAGTTCATTTTATTTCAAATTTTAAAAGCAATAAGAAGGGGGAAGGGAGGGGGGCTTCAAATGGGACAAAGTCAATGGATCAGATCATTTTCATACGTTTCACTTACATCCCAAAGCAGGACTCAGGGTTTAAATTAGTTACCAGGTATTTTTTGTTTTTTTTTTTTTTTTTTTTAATAGGAGAGAGAGAAGGTGTGGGGAGACAGCATAGCTGTAAATGTGTCCTATAGTAAACCCAGCAGGAAGAGTGAGGTTACAGTGAGCAGGAAGTACCTAAACATTGCCAAGCGTCTTCCCGTGAGGAACGCGGGTGCTCTGTAGGACGGTCACAGTGGAGAGGCCTCCCGACGTGGGCTCAGTATTGCACTCCCAACAGAAGCATCGAGCAAAAGTGAACAGAGGCCTGGAATGTTCCCTCCAAAGCCAACAGAGGTGCCGTGTCTGGTAAACACAGTTCATTACACATAAAAACCCCTGGAAAAATCTAACCATAAATGACTTTTTAAAAAAAAAAAAAAAAAAAAGCCAAAAACAATGTGAGCCTTACTGCATCTGAGAGGATTTTTTGTTTTGTGCAGGAAAATAAAAACCCCCAAATATGTAAGACACTGACATTCTGTTTAAGCTTCTGGGTTGATAGAAATGTATAGTGTGCATTCGTATGATAATTTATATTTTGATAAATATAAATTATACATTTCATATAGGCATCTAAATCTTCATTGTTCAGCTGTTATGTTAAAAAATAAAAATAAAGCTCCCATGATTGGACACTGGTTACCAGACGGAACTGTGCCAAAAACTCGTGTCCAGTCCTGGACACTGGTAAGTAGGTGGGCCTTCCTGTGTGCTTTGACCTTTGACCTTCTTGTTCAGCTGGTGAATCCACAAAATACACTTTGCCTTCGTTTGTCTAATCAACTGCCGTGTGAATCATTGTTACAATTATAATAATTAATTTGCGTTCTTCTTCTCCCGTCACATCTCCGGCTGCTCGCCGTCGCCCTACTGGACGCAGCAGTTGGGGACGTTGCCGTCTTTGAACTTGAGGCGCATCTTGGGCCGGTATTTCTCGAGGTAAAGCAGCTGTTTGGAGTTGAAGGCGCCGCGTCTCTTCCTTGGATGAAGGAAAGAGGGAGAGGTGAACGGATTAAGGGTGTGATATTCTAGCCCCGATCGACAGAGCCACAAAACCAGGAGGAAGATGAACTCACTGTCGGATGAACTGCACCGCATCCTCGTACTTCATCCCGCACTCGATTAAGGCTAAGGCCACCAGGACAGGTGCGCTGGAACAGAGATGGACGGAGATCGTTGTGTGTCAAATAACCAGCTTGCTAAGCTAAAGGGACAGCAGCGCAAACAGGATCACCTGTTCCTGGGGAGAAGCAGGAAACCGCTTCTCCAATGTGCTACTGCTCTCAGTCACCGACCATCGTGGGCCTTGCAGATCACATCACTTCCAATGTCACCTTTCCTGTGCCTGAATGCACGAAGGGGCGGAGCCTAGTCTCCCTCTACCAGAAATTAAAATATTTTCCTGACAGCGTAAAATGAAACAGAGGCATAGCAGAAGGACGCTGACTTGTAACCTGAAGGTGAGACCCTCCCCCCACAACTACTGCTTAAGTAGCCCTGAGCAAAGCACTTTGCCCGAGTTACTACAGTAAAACCATCCAGCTGTATAAATTATTCAAATACTGTCCGCTTTCCAATAAAAGGGTCAGTCAAACAAATTAATGAAACGACAGACGACGGACAAACGCTCACGTAAATGTCAGATACAAATCACTGAACTTGTTTCTGGCAGACACGAGCAAACGTGAACAACTAAAAGGTCTGCATGAGAAGCCGTGGTAAAGGGAGTCCAGAGCGACACTAATCTTGGCCAACTCGTGATTTGCCCTTGTGCAACTGTCACTTTACATCAGGCCCCCCCCGAAGACAGAAGGTGTTCTCTTAAGTGCCCTTGGGGTCGTTTCCCACAGAAACGGTGTAACAGCCACCCAGGCTGGTGAAAAATTAACCGTAACCATTCGGAAAGAATGTTAAAAAATGATGTTCAAGAACAAGTAAGGACATGTGAACACAATCTCCACAAAACATCAACTCAGCTGCCAGGAAATCAAGCAGAGACAACTGAAAAATTAACAAGGAGTCCAACAACAGTGTAGCAGACAAATGCAGAATTGGACCGATGCGAAGTCCCCACGTCAAATTTTTTTCTACCTCAACCACAAACATTTCAAACGCCGTGCCTTTCTGGTTTCGGAAGAGGACAGAAAACAGGGACGGAAAGGTCAGGACACTTCTGGATGTGGGAAGAAGCTAAACCCACAGAATAGTCCACTACGAACACTGATAAGTCACGTGAAAAAGCTTGCGGAGGACAACGATTAATAGTCTTTACATGAATGTGGATCAATAAGAGGCCCTGAAACTAAAGGCTGGAATTCTGAAAAATGGCACCACCAGTTCCTCTCCAGCAAGGCCATCCATCTTCAGCTTCACCTGGCACACAAGTGACCCGAGTGCCCCAGACTCGGTCCGGCCAAGCGAGGACCACAGGGCGACTCACCGGCCCAATCCAGCGACGCAGTGCACGGCGATGCAGCAGCCCGGCTCCTCGCGGAACTTCACCTTCACCAAGTTCAGCCAATCGTCGACAATCTGGGTTGGAGGCGGGGCACCGTCGTCAAAGGGCCAGTCCTGCAGGGAAAGGGAACGTGAGGCTTCAGGATGCACACCTGACCTTAGGACAGGCAAACCAAGGTCTGACCATAAGGTGACAAACAGTGATCGACCTAAAGCTTAAAATGTTGGTTGTGTGTTTTTATTCCCTGAAGTTACCCAGCGTTGACCTGGACGTGTGGTTCACCAACTGTGGCTTTCAACCTTGGACCAGGAAGTCTCACCTCTCACTTAACCAGAAATTTCATAGTTGGCGAGGAAAAGCACCTGATGTGTAAGGGATGAAAACTGTACAAGCAGAGTAGGTTCACAGTGTCTCCAGTCACCTTCAATCCGGTATGTGCGCGCGTGTGGGTCATCTTACTCCTTCGAGCAATGGAAAGGTCACCGAGGCCACTACACATCATCTTTTCCGCCAGTGTGTGAAGGCTCATGATTATTCTCCAGCTCAGCGGGGCCCAAACTGACACACTGAGGTCCCCCCCCCCCCCCCACCAGAGCCAAGGGGTCTGGTGTCAGATGCTACCACGTTGGACAGGGAGGCACAGCTCTGGCCCAGTGTTGGAAGTGACAGAAGTACAGTTCCTCTTAAAAGCATCCCCCATTCCCTTGCTCCCTCACTGGGGTCTGACTCACTGTTCCCACACTATTTAATTCTTTGCAATGTTTTACAGAAAGAGCTGCAATGCAGGTTCCAAATGAGCTGGGGGGAGAAGGGTGGTGAAAAGGGAGAACTGCTCTCTGGGCTCTAGTAGCTGACAACCCAGAATTCCCACTGCAGTTCTGGAACCTTAACAGGACACAGGAATTGTGGGGGCCAAGATACACACACTACAGCTATGCAGATGCAGGTGGCATTGTAGAAGCTCCCCAGCAAGGCTGCCACTCCTCACACATGACATGCTAACCTGCTACTTTGTTCCTTTTCATTTTTAATGCCCCTTTCCATTGCTCAACTCAGGTCTAATTCTGTTGGGTCATTGTCAACTGGTGCATGAAAAAAAGGGGCAATTGTTGTCCCTTAATCGGGCCAAAATCATTGTAGATTGGCGCTTGCTTTTCTTAATGTAAGACACCAAACATTTATCCTCCGAGGACCTATGCTGCAAAAAAAAAAAAAAAACAAAAGAAAAAAAACCAAAAAAACCAAAAAAAACCATCCGGGTACCAGTACATTAATATAACTGTACACAATTTACTAAAAGGTTCTAATTAGAAGCTATTTCCAAAAATAAGAATAAAAAAAAAAAAAAAACTCCTTTTTGTAATAGCTCAAACCCTGTAGCATGCCGACCGCAAAACCACTTCCCTTCATACACTGAAAGTGAGAACGTGACGGCGCACTGCAGGAGATCCGGTACAGCGTGCTGACAAGCGAAGACCAGTCTGGTACCGCTGTGATCCAGCTGACTCCCAAGTCAAGGGCATAACAGCCTGTACGTAGCGTACATGGTGCATTTACCTGTAGAAAGGCGTGGCTGTGTGTAAACTTCTCCTGCTGCTACAGTAAGCATACAGGCTCTAGGGGCCTTTTCCATGGAGGCATGGATGAGATTATGTTGAGTATGAAGGCCTTACCTCAATGTACACGTCAGCAAATTTGCACAGCAAGGACATCTGGGTGACGACGTGCAACGTGGGGGAATAGTCATATATGTTTGTTATAGAGAAATACACGCACAGTCTCAGTTCTCGGTAGACTGGGGGAGTCAGTGGCATTACGTGGCCTAATGGGGAAGCTCACAGCAGTTGTGTCTCCTGTCTACAGAAGGGGCAGGCAGGCAGCTGTTGGTGGCGTCACCTGCTGCTCCAACCTCTACTCTCTAAGCAGGACGGGTTGTGCCCGTGTCGTGGTGGCAGCTTGCCCGCTGACCCAGATCTCAGCGAGGACAGCAGCCAGCAGGGCCGCTTCAGAAGCTNCTGTTGGTGGCGTCACCTGCTGCTCCAACCTCTACTCTCTAAGCAGGACGGGTTGTGCCCGTGTCGTGGTGGCAGCTTGCCTGCTGACCCAGATCTCAGCGAGGACAGCAGCCAGCAGGGCCGCTTCAGAACCGAGGTGGACCTTTTACCGTGACTTCGAAACGCCGCTATAGTGCGAGCACCTCACTTTTCAAACCCATAGATGGGAGACTCACCAGGACCTCGATGCCTTCCTTCTCCACAGGTCCTTTGTCATAGGTGGCCTCACACACCCGGACCAGAGTGCTCACTTTGAACTTCTTCAGCTCCTGCGGGGAAGAGAGATGCCAGCATCTTAGTCACGTAGCAGCTCAAGCAGCTGAGCGACTCTGCTTGAGACCCTGCTGTACTGCAGAGTGGCATCCACAGCGGACACACAGAGGCTCACCTCGGTGAACTTGTTGAGCGTTGCATTGGTGGGGTTGTGGGTGATGAGGAACTTCATGCAGTCATGGGTGATCTCAACGGCTGCCGGGCGATTCATGTTGGCAAGACGTCTGAAGACGTTAAAGACGCGTTACTACAAGTTTACGACGGAACCCAGTAAGATCAGATGGAAGGCGAGACATGTATTCAAACGGAAAATCAAACATTCCACAATACGCCACACATGTATGGGGTGGAGAAGGCGGCAGTTTGACAATCCAATTAGACGGCAGCAGATTACCCCATTCAGGAGAGGTGTTCCGATTGGCTGACGAGAAAGAAAGCAGGAAGGAGTCAATTCTTTACTGGTCTTATTTAATGCCTGAGCTGGGAACTGGGGAAGTTCTGGCCAAGGACTACGCGTGATCCCAGGGGCAGTGGGAGAGAGCAAAATCAGTCCAAAGAGTGCTGGCTTTCAAGGGGGCTTCTGGGTAGCGTAGTCCTCTGGGGCGCCGATGATTCACTTGTCCGCAGAGGCGAGGTGCTGTGCCTGGCAGAAGTCTCCAATGACACTCACAAACGCCATAAATGGGCGGCCGGAATCAACACAGAAATGCTGTGGGAAGAGAGAGACGAGGACAACGGCTTAGAGAAAGAAACGCCACACAGCCAACACCTTCACAACATCGAGGCTAGACGTGATTGCAGGGGGCTACTATAGAGTGACCTACAGTCTGCAATTCTTTGCAGTTGCAACAAAGGAGGCTGGCCTAAGTGGACTTTTCACGGTCACCGAAACCGGATTAAACCTTCACCGTGAGCATTCTGCAAAAATGGTGGTAATGGGAGACCCCAGCAGGGTCTCGGCGTACAATACATTCACTTTCACAACCTCAAATCCACCATCAACCAGTGTAGCCTACAGGACAACCAATGATTGACCAGAAGTGTTTCAGTATAAAGAAAAACGGAGGTTACAGCCTCAGCTCTTTGGTGTCGTACTGCCCCGTACAGCTACCCATTGGGGTCTGACCACAAAGAAAGGCAGTGTCTGGATAGGCAAGTCGGCGTTACACACTGCACAACCACAGACACAGAGAGAGAGGGCGCGTCTGAACTCCCTGAACTGCAGTTCCATGTCAGAAGCTGTCACAAGGTGAGGATTATACGAGCACAGGGTTTCAAACTGGTCCCATGCTTTTCAGGCACCCCTACCTCCAGCTCCGCTTCCGCCCCTGAGAAACACAGAGGCCTTACGATAGGAGAAAATACAGGCACACCAAAAGGTCTTGTGATGAGTCTGATTTCCAGCAAGTGGCTAAATGAGAGCAGAGGCCAAGGACAATTTCCTTTCTCTCCTTACGCTAGCAAAATGTTTTAATTTAAGTGTGAACCAGTGGCAGGAGGCAAGGAAAGAGCGAAGGAACTAGATGCGTTCAAGCCCCGGCAGGAATCCGGACAGTTCACATCATACCTGTTGAAAATTCAAATCGCAAAAGCTACTGGCAGCTTTGAATAAAACGCATGCTAACTTTTCAGAAGTATGCACCCCCACATCAGCCTGAGCCTTCTCTCCTCCTCAACTCACACCTGTCCTTTAGCGATATCGTCAACCTTGACACCAAGGTGTGCTGGCAGAACTGCCATTGAAAAGCACATCAAAGCAGAGTTCCTCGACGTCCTCTTGTCTGCTCAAAGGGAACCTCCACAGCCTCTCTTCTGTGACTGAGCACTTTGATGAAGTTGGCATCGTACAGAAAGGCTTATCTACGAAGGGCACGATTTCTCTTAGAATCTACTGTAAGCACACAAACAGCACAAAGCATTGTTCAGCAAGTGATACTGCGATTACCAAACTAGGATTGATAACACACATACACACAAATTCCTCGACTCATTTGCCGGTGATCCACACAGTAGCGACGCTGTCCAGACTAAACATTTAAATGCAAATGTGTGCGCTGCGTACTTTAAAAGCAGCCTGAAGAAAAATAACTGGCAACCAAGAATGGCTCATTGCACTGCTGACAGTAAGAGCAGAGCTGCATCCTTCCTTTGCTGGTAAACTCATGCAAATCAGACAGCTATGAGGAAGTCAGCTCGTGGTGCAGTTAAGCACAGCAAAATAAAGAATCCTCTCTGAGAGTCTGCCTCAAACCAGGAAAGCCACAGACTTACTGCCAAACAAATATACAAACCCAGTCACACTGTAGTATGACAGACAAAGGGACCCAAAGGCTTTGACAGCAGTAGCAGACAAACCATTATGCTCATCCAAACCCAGCCAGACCATAAGTTCTACCACTTCTCCATGGGCCGAGGTGAAGAGGCCTGTATGGTGATCAAGTGTTCCAGAATACTCTGCAGAGTCAACATTCTGAACCAACGTGAACTCTCCCCACGGTCGGCAGGATTCAGCAGGACTATCAGCAAGCCAACGCTGGTTTTCTGTCCTTGATCACAGAAAGAACACGATAGCCGACATTTGACTGCAGAGAAGTTTGGAAAAGTACCAATTACGTCAAAACATGTGTTTAACAAAAACAGAGTATTGCCACTGTTTCATTTAAAGAAAAAAAAGCTACAATCTTTCACAAGCCCATGCAAAATGCAGTAAAAAAAATTGTCTTGACAAATTAGTTTATTGTGACAACCTAAGAATTTTTAACTATACAAGTGATAATTGGTTCCAAGAAGCATAGAAATTAATTTAATGGCATTCCCCATGTTAACGTTGGAAGCCGTGCCTCTGTAATTGAAACTAGTAAGTCTGACAAGACAAATAAGCCCTAAACATACCAGTATACAATTTGAAGGACATCAGCTCAGTACATTTACTGAGCATTAGTTAGAGCCAAACTGTACTTGACTGAAACTTGATCTATTTAAATCATGTGGTTACTGCTCTGCTGCACTAAGTAACCCTGCTGTGTACACATTTCTGACACATTGCTAGTAATAGTTACTTTTTATTTCGTGGTTAAAAAAAAAGATTCTAGGGCCGTAAGGGGTTCAGCAGAACTAGACCACAGGAAGGACCCACCACTGTATGACAGAGGAAAGGGGGGGGGGGGGAAACAACCTGATGTTCAATAAGGGGCAGCAGGTACCGTAGTGGTTACAGCCACCACCATAAAATCGAAGACACCCGGTTCTAGTCGCTGCTCTTGCTGCAGGACCCTCGCCCTGAACTGGCACTGTTTAAAAAAAAAAAAAAAAACACTTCGATTTTGAGCTACAAAAATGATTAAAAATTGACATGTTTCATTAGCTGTACAGTTTTATACGGCAGATATGACTGTGATATGAAATTATGTGCTAATTCACATATCTCACAGCATCCTTTTAATGCCCCCAAGTGTGGTCGCAACTTGTCCAGACTTGACTTGGGTTGGGTTACAGGACCTTATTTCATACTCGGTAAAATCCACTGCCAGTTTCTGGAAAAGTCCCAGCGCTGATCTTCCAAACTGCTGGGTTGCCTAAAGAGACCTGGTGTGAGCAGCACCCGCCTGCACAAGCAGGTGACCTGGCGGCACTGAGCCAAGTCCTTGGCTCTGGGGAAAGCGGAGGGGATCGTGGGAGAGATAGGGTGACTGCCAAACAGCCAACCCTTTTGCAGCCCACCCTGCCAACCTCTGCACACAGCGTCTCCCTCAGAGCTGGACGACAACCGGATCAAACACGCCGAGACTCCCCCTCGCTGCTTGTGCCGGCTGGTGTTTACAGTCACGTTTGACTGGTACGGGTATTACTTTTGTATGCTCCACCCATTTTCGTATCGAGTGTCTGGTGTTATTTCATCCCTCTTCTCTCGCTACATTATCTTTAAACCCTAGTTTATGGTCCACCTCCCAATCTACAACACTTTACCGGATGCAGCAAGGCACAAAGACCGGTCTTGCATGGAAAGACGCACACTGCTTCATGCCGCACAGGATCAGAACACCCACACATGACGTCAGCCCGCTCCCAAAGTCCACGTTTCAAACGCTTGTGCACGCTTCACAAGTGCGGCACCTCAACGGGCTACAGTTTCTAGCAGCCCATACCAGGGCAGAGTACAGAGTGCAGAAGCTGTGCCACACTGGCTGTTGGAGAACATCTCGGTCGACTTGGCCGAGCCAAACGCCTTGTTTTCTTCCACCCTTTATTAGATGAATGCAAAACAGAATGAATTCCAACTTTCAAAAGCTTCACACCACTGCTGGTGCCTCACAGAGGTACCTAGGAAGGTGCCTGGGTTGGAAGAGGTGGTGAGTGGTCGGGGATTCTTTGATATCACTGACAGGAAGTCACACACTAGCACACACGCAAAACCAGTACACGCAGGTGTCTGTGCCAAGAGTGTCAGGTGAGTCACAGTTTCACGAATGAAGTGACTAACAGATTTCATTGACACAACAGAAGCAGAAACGGGTGGCACAGCACAATCGTGCTGCGGGGAGGGACTCAACGTGGCCAGTCCTCTACAGTGACTGGAACAACGCGTGGTAACAGGGACTGAAGTTTCGCCAGCGAAGGCACCGAAGAAACAATCCTAACACCAACCCCTAAGTTGACGCGTAGGCTACAGCCGTTTTTCACTCTCGGCCTCATCTCCCTACGAATATCTTCAAAACTCCAAAAAACACACAACTGACACCTGTTGCGGAGGCATGCAAATGGCACAAAGCATACACGCCAACACAGATCCAATGAGACGTGTGTGGATTTTTTGTGCCTTGGAAACGTTCAAGCCCAGCTGACTATAAATGAGCCCAGAGAACAGGACAGTTTGCGGGAGCTGCTCCATCTGGAGGAAGTGGCACAGTGACTTCAACACATCACGTCTGCGGAAAATTAATGTTAAGCATTTAGGGGGATTCCAAAGCAATACCTCTCTGCTACCCAAAAAACACCATCTGTTTAAAACATGTGGCTAAAGTTACCTGCCGATCTCCAAAACTTTACTACAGGTGGGAAACCCCTTTTGCTGAAAGGGAAAACTTTATCGGTCGTTACTCCCAGAGAAGCTCCAAGACCCCACCTTACCAACAAACACTGGGGCACCATATCTATGAAAAACCCTCTTCAAAATGCAGTCATACCCAACCGCTAGCTGCTGATAACATGTTCCTTTTAACACAGACCAGCACTAAAGCGGTGCTTCTAGTGGAGGAACTGGCTTCCAAACAAGGACTGCTGACAGCGGTGACAAGATGGAATAAGTGGGGGTTTGCAAGCTTAAACCAAAAATTAAGAGCACAAGGAACTAGCAATGAAATCAAAGGACGAGACTTTCTCCACTTGTCTCTGTTCTTCTAAATCACCTGCTTAGTCACACAACTATGTACAAACATGTTGACCAAATCAGGAACGTCCCACAGAAATAATCCTGCTGTGAACATGATGTGAAATTCTACTGGTTAATCACTAACCCCTATGTGACAAAATACACCTCCCCAGACAGCTCTGAGATATAGATTTGTACATCCAGGCAAAGATGTACAATTCTGGAATATTACCGGACAAAAGAGGAAAGAACATAATGAACAGGGAGTTGGAAACATCTGTGACAACACCACTGAGGGACGCTAAACGGTCCTAAAATCCTCTGCCACCAAGAATGATCGCAACAGATACACTACATTCACAGCGTATAAGCATTAATCCTAATGTTTGCGGTCGCGAGCTTCTTCCCAGTAACACTGGAGAACATATGAGACTATGATGAATCACCAGTTGTTCTGAAACCACCAGAGCCCATTACCTGCAAGACACCAAACAAGTCGTAAGCTTGCACTGACTACACGTGCAAGTGTCGCTATTGCTCTGCCAGCCTTGTTCTGCGTGACACTACACACAGCTGTGTAGACTGCGCTGCAAAACAAGTTTATTCAATATTCTGAAAGACTGAGAGAAACTGACAGTGTTAGTACACAGCTGAAGATGCATTTCCAGGTCTCCCCTGCAAGACGTCAGAAAAATGCAGTCGAAGACACCGAACAGAAAATGAAGTAGGAAGTAAAGGTAACGGGGGAAGCTACAGAAAACAAACTGTCAGAAGTGTTGCTGAAAAGATGAGGGCACTGATAACAATTGAGGGACTCAAGTGACCGTCAGCTATTTGCAAGACATAATCTCCCATTGCAAATCTAATCAGCTCCTTCAAGACCAGGCTTAAGCCAGGGTGCCAAATAAAGACAACGCGAGGTTAACTGCCAGGATTGCACTCAAACCTCAATGTGCACAGCAACCCCCACAGTTGTCACTTCACACAAATATAAAAACCTGCCAGGCGTCTCATATACAACAGACAGGTAAAACGACAACATTGTCTCCTCAACCAACCACTACATACCTACCTCACTGGAAAAGTCAATGAAATCAGGCCAAAAGATTAAGTGAAAAACACGGTAAAAGTGATTTAGGAATAACCCTTCTGTGCTGTACTGAAGCCACCGCATTATCGTTCCAAAACTAACTACTGCGATTGAGCAGCCGTGTAATTCTGGAAGGGGACATTGTTAGTAAGGTGACAGCCACTATCTAGGGGCATACAGCCAAGCCACAAGAGCTGCAGGACTCACTACCTTTGCTGCTCAGTGCGTGTTACCACAATCCTGCTTCGATCTGCAGCTGGAGCGGCGTGTCTAACGGCTTGACCCAAGTATCATCGACACACTCCACCTGGTGAAGAGGGGGTGGTGAAGATCATCGCAGTAGTCAGGCCAGGTGCAAAGCAGCAACAACCGCCGACGTATTCCTAAGTTGTTGCCGAGTGCTCCTGCTGCATTTCAGGGCTGCGTGTTTCCAAGGACACAAAGCACTAACGCTAAAAGCAAGTCGCAGCTACAGCCGAGAAAAGGTAAAGGGTTCTTGTTTGCTTTTTCCAGGCTCGAGGAGTTTGGGTGAGTTTCTGTCAGTATGGTTCCATAACCCAGAGTGAAACTTTTCACATCTGTAAAGACAGAAATCAAGAAGTTCCTTACTGTGCATCATCTAGAAAACTGCAAGCCTTCTCCAGTAATCACTTCCAAAGAACTAAGTTTGAAAACAAAACTCAACTTTTATGGTCTCAAAGTCTCTCACACACACACACACACACAAAAAAAAAAAACTGGATAAAAGCAGCTACCAAACACACCCACGGCCAGCGTGTGCGGAGACAGATTGTAAAATGGATGATGGATGACAAACAAGTAAGTGACAGAGTGACCTGCCAGGTTAAATTAAACACCACCTAGAAAATAGAAGTGCACAGAACTTGCAGACCGGACTGACAAAGACTGACGATGAGCTGTGTCAGCTTATTGTTCAAAAACTTCACAGGCAGGTGGTACTGAACAGGTAGACTAATCCTGTGTGGCTCAAGTCGAGAAGCCCTGACACAGTACCCTAAAGAAAGAAACACCCAAGTTAACGTGCACTGAACTCCAGTAAAATATTTAGCCCTACGAATGGATGGCAGACCAGGCAAGCTGTCCACAAAGCATGTGTCTCAGGAGTGGCTGAGCACGCAGCAATTTCCTTGAAAATCCAGCAACTGCTTTCTTTTCAAATGTGTCAAACCACCCAAACAACCACTGCACCCAAGTTGAGATGAAAACTGACATGTCACCATCTACTTTCAGTGGTGGACAATACGTGGTGCTTGTAAGCTTCTAGAAAAAGGTCTTCAAAATGACGGCCTTAAGGAACACAAAACCACTGCTTGCCTCCTGATGCTGTGACTGTCTCATTCCTGGCCATCTTGCAGCTACACAACACAGGGTGGTGGCAGCATAGCTTGTGAACCTCTGTGCAACGCAGAAGGGGAACTTATAATGCTGATAAAAAAAGTAAAATGAGCACAAAATTCAAGTGAGAAATACCCGCTGCTGCAATACAACAGGTCTTCAAACCGTACAGAAAGACACAAGGGAAAAACTACCTACTGGCGAAAAATTAAGCCCCTGGAGAAACATTAGTGCTATATTTTGCCCTCTGCACTACATTTGCAAATATTTATCAGCCTAAAAGAAAACTTTATAATAAGACCACCAGGAAGAAGCTACCGAGAAGTGAAGTTCACTCTGACAGACGAGAACAAGCAACTCAGAGCTATTTATTACATCACGACAGACTGTGAGGAACTAAGCTGCATAATAAAGGATAATAAGGGGCATCTAACTCACACAAGTCAATCGCAAATGTTCGCAAGATCCCAAATGTTCCCGGCAGAGGTGTGTGAAGACCGGCTGAGAGAGATTACCAACTTAAGGGGGTGTCTGAATCACGCTGGCAGTAATGACCTCCCATGTGATGGACATCATAAGGAGTTTTAAATGTGCTCATGAATGCAGGTCACGACAAGTGGGATGTCTGCAGAATGAGATCACAGCAGGGTAGAGAAACACATGCAACTCACTTTTTAGTGTTAGTCACCAGGGCACCCACAACAAACAAGGAGTCACTGCTGCATTTGGTCTTTTTCGGAGAACTGTAACCAGTACAGCCGCGTGCGTGTGAGAAAGCGAGAGGGAGCAGGCAGCATGTTACCTAGAGCCATCTTAAAATCTGAAAGTTCAAAGTACTCACTGAAAAGAGAAAACTGCTTCTTTTTACATTTCTAACAGTAAGTCAGTCAGTTTCTTTCAGCTATTCATTTCCACACACTGAAGCTCCTCAGTTTGACAATTCAAGACTTTTAAATAAAATACAAATTAAACATGAACATTTACAGCCAAATTACAGACTGCAGATGATAAATACTAGTTGCGATCTAACTTACCTGCACCGACCCATGCGTATGCTATTACATATACACGCAAGGAAAAAAAATGGACATGTAAAAATATATATAACTAAAAGGCTAAATTTGTATAAAAGATGCTATATTTATTTTTTCCTTTGTAGTGGTTTTCTGTCACTTGCACACATTGCAGCTGTTTTAATTTGACAATTCAAGATTTTAAAGCAACACACGAATTTCACAGACATGAAAAATTCGATCACCGCTGCATTTATATACAAATACAATGGACAAAAATATATAGGTGACGTTGGTATAGAGGTGCTAAAAATATATATTTTACTTCGTTGTTTGTGTTTTCCAGTGGCAGAGCCATAAGGTGCTGACTCGCAGCTCAAGGACCTGGGTTCTAAACAAGCAAGAACCTTCAGCAAGATACCTGCTACAGTAAAAATGCCCACGACGGAGTAAACTATGGTCAATTCTACTGTCTTATACAGAGACGAATTAACAATAGACCCCCGATTAGCCCTCAAATGGTGGTGACGACCTGCGCGTGCGTATCTGGTGGTGGTGGCGGGGAGGGGGACACGCGTGTCAGGTTTCGTCGCCGCTCGTTCCCACAGTGCCGCGTGCTTGTAACTGCCCCAGCCTCGTGTAACCAGAGACGCCGCCCGGTTAGTAAAGCGTCACGCATCTGGACAACACGCCACGCGGGCCCCGTGACACGCACTCACATTCACACACACGCCCTACATACCTATATCACGAGCCCACGAGGCGACCCACGTCGAGTCACGAGCAGCGCGCGCGCTTCCACACGGCCAGTTGCAGAAAAAAAACGAGACGTTAGAGAAAACCGAGAAAACAAAGAAACGTGGAAATTAATAAAGCCATTAAATGTGACGCTGTATAAACGGAACCGCAAAGTCGTGCTGACAAAGCAGAGGGCAGAAAATGGATGGACGGAAGGAGCGAAAAGGCGAACGTGACCGAATTTCCCCGAAGCTGCGGCTCACTGGTGAAACATTTACACCAATAAAGACGGAATTACCAGTCGTATCACAAAACCTTGCCGGTCGCCGCTAAGAATACACCCCCATTCGCAGGTACAAATACAGAAAACGAACTTTGACTACGTTTTTACCTCTGAAATCTGGCAAAAAGAAGTTGCCCGCCGGACCCTCGGTGAGGAAATGTGTTTGTTAGCTACGCAGCTAACGGTTCACATACCGACGTCGGTGTCGTCAAGGTGAACCTTTCGTAATACCGTAAACAAAACACTTAGACAGCCTTAAAGCGTGGACAAAAAAACGACCCGTTGCGGGATCACAGCGCGCAGAGAGCGGCAGGCCGACAGGAGATTAGTAACAGAGAAAAGCTCCTCACAGGGCCGCCAATGGCCGCCCGACCGCCGCCAAACCCGGCTCTTCTCGGCCAACAAACCGGCTGGGTGCGCACCTAAACCAGCAGAGCAGCACCGCCGGACCGCCGCCGGATACTTACAAAGAGCAGGCCGCACATTGAACTCCCGTGACAGCGCCGGAGAAAGCGGACAGACGGCGGAGAAACAGCGATGAAGCGCCGAGCCGCTGCGATCTCTTTTTGTTCCCCCCTTTCGAGTTCCCCGGGAGGAGCTGGCGGGGCCGCGCACGGAGCACCAGCACGTCAGCAACGTGTTCACGTCACCAACCAGCGTACGTCAAACGCGGCGCCGGCACAGTTGCAAGGAAACTACGGAACTGGAAGTTGAAGGTGGCAGGACCTCGTTGCTCATGGAAAGCTTTCCTCAACCATGAAACTTCAAAAAATATACTACTTCAGGAATACGCAAATTTGTTCAATTATTATTTCCATTTCTTTGTTTTTCCCCATTTTATTACAAAATAATTCCCACACCATGTCTATGAGTAATGAGCATACAAAAAAAGTCTGCAGGAAACAATTCTTTACGTTCTGCATGGATTTTTGTATATTCACTTGGAATCACTTTGGAATTTTTCAACGAAACTATCGAAATGTCTTCAAATCGTGATACTTAAATGAAAAATTTTAATAACATCATTTAAAATGGAAACTGTTTAAGGAAATACCCTCAAAGTTGAAATTCTGTAACATGGCCATGCTGATTTAAAAAAAGAGAGAGAGAGAAAAGTTATATTATCCAGAAAAGCCTTTTTTTGGGTTGAGAAAAGGCTTATTGGAATTTATCTGTCGAGCAGGAATAACCTAGCCACGCAGTGTATTGTCGGGTCACAGGTCACGCTCTTTGGCAAGCATGAGCCGTGGGGGGTGTGTTAGTTCTTCAGACCCGGCGTTGGGGTAACGAAACATGAAGTGTCTTAAAACTGCTCCAATGGCATGTTATGTTACCGGGCAGGGCTGTGACTTCAAAAAAGTTCCCATGGGAGAGCTCTTCAAAGTAAAAATGAATCAACACCTTCTTCGAATCCGTTTCACGTACACATTGTGAATCTGAAGGCCTTCGGTTTGACTCCCTCTCCTGTTGTAGCACCTTCGATCAAAGTACTTATCCTGAACCGACACAGTAAAAATCACCGTAAAGTTGACTGTCTAACACTGTATGGTGTCTCAAATGGTGCAGTCAAACTGAGTCGTGATAACAGCAGCAATATGGACCCCTGACCCGAATATGGAGCACAATCCAGAGTACATGTGACAGCAGTGGTGTTTTGCTCACCTGGAGAACCAGGTAAAAACACCACAGGTGCCTAGAATCTTCCTTGAGAGTCATTCTTCCCTCTAGTGTTGAAACTGAGAACTACTTTGTTCAGTTAAAGGGTCCTTTCTATTCATAACTGTCTTCATCTTCAGTATGACTTTAATACTGTACCCTCACCTTAACTCGCAATACAAGACTGGATTATTATAAAGCTTTAAATATCCCTTAACTGGCTAAAATTAACATTGGCATAATTAAATGCAGCACCACTGTAGGCAAATAACAGAAATTGAAGCACACAGACATACTAGAAAGTATTTATTGATGTTGTATCAATACTACCGACTTCTGTAGATTTAGTATAAACGACAAAACATCTTCAATCAAACAAGAGTGCATTTTATACCCAGAATCTATTACATACAGCGTATGTAATGAGCATTTACAAAGGAAAAAAAAAAAACTATAGTTTGATATATGGTACATGAAACACAAAAAAGAAAAATAATGAACACAAAGATTATCCTTCACAAACAATGCTATAGTGCTAATAATTGTAAATGCACTGTATTTGTCATTGTTGTTAAATACTGTATTACCTTCTGGGCTTCGGTGGTCATTCTGGGCATTCCTGTTAGCCTACCACAAACATATAAATAAGAGTTTATTTCATCTCATGTGCAAATGGGAATAGCCACTTCATTCTGTATCTCAAAATATCCCTTAGTACCCAAGCAAGGCATTCAATTTGCCTATTTTTCAAATTCTTTTCCAATCAAAGGAACTTAGTTGTATGTTGGGTTTTTTTTTTTGTTTTTCTTTTCTTTGTTCATGTCTGTGGCAAAATATGCAACAATGCAACAATGCATTTGGTCTTGGTGGACGACAAAAAAAAGAAAGAAAAAAACAAGGAGCGGCGGCAACGTGGAAAAATGGCGTTGCCGCATCATATTTGAAAAGACAACGATGACAAAAAAGATACATAACACATATAACAAGAAGAAGCCCTGCTTTGTCAAGGAGATTCACAACAGTTTTAATTTACAGACTTTATGCTAAATGCAAGAGGCACTTGCATTAAAAAAATCGGGGGAAAAGAGGGCAAAGGGAAAGATGAGACAGTGCAATAACTGTATATAAATACTGTCTGTATGGCAGTGGCACTTTTCTGACATCACTCTATTTCCAAGGGAGATTTCTTCGATGTAAAAAGCACAAACGTTTCATGTGAAATATTTCACTGCAAGTAACCGGTCAGATCTGTCCGGAAGTTAAGAGGAGAACGTGTACAAGCGGCTTTTGAAATTGGTCCCAAGGAAACCAAACAAAAATTTTGCATCATATCACCTTTCAGTAAAATATGGACTGTTGGCGGTCACATCCTCTGAATACGGCAAAATGTAGGATTATTAACCTTGGGAATTCAGTCACGTTTGTTGATGGCAGCTGCTCGCGATCACCTTCAAAAATTGTATATTTATATGCTGGCTAAACGTATCTTACAAATGCAACACTGATCCTTTTGTTGCATGTCCTTACCCTGCATTTACAATGATAAAGGGGGAAATATTCCTTTTCCTTTTTATAAAAGGTGGGCCGGAAGATCGTTTTCACGCTGCCGACAAGCAAATGTGTGAACGTTTAAGGTTGTCCTGAAACGACCCAGCCTCCAGACACGATAACTCCATCCCATGGAGGGCAGCTACTGCTGTCATTGAGCTGTAAGATCGTCCATGCGGAGTTTGCTCATAAACAAAGCCTTTCCTTGAGCTGCATGGTGAGTGCAGAAGCCCACAGTCCTCAGCACCTTACTGTTACGAGCAGAAGGAGCTCGTAGAAAAAAAACACACGCATATCGACTAGGGGGAAGCCCCCACAGGCAAGTTGCGCCGTGTCGTGGCGTGTTAGTGGTGAATCCAGATGTGAGGGCTTTATTTACAACAGACGTGGTGCAACGTTTCAAAATGGATCCTCAGGCCAAAGACACAAGAAACAGCAAAGATGTAGAAGCTGGATTGCTGCCCAAAACTGAACACCTTAAACAAGGTTCTGCAGGGTGTTTCTACTGCCAGCTTCTCTTTTGAAGGCAGCTCTGACAGGTGTGCAGCACAGCCTCCTAGGACTCAGGCGTCTAATATGTCAAATTTTAACATTTTGATTATTTTCCTCTCTGCCACTCCAGACTGGATGGATGGATGGATGGTTTATGATTTTCAAAGGGTGTTCATCTTTCAGAAATCTGTACTTTATGACTTCCATTCTACAGAGCTGCTCCTCGTGAGTCTGATGAAAGAAGTTTTCCAGACAAAACAGAGCAGCACATTCAGGTTATATCTGCAATGACAAATAATGCTTTCAGATGGAGCTGCAAGATCTTTTTTCTTCTTCCCTGGCTTTCGCAAGCTCAGATCGTAAGGATTGGGCTGATTCGTGAGGGTCACGGGGCACGAGAGCATCGCAATGGACAGCTGACTGTGCAAAGGGAAGGAGCATTTCAGCAACTGAAGGACGGTGCAGAGGGTTCCCGGAAGGCCAAGCAAGACAAGTCACCCAGCCATATCAAATGGAACAGAAATCAGAATCGGCCAGGAGGCTGTGATCAAGTTTCTGCTATGTGTCCTTCTTCACGTTTGTTCAGCTCAGCTAAAGATTAACATCATCCCAGGGTTTACTGTGGTGTACCTGTACTGTCGCTCATGACTTCTCCTTATTTTGGCTGTTTTCTGTCAGAACCCAGCAAATTCACCAGAGATGTTTCTCGTATTTACTCAGCTCGATGCTCCAAGTTTGCATTGCTTGCGAAAAGCCCTCCACAGATTCTTTTCTTATACTTCCTTGCTGACTCGGCACATCCTGGCCGTCGAACCCCACTGTCTCAGAGTGTTTTCTAGTTACCTTCTTACTAACAGCAACGAATTGGAACACAGGCAATACGGGGTCAGTGCAAAACTTCTGTACGGGGCTCTCCATGTTCATCCAGGTCCACCCTGCTGGTATGAGGTGGATCGAACCCGGGGCCGGCTACGGAAAGCACACGAGGAGGACCACAGAGCCACTCGCTTTGGGCCTTGCAGCGGTCATATCGTGGTCTGAATTTAGCACCTGGTCCCCACACGGGTGGCAGCAGCTGGCCTTGCGTTTCATCTCAGCATTGTCACCTAAAAGGCCAGGCGGCTCCAGAACAGGACTCAGGGTTCGAGACACTGAAGGCTATAGCCATGGTGGAAGACCAAACTGCACACATGACGACATGTAATATTGTGCTGCGCCCTCAATCGCCCGAGTTTGAGATACAGCCCACAGGGGAAAACTGGGGGAGAAAGGAATAAAAACATATATTGGAAAGAAGAATTATCTTTATGGTTGATGTCTGGATTGGTGTCATAATAGCCAATTGAGGATTTCTTCTGCATACATGAAGTGCTTGCTTTAAGTGTGACGTGTGACTCCATGGGTACCCAATGTACGCCCGTTGCCTGAATGAGTGGAAAGGCAGCAATGGAACTTAAATTAAAAAAAAAAATGGCAATAAATAATGATATGTCTGTCGAAAGTTACAGTACACGGGTCAGAAAAGAATGAGTTTTACAGTACAAAACAATCTTTAAAAGAAAACTTAAAAAAAAAACTGAGGGAAAAAGTCGCTGATCCAAATAAATATGCTCAATCCATTAGATAATCCATATTTACTTGTTCGTGAATTCATTTATTGATTTATTTCTCGCAATGTAGCATGTAAATGTGACTTTTAAAAAAATAGGCAGGGTTACATTGTACACCATGGTAAAGTGATGAGTTCTGCTGCCCTTATAGATGCTATGATGAGAAAAAGCATTGAAGTCAAGTACTATACAGTAACCACAACCTTAAGCGTCCAGCATTGTCAGTATAGATAGTATGACATCAAGCCGTTGGCCTTTAAATACCTTTTTGTAATTGGGACCTATCCCAGACTGGAAATGTGTAAAACATGCTGCTCAGTGGTCTGAGAGCTGTTTTATTTATACACTGTGAACCGTACTAATTCATATGCGAATTTGGATTTGAATACGTATGGAGTGATGATATACGAATGGAGGAAACAGTGGCATATGATCCGTCTCATTTTTGACTGTTAGAAGTAGAGTGTTTTATTATTATTAAAAATTGTTTTAGCCCCCCCCCCCCCAAGTATGGTCGTATGGTTGTAAAGGTGTCAAAGGTCAGGCGGTGTGCAGTCACACGGGTTTGTCTGCTAGCGGTCGCAAAACAAGGTCCTCAAGTGTCTGATTCAACTGGATTAAGCGAAAAACAACAATAATATCAATACCGTCAAAAATACAAACATCAAAAACCAATAATTATAACAATAATAATAATACAAGCTAGAAAACAAAACCGACATTTGAAAGTGAAAATGAAAAATCAAACTGAACACTGAAAGAGGGAGAGGATCGCAGACACGGTGTGAAGTACGCTTCCCCTGCTTTGAGCTCTTTTCTTTCATTCGTTCATACAAGTCAGTTTATGCTGCAGGTGTTTTATGGCTGACGGCTGCGGCGGTGGAAACAAAGCTGGCAGGATGGCGTTATGTGGGGCACAGCAGGAATCCTGAGAAAGAGGAGTGGATGTACTCAGTGGAGTAGAGCCCGTTGGCCTGGTCAGAGGGCATCTGCACCCACACCTGGTCGTTCTCCTTGAGCTCCAGCACAGCGCTGCCTGACGCCTGGTCCATGTAGCCTTTCTTGTACTCGTCGTAGGTGTAGGTGGCGGGCACATTGTTCTTGTACAGAGCCACCCAAAGGCTGGTTCCCTTTACGTGCACGTGGTAGGAGAAGTAGTAGACTCCAGGCAATGGGCTGGTGAAGATGCCTGTCGCTGGGTTGTAGGCATTGTGCCCGTTGTGGAGGGTCCTGTCAAACTTTATGGGCATGCCGGAGGGTGGGAAAGGGGTGGTCAGGATTGCTGTGAAGGCTGGGGCCACTGTGGCAGAGAGCACTCCACGTTCAAACTGGGGGCTGCCGTTCTTGCCGTCTGGAACTGTCTCCCCGCCAATATCAGTCTCGTGAAGCCCTGCGACCCGCGTCTCCCCGTTGATGATGGCTCCTGGTAAGCCACGTGGGCCAGGTGGACCTGGGGGCCCTGGGATACCGTTCTGCCCAGCAGGTCCTGGTTTCCCTGGTGGACCCTGTGGCCCAGGTATTCCTTGGTTTCCCTTCAAGGCCACTCCCGGGGGCCCCGGCACACCGGGTTCCCCCTTTAACCCAGGAATGCCTTGTGGTCCCATAGGCCCTGAGGGGCCCTGAAGACCTGGAATTCCTGACTGCCCCCGAGGTCCTGGTGGTCCTAAGATACCTGATTCCCCCTTTGCTCCCGGTACACCTGTGAGTCCTGGATTCCCAGGTAGACCTACGTGTCCTGGTTCTCCTTTAGGACCTGGCTTTCCAATAGACCCACTGGGACCAGGCAAGCCCCTTTCTCCTGGGATGCCAGGCTTTCCTGGGAGTCCGCTAGGACCCTGATCTCCCCTGATCCCTGGTACTCCATTCAGACCCACATGGCCAGCTTCTCCTTTCAAACCAGGCATCCCATGCTTACCTGGAAGACCCATTGGGCCCTGGATTCCTGGAGGTCCAGGTTGTCCACTTAGACCGATCTCACCTGGTTGTCCATCCCTGCCAGGCTCCCCTTTGTCACCAGGGGCTCCCGGTAAACCAGATGGTCCACGTTCACCCTTTTGTCCAGCCAAGCCTGGTTTTCCATAGCCAGGGACTCCAGGGATTCCAGGAGGTCCTCTCATCCCTTGCTCCCCTTTCGGTCCAAAGGGACCTGGTGCTCCAGGCAGGCCGTCGACTCCAGGTTTTCCTATTCCGATTGGTCCTGGTGGACCTTGTAGCCCTGTGGGACCTGGTTCTCCTGGATAACCCTGTTCACCTGGGACTCCGTGATCCCCTTTGGGCCCAACCGGCCCAGGCAGTCCATTCAGTCCTGGCTTTCCCACACCAGGCAGACCAGGAGGGCCGGAATGCCCTTTTAGACCATTGGGGCCCCTTGGTCCAGGTGGGCCTGGAACTCCATTTCCATTCTCTCCCTTCAGCCCACGCTCCCCAGGAATGCCTGGTCCCCCTTTTGACCCCGGCTCACCTCTGGGGCCTGGGGGGCCCCTAGTGCCAGGGAGACCTGGTTTACCATTCACTGACAGGCCTGCCGGACCCGGGACGCCTGGTTGCCCTGGCATCCCCCTTAGCCCAGGCTCCCCTTGCAAGCCAGTTTCACCCTTCTCTCCAGGCATGCCCTTTGGACCGAGCTTTCCTGGAAGGCCAGGCAAGCCTGGCTTTCCAATTACAGAGAATCCAGGAGGACCCTGAGGGCCAGGTTGGCCATTCAGCCCTGGTTTACCCAGTCCTGGCTTCCCTGGAAGTCCTGGGGGACCCGGTGGCCCTCTAGGACCGGGTTTTCCTTGAGGGCCGGGCTCTCCTTTCACTTCCAACATGGGTGGAAGATCTGCAAGCAAAGCAGAGAGGAAACATAAGCCCCGCCATCAATAATTAGCTTAAACTTTCACCTGTTTTCAACTGTGAGAAGTGACATTTATGTGACACTAACTAAAATGCCCATTTTGGATGCCTTACCCCAGTATGCCCTAAAATATTATTTTATAAGAAAAAATAAAAAAGGGAGGTGAGTGAACAATTTTCACACAAAATAACTTTTGGTGAGAGAAAAAGCAAGACACACTATTGGTTACGCAGTTATGTCAGTTATTTCATGACTTAAGAGCAGAAATATAGGGAGAGCTGCAAGTTATAATATGACATGTGACCACCGAGGAATGCAAATAATGACAACAATGATGTTTTGTGTGATGCTCGTGGAGGTTGTAATACAAACTGTCCCAACACACCCAACCACTGGTGTCAGAGAGGAAACCTCGCCCTTCTGTGTTTAACAGAAGCTCACATATCTTAGTTACACTCAGTTCCAGAAAGCTGTGGAAATTCATGTAGAGTACAGTAGGTCAAGTCTGTTAGTCCAGGACTTTCTTGCTTCTAACTTTCTAACGTCATTATTTATTCCTTTATCTGAAATGTTTCTGTTGCTTTGTCCATTTGCCCATTTAAAGAGCCCAGTAACTTTTACTGTATGAATTTAGGGTACCTTCATCAACGACAGGAGTGGGGACTTAGACCCGGGTCCTTTGACTATGACAAATCTAAACGTTAGTCCAACTGCTGCCCCACGTGTTTGCTACATGTCCTTAACTATTCTAAAAAACTTGCAGAAAGGCTAAAATGTGAATTCTGAAACATCTTCATCAAAGCAACATGTCTTTAACCCTTGACACCACAATGCACCGCTGCCCTCAACCTTACAACCCTTCACCCCTACAGCCTGCTTGAACCCACCCTGACCAGTTGACCCACAATCCCTCCTCAGCGGGATAAAGAATAAAGGAAAGGGGAGAGCGATAACTCCCAAAATTTAATATCCGGGAGAGATGGCTCTGGAGCGGCCAGGCCGTGGCTCCTAGAGCACATTGAGGAATTTGCTGCAGATGTCTCAGCATCACACATCCCATGTGATCAGATGTCCTCGGCGTGTCTCATGTCGGCTACCGCTGGGAAGCCCGCATCTCAGAAACAATAGGTATTTTCCTTTCAGTTCTCAAGGAGAGCATTATTCCTCCAATGAAGTCATGCCTGCAAATCTAACTGCAGCAGCAGGGCATCGCGACTCCGCAGCCGCCCACTTCCTCTGTGACACATACATATAGCAGGACTTTGTTGAATCACTATCTATCAAACACACCAAGAATGTCGCAGAGCTGCATAAATACACTTGAAGATCTATTCCGACGAAAGGTGGATGACATTTCGATGAGTGTTTTCTGTTTCACCCCCATCCGTTCCATGAATTTGGACACACGCATTGTTTTATGAGTTAATATTGGACTTGTTTTTATTTTTTTCTTACACTGCAGCTTAAGAAGATCCAGCCCTCTTCAGTAATGCATTACATTTAAATGGAAACAAATTAAAGTGAATAAATGAGCATCCATCTGTCCATCTGTCCTTGATCACTATAATAATAATAATAATAATAATAATAATAATAATAATAATAATAATAATTATTATTATTATTATTATCGTGATTCAGTTACATTCTGGAAAGGGGTCAGGAAATAACCTCCTCATTTTTCTCCAAATTTTACTACTAATTTTTATTTTTAAAAAAGAAACCTCTGTGGGAAGCAGTGTAAGCAGCTGGTAAAACATGTCCTGCTACATAAACAGGTCTGTCTTATGAACACCGATGAACTGTCCCCACCATGTCCTGCGGAAGCCCTGAGAAACCCTCACTTAGTGGTCTGTGTGGGGGTCAACAGATGGACAGGTATGGCACTGGGAGTCCCTCCAGTAGAGTGCCTGTTGGGAGCTTCTTGTAGTCCCGTGTTAATCTGTGAGACAACCGGAATGTTCCTGGCAGGCAGCTATACAAATTCATGGCTGCTGCTGACAGGTCAGGGTATATGGAGTAGTGAATTTCATCATGACATCACCCCTACTCCTGTCACATCACCACTAACCCTGTCACATTGACACTAACCCTGTGACACCACCACTAACTGTGTCATACCACCACTAACCCTGTCACATTGACACTAACCCTGTCACACTCCCACTAATCATGTCACACCACCACTAACCTTGTCACACCACCCCTATCCCTGTCACATTGACACTAACCCTGTGACACCACCACTAACTGTGTCATACCACCACTAACCCTGTCACACCGTCACTAACCCTGTCACACCACCACTAACCCTGTCACATTGACACTAACCCTGTCACACTGCCACTAATCATGTCACACCACCACTAACCCTGTCACATTGCCACTAATGATGTCACACCGCCACTAACCCTGTCACACCGCCACTAACCCTGTCACATGAGCACTGACCCACTCACTCAGGATAATGGTAAAAGACAGACCCCTGGAAGCTGCAGGATTTGAGCACTTAAATCACTGTCATGTGCCTAAGCAATAGGCCACAGTACCACTGTTGCCATAGCGCCCGTTCCATCCCGACTGTCTCATTACTTCACAGTTACAGCCTGACAATTTTCGGAATTGTATTTACCCCAATTAATTGCTCCGCTCAAGGGTACAACAGCAGCTAACCTCCTGTGACTATAATCGGCCGCCTTTGGGTCTTTCTCACTACCCAATTTGTTCCAGTACAAATTGAAATAAAGTTCAAACCACCTCCAGACATTCTTCATGAGAAGCAGAGCTCACCGCGGTAAAATATGGCCTATTAAACATGAGATTTTAATTGCGCTGTGTTTCATCGACTGCGCCGTGCTGTGCAGACTCACATGTAAATTATTTTTTGCAATTAAATTATGATGTTAGACCACAAACATTTTAAAGCTGTGACATGTCTGAAGCAGTGCAGTGTTACTAATTTAAAGTAAATGTGGAAATAACAATAGTGCCGTTATTCCAGTAGGGGGGGCTAGAGACACATACAAGTTCAGACTTCTGAACCAACCACTTGTTCACTGTTTTCTGGGGGGTGCGGGGGGGGGGGTCTGTACCCCTAGATGGAGATGGAAAGTCACCCCCCCACCCTGGCCTTTCCCACTGTGATACTCATGAGCTCACTGGTCGCAAAGTTGAGGAATGTGGCAGCAAATTGGCCCAGACAGGCCTCCCCGAAAACGAAGGATAAATAAGCCACACGAACAACACGGTAAAACTGTCCTGGTAGCAGCAGGGCCTCCGAGGGGCCCCTCTGAGTGCCTGAGAAAGATCCAGAAGCTCAGTCAATGCGGGTTGTGCTGTGAGAGAAGGTAAGGATGCGGGGGGCAGCATAAAGATAGATCCCCTGGACACCTGTTCTACCCGCCAAAGGTTTCAGGATCACAACCTTCCGCACTACTTTTGATTGAGGAACTTACCCTGAATTTGTAAGAAAAAAATCACTGTAAACAACTGTAAACAGCGGACAAACATGGTAATTCACCTTCGAAAAGGAAATTGGAAAAATAACAACTAATGATAAAAATGGTAAGAACCTAGTAGGAGGAGAAGCAACAGAGGTTAACATCAGAGTTTCGTACTGAAATGAAACAGCAGGGACCCTGACCAATAGTGGGCGTGCGTACACACACACACACACACACACACACACACACACACACACACACACACACACACACTTGTACTGACAAGCGCACAAAGAAAAACACGGCTAACAGCTACCAGATGCTTCTGAAGATGCTGCGCTTGTTCGGCTCCCTGAACGGGCAACAAATTGGGTTTTTATCAATCCAAGACATGTTTCAGGTTACATGGTCACTCTGTGCATCGTGTGTGATGAAGGACTAGTGTCCCATACAGGGTGCAGTTTCAGTGTCTGTGCCCAGGGATTCTGGGATACAGTCTGGGCTGTCATGACCCTAACCAGGATAAAGCGTTTAAGTGTAACAGATGGATGGAAGTCATTTGGATGAAAAATGTTTATAAATTCACTAAGAAATGAACTAACGCTGATGATGCTTTTGTCCAAGGTAACACACAAAATCTCATACGGTTTCATCATATGATCACCAGATACAACACGTCTGAAATGTACTTGCTGAAAATCTAGAAACACCCATCAGCTCAGACACAATGGATTCATTTTATCCCCGGGATTACGAGGGGTAGCTAGTATTGCCAAGTTTACATATCCCTCCAAATGCTATCAGGCTAGCAGACTAACCAGTAGTGCCCCACGGTTGCCATAGAAACCAGTAGTTTCTTCATTCCATTAACTAATTCAACTGAACCAACGCAGCAGGTAAATATGGCCCCTCCTGTAGTCATAAATAAGGGGGCAGTCAAGAGAGTAGTCGCCCCCGTTTGGTGAAAGGTGTGATTCTCTTATTACCCACCTGACCCCTCACAGCGGGTTTACCGCATCCTGGCCTGGACCGCCACCAAAGCACCCCCACAGCCACGAAACGCTCTTAACTCCCACTTTTAGATCTCTTACTTTTATTAATTTTGCAGACACTCTTCTGTAAAGCGAAAGTGTGTTCCACATCTGAAGAAGAACTTCAGATACAAACACAAGGTGACGAGAGCACAGCTGGTGTGTCTGATACCACCAGGTTCCTGGTTCACATCCCTGAAGCTTATAGGAGTGACATTCAGACAGCATATACATAGATAATGACTGCAGATGGTGTTGAATATTTATGTGGTTGTTAGGAGATCAAGAGAAAAATAGATCTGAAAGAGATTTTGGGTTTGGGAGGGATTCAGCAACTCTGAGGAACATGGAGAGTTCATCCCACCACATTAGGCTCAAAACTGGGAAGGGATGGGCTTTTGATATTGGACCCCTCATTAGTGGTGGTGGTGGTGGTGGTGGTGATGGTGGTGGTGGGGGGGGGTGAGGAACTCATTTCTTCTGCTGGCTTGTAGAAAATGATCAGGTCCAATAAGAACTGATCCATGTGATTATGGGTCACTAAGGTTGTGTTTAAATCTCTGCTAGAGGATGTTTGAAGTGTGTTGCCACATCACCATCATCACCACCATCACTGAGGCAATGGATGAAGCAGAAGACGCTTACCTAGATACTGACCCTTGCCTTCCCGGAAAGGAGGACCAACTGGGCCCTTCATCATGGGTTGCACATACTTCATTTGAGGCATCGGGGGGTACCCCCCGCCCCGCGTACTTCCCAGCAGCGGCAGCAGCACACACAAGGATACCAGCAGCATGGTTGATGGCCTCTCCGAATCTGGAATGGCAAACCTGAAGAATGGAGGCCAGGGGACAGAGAAATAGGAAACTGGAGGTCATTGGGGAAAAGTCTCACAGTCTCATATTTAGCTCCACTTAGGGTTCCACTCCATACACCTCCTGCAGGAAGCGTTACTTTAACGCAAACATGCACACTCAGCATTCATTCACCTACGTCACAGAAATCCTCTGTTCATCATCCTGGAATGTTTTGATGCAACAGACCATGTTGAAGAAGCCTAGGGTAACAATGCTAACCCGAGAAGGCGAAAGAGGGATCGTTTCTGCAAAGTTGAAAAGTTCCCCCGCAGAAAAAAAACACCAACGCCTGCCAAATGGAAGGGCTCATGAATGAATTGCTTCTCAGCATGTCTGATGGCTCCTCCAGCAGCATTCAGATCTGATGGTGACATGCAGCTAAGTGCATGGCTTGACCTTTGACTGCAGTTTCAGCACCATCTGGGACACAGCGGTGTGGATCACAGTGACGGATCTCAACGGTATGACACCGACTAGCCCACAAACTCGTCTTGTCACGGGTTATTATCCCAAGCAGAGATAATTCTGCTGAGAAGAGAGTAAATGTGAGCCCGGTAATGGTTCCCACGTGTGGGCAGAGCTAACTAGTGTGTAGCAGCAAGCGTCCAGGGAAAGAGGTAGCAGGAGTCTCTTTGGGACGACACACACCGACTGCGTGATGGGCAGTGTCACGTTCCCATCCCTCCCGTTTGTTTGACTCTCTCTCCTGCTGGGTTCTGCTGTCATTCACCACTGGATGGAATGATCATTTCCTTCTCATGTTACCCACGCCAGATATTTACACAGGACCGATCAGGTGACATTTTTGCCACGCTCAGGTAACTGTGGACAGGCGAGGAGCAGAACCAGGTGTAAGAGGTTTGCGAAATCTGCTTCATCCCATCCCTTTTGTTTAACAAGCTCCTGATTCAACGGTCTCAATTTTAACCCTCCCTCCCAGCAGTCAAACCCATTTCTGGCTTGAGAAGGTCCAACGAGCTCCATGCTTCGGAAACTCACTGGAATAAGGCGAGACAAAATGGTGGGAAACCATCCCAGAAAGGAGTTGCTAACGGCACACAGACACCTTGTCCTCAGCTTCACCTGGGGAGACTGTTAAGGGGCCCCTACTGGCTGCTACTGAGAGGATTCTCAACCCCTGGAACCCAAGAAGAGCTGCTCAGCTCTGTTCCCTAGGTTAGCTCCTTCTCACACGCGTAACCCGAAAAAAACGCTCTCAAGGTCTGAGTTGTCCTTATTCGACTCCGCATTCCTTCTGATTCCCTTTGCTTACTTTACAGTCTAATACCTGCAGTTACAGACTCCTGCGTCAGACCGCAGGGATGAGGTGGAAACCTCATTTTCTGTAAAGAAGGAAGCAGGTAATAAGCATTCATTCTTATTAAAATAATCGGTCCCGCTGTAACTGTATCAGTCAAAGTAAATAAATAAATAAACAAATGTATACAGATGTATTGATATGAAACTGGGAAAATTTTAGCCTTGAAGCTAATTTTAAGACTTGGCTAATGTATCTGAGACCTGGACTGAAAATATTTCCAGAATGAGGATCAGCTCCATTAAAAGACTGTGACTTCCAGTGGGGGGGGGGGGGGGGGGGNCCTGGGGGGGGGGGGGGGGCGGGGGGGGGGGGGGGGGGGGGGGGGGGGGGGGGGGGTTGTGAATTGGAGACCAGACAGTATCTGGGCAAACCAGGCAAGATCTGCGAGACTTTGGTCACCAGATGTGTATGACAGGGGCTTGGGGAGCAGAGGACGCTGCAGTCCCATCAGAGCGCCAGGCTCGGGGAAAACAGAGACGAGAAATCTATTGTGGGTCCTTTGTGGTTCTCCACCTCCGCTTTTCCTCTGGGTTATTTTCATTTTTACTCTTATTTTTACTGGAAGCAGGAACGTCGGCGCTGCCCGACCCGAGTGTGAGATGAACCCAGTTCATTTGTGTTAGACTCCCCCACCATTCCATTTCTGGTGAGCAAATCACTTTGTGGTTGCCATCTTAAATCTTTCCCTGTTTGATGCATTGGATTCAAAGTCCTGAGTAAAGACACTCGATCTGCATCGTTTTTGCGGGCAAAGTTTGCTCCCCCGTCCAACGGTGCAGATGCCGAACCCCAGTCGATGCTGGAGGAACTTGAACGCAAAGCTAGGGCAATAAACACAGAGATGGGCATAATGTTTGAACGTTTTTAGAAAGTAAACAACAGACAAGCGGCAGTGTTTTAGCCCCAACTGCTCTTCTGCTTCTGAGGGCTGTGGTTTTATGGGAGAAAGTAGTTTAGCTCTTAACGGCGTATCCATCACCGAGAGGCTTGCCCACAAACTCAGACGTGTCTCGTGTTTCTCCAAAGCTGTTTAGCGAATGTTTTCCCTTCAAAAAAAAAAAACAAACCTGGGTGAAGCTGTTAAATTGTCTCATGCAATCTGTCTGGCACCAAGTACTTGCCCTTGCAGCAGAGTTGCGCTTGCATGCGACACCTCAGTGGGTAGCTGGAAACAATGGCGAGACCTCTGCAGCTCTTGCCATTGGTAGAATTAAGGTAAGTGAGCTGCTGCCTGCTAACCAGAGCAGAAACAAGAAAAGGTATGTTGCATCCGTAGTGGAGAAGGAAGCCTCGCAGCTGCCAGATAGCAACTGGAGTTTATTTGAAACAGATTTACCAAAAAAAGTGGGGAAAGAAGTCAAGACTTATGTGGTAACAGCTATCAAACTTCTACGCCGCGCAGAATATTGGTCTAAAAACAAAAAATATTAAATCTCCCCATCGAACGAGACACCGCAGGTCCATCTCTTTCCAAACCGTGAGATTACCTTTGAAAAGCTGCCACTCTTTGGAAAAGGCCAGCAGGATAAGTAGATATTCATCGCTTACTCCTGCTCAGACTCATGGAGTTCAATAACATCTCCTCTGGGACTGTTGCCCTGGTTAAGGGGAATGGAGCTGCTCCCAGCAAAAACAGATCTAAGCTCTGACTTGACGTCGCTTTGAGCCAAACTTAAGGCGGAGGAGGGCCCACAGAGCGGGCCTTGTTCTTAGAAACGACACCCCCCACGGATCGGCATTTAAAGGACTCATTAGAAATAAATCATCCATTTAATGCTGGAACCCAGCGTGCGCACGACGTGAGCATTTGCACCGCAGTCCTACTTAAAATCGAGAAGAAGAGCTGCTTTCGTTGAGGCGGACGGGTTGAGGCCTGGGAGGCAAAAACGCCACTTTTAAGCATGCCAAGCGTCACACAAGGAGACGGTGCACCTTGAAGAAAAATTCTCACGCCCGGTTCATACATGTTGACACCTAGCTGTGAATCCTGACCTTTATCTAAAAGGGCTTCCAAAACTATGGTAGTTAAACTGTGGATGAAATATTCTTAAGAGATTTCCATGGAAACAAGGTGATACGGTCATTCTCCCCTCCACTTTCATAAGAGAAAAGGATCCTGGGAAGGCAAAAGGAACCACTGTGCCTGACATAGTGATTGTTGCATTAAAACTGACATTCATGCCTCAGGATCAGAGACTTGATAGTAGTGTCTTCACAGTAATGGCTTGTGGCTGCAGCAGGTTAGATCTGCTGTAAATGATCAATATACTTTTGAACTGTGATGCCAAATGAATCCAAATGATATTCATGACCTTTCTCCAGGCCAGAGGAGACCACAAAAACCCCCTCCTCAATTCCATAACCAAGCTGGGGTAACTACTACCTCCCACATCCAGACAACGTCATCTCTCCACACCCCCCCTCCCCCTTTGCTCATGTCCTTTATGAACTTTCTTCTTGTTCCATACCCTCTGCTCCTCCCTTTCATTTTGGGCCGACAGTTAGACCGAAAGGAAGTATGAAGAACCGATGAAGATGGGTGGAGGGAGGATGATCCCTGTCTTGGAACAGCACATATATGAGACCTTGAGCAGAAGCCACAGACCCACAGTCTCTCAGAAGTGGCCACTTTAACACACTACATGTTCTGCAAGGGGAAAATACTCCTCATCCTTGTCAAGGTCTCAAAAAATGTCAGTTGGATCTGTTCGCCGTCTCTCAGTTTCCTTGTTCTTAGGAACAAACTTACTACACTTACTTGCTGAAAACTTATTATAAAATAGCTACATTTTCTCATTGCCCCTGAACCCCACTGGAAACCTGGAAAATGTGAAGTCACTAAATGTGAAGGCCTGGCAGGAGATTAGAAGAGGACAATATAGATTCTGCCCAGCCGAGGCTGTAAAAATCTGGCCAACTGAGAGCGAAATCCTAATTTCACTAAAACTCTAGTTGAAAGACAAGTCCACGGAACGCATCCTTCAGCTGCTCAACAAATCTCTGGAGAGGTTGTGGTTCCATCACCCAGATCCATTTTAGATGTGATATGCCACTCGTCATTCTTGTTCTGTAGCAGAAAAGCGGCTAAAACATGTGTTAATTGTCCTCCCTTCCCCTTCTCCGCCCAACTGGCAGGGGAGCGCAGATGCTCTATTGGGGATTGAGAGCCAGGTGGGATTATATTTTAATAAGAACCAGGAAATCTTGGAGAAATCTCCTGAATGGGATGAAATGCCTCCCTGTTCCAGGGCTGGAATAAACTGCCGCTCATCCAGATTGGAGGAGGTTGGAGAAGAACGAAAAGTCTCAATAGCCCACACGCATGGGTACACAAACAGCACAATACGACACACAAGTGGCACCAGCATTAATCTGTCAGTGGTAACAGGATAGTTGTGAGGTGAGAGGAAACTGACGCCACTCAAGTCTGCGATACACACTCAACGGTCTAGAATGTTGGCCCTGGAGGTGAAGAGGTCTGTACATTAAAGGTCAAAGTACAATCATGGGTCTTACAGTCTTAGAGGAGATGGGATTATTCTTGTGCTGCAGACAGTCACCAGAACCTTCTTCCATTCCTCCTTATATCACACAAATCCCAGGTGAACAAGAGCAAGGAAATCTAACTCGGGTGTTTGGAAAATGTTTCCTTCTTACTGCCGAACTTATCTAAACGTGACAAATGTATTAAATTCTCTTACATCTGAAATTTCCGCTTCTTCGGCCACTTTTTATTTTGCAGCCCAGGTCTGATGTCCCTGTTTCCACATCCATTTCTACAACAGCTCAAAGTAAAAGCCTTCTTCTTGTAAGCAGAACACCGAGACTCTGAACTATAGATAAGTTCACACCTGAATACAAACTGTAGAAATCCACCATCGTCCTCTTTAAAAAGTCCCCTGCTGAGCGCCATTAAACCAGGGGCCGGTAGGAATTTGGGAGCTTGAAGATGCTTCCTTGGGCTTCAGGTGCATTGGCAGGTGCCCGTGGGGCCATGCCCTCCGCTCACACACACTGGAGCGCATTGTTGCTCCCGCCATGCGAGGCAGGTAAACGGACACCAGGAGCCTCATCTGCACCCTGTGCTTAAAAGGTTGTGAAGCGCTAATGTTAATAGCAGGGGAATGAGATCTATGCCCCCTGTGTGAACAGGAGAGCATTCCAAAGGGCTGAGGTGATTTCTGGATGTTTCGATGGCCGACTTATACTGAGTAACCTCAGGGGTGTGAAACAAAACTACCGCAAGTATTGTGGGTGCAGTTCATTGTATTTGTTGAGCACATTAGTAAAAATGATTGTGTGGGAAATGACTGTTAACTTATTAATGGTCTCGTGTCCCATCCAGACTCATGACCTGTGCTTCTGAGCTCCTACACTAGGATTCATTGGTAACATGGATGGATGCATGGGTAGACTGATAGATTAGATTCTAAATTTAAGTCAAGCTTTGCAGAAAAAAAACTAGAGCTGATGCAGAGGTGAGGATTGTGGGGATGGGAGACTGAAGATCATGTAATGAGTATAGCTGAAGCCCCGGTTGTGGGAGAGATGTTCTCGGAAGATGCCAGACAAGGGCTGTCTAGACAGGACTGAGAAGTTTCACTCTGCTTGGCACCCCAGGACCTTATAACTCAGCCCAGCTCCCAGCCCACCCAACCACTGGGCCCGGATGAAAGCGTTGTCCCAGTATGCATCTCTGCGGGGTTATACAAACTGAACGGAGCCAATACCGAGGTCAACAGAATAAGAAGGGCTCTATGCGGTCTTGAACTTAACACAGCAGGCAAGGCCAGGAAAACCTGCTGTTTCCCCTCAATAGCCCTCTACCCATCTCACCCTCCCAAGGTGACACTACATACTCTACCCTTATGGGTGGAGAAACTCTGCGAAGGTCAGATATACAAAAACACTAAGAGGATCCCTGGGAACAAGGAACAATACCAGCTCAGCACATGTATTAATAAATCTACTTCATTCTGTGTATTCTTATCCTGTCCAAAACGCTGATGTTCATTTTTATTTTTTCTGTCAGCTCGAGATAAATGTTAAACCTTTCATACTTGAACCCCGCACTTGAAATACCTAATCGGTGGAGAGAAGTTCTTATGGCAAATTACATGAAATTCACTCAGAGCCCAGAACTTTAGATGAATAATATGACTTTACACATTTCAGTAGCTAAACAAACACAGGCCAACGCTGGCACTGAACCGCGGACCCTGAGCAATTACCGCATCTGCTGCAGATCGAGAGGCCGCTGCTTCAAAGCAAACTGTCATCCTTCATGACGGCGGAGCCAGGAAAGGGATGGAGACGGGGGGGGGGGGGTGAGATGCACGACAGGGTGGTACACATCTCTGGCAGGCCCAAAGCNAGGAAAGGGATGGAGGGGGGGGGGGGGGGGTGAGATGCACGACAGGGTGGTACACATCTCTGGCAGGCCCAAAGCTGGATGGATAAAGAGTGTCTGCAGGAGTGGGGGGTTAAATCGATACTTCCTCCCGTAGAAATACGGCTGACCAAGACGAGATTGTTGTCATCCTCCTAATCCCCTCCTCGTGCTCATCCTTTTGCGGCGTCATCAGCATCGAGGATCGGGTTTGCACAAATATCTGCCCTTCCGAATTTCTGGCTGAGATACAGCAAAGGGAAACGGCAAAGGGGAGGGTGGGAGGCAACAAGAGGGAGACGGGACATCATCCCGGTAACTGAAAAATCGGCCGACGGCCACATCCGCAGCCATCGAACACGATGCCTCTGAATTTCCCATGGGGGGGGGGTCAGCGGGATGTTTAAATGCTGCAGTTGTAGTGGAAAAAAGAAAAACCACGTTAACCGAGGAAGGGCTCCTCGGATTTAAACGTTCTTGCGCTAATAAATGAAATAAAATTTTTATGGCTGCGAGTGGGATCATTTTCACATGTGCTCCTGTCGAAAACTGAAAGAAACGAAAACAAATTTACGGGTAACGGGTGGTTGAAATGCCTGGGCCTCACCCAAAAACGTGCTGCCGTTTGTGCTGAAGTGTTCCGGAGGAATAAAAAATAAGCATAATAATAATAATAATAATAATAATAAAAAAACAGAACCGTTTAAAGGACAACAAGCACACAGAGATCATTACGGCTCGCCCGGCCCGTTCCCACCTGTGCCGCCGCAACTGCCAAGAACCAGCAAAGCCCGGCGAGCTCAGCCACCGAGCAGCCAGACAAAATAACATGTGTGTCAGCTTATTTTTCCTCCAGACTTTTTTTTTTTTTTCCCGTCTGATTAGGAAATGAGGGGGAAAAAAAATAAATAAGTTAAAAAAAAAAAAAAAAAAACAGTACAACCAGATGACTGTTGTTTCGTTCTTAATCGGCTCAGAGCGCAGCCTGAAAAGAGCTCAAGCTGTGGGGCTCCTTCTTCATTTGCTCGTGCTGCTTCCCCTCATTTCCCTTCTCTTCCACAGTCCCGATGTCTTAAATAAATCTGGACGAGTCTGTGACTGGCGCTTGTTTGGGTTTGCGCTGTGTTTTAACCCTTTAACCCTTTGAGTGTTAGGAGAAAACAGCACGGTGTTGCAGAGAACAGTTCAGTGTGTTGTTTCTGGGCTGCTTGGAAAAGGAAGGCCTTTTGTCTTTTTGCAGCAGGGTAAACCTAACCAGTATTCTACTCTGAGTTAATAAAAACACCCCGGCTCCTCCTTGTTAGAGACGGTTCGGTTATGAGCGAATTTACGCACAAATAAGTGGAAAAAAAGCCACCATCGGGACCGTGCTACGCTGCCGACTGGGAACCTGGGTCTTCTGCTGAGTCGGCAAACATGGGTGCTCGGGTTCAGCTCTGGTTCTAGTTGGTCGAGAGTCGGCAGAGTGAATGACCAAAAAGCCTAATGAAACGTCAAATTCCCGTCATTAAGTTCTCCTCCTCTCTCCGCCCCACAACATTAAGCGTAAATAAGTGCTTTTTTGCCCCGGTGAGGTGGGGTCAGTTGGCCGCCAGCCCGAACAAACTGTAAACTGGGAGGCAGGGCCCGGATGATCGATGGCACCAATTATTGCATGAAGCAGCCCACTTTGCGAGGGCTTGGCGGGGAATTATGGGAGACGGAAAGGCCTTCACAGAGAAGGAGGGGGGGAAAAAAAAAGGGAAAAAGCAAAACTTCAAACTCATACTGGGAGTTACCACAGTCAAGGAGCCTGGGAATAAATTCAACGAAAAGAAAAATTGCAGAAAAAAAAACTCGTAATAAATAAACACATGAAAGGAAGCGTTTTGTTAAATGCGGGGCCAGAGACTTCTCCCAAAAACACTGTCCAGAGACCCTTTCCTAGAGAAGATGCACAAATTCCAACCTCAAACAAGCCACTGGAAAATTAAAATGGCTCCTTTTGCCGAAATCGCCCGACATGAACGAGCTGGCTTTGCAGGCTCACAATGTGCACTTTTTTTGCTTCTTTCTTTGGTGTCATTAGTTAAAATTTAAGTTTGTCAGGAGACTAAGGACTTCCAGACAGGATTTAGAATGACGCTTCTTGGTCTTTGGCCCTAACCTGATTTATTAGGAGGACTTTGCAAAGGAAACAGGTGAGCAGCTGCACTAAAACATGGGCTATCCAAAGGCCTCTGGCCACGTGCTCCAGCAGTGTGCCGATAGATAAATCAACCGCCACACCTCACCTTCCTCACCGTAAATCTCAGCTCTTCTGAGGGCTTCATCCCACTAGCATCTAACCTTCCAACTCGATCACCTCACTGTAGACCAGAACACCGCTGGTCCTTCAAGTTCTCGCTCAGACCCTGCTCTGTAGCCTTCCAACTACCACCTCCAGGCCCCCCACTTGGGCCCCGTTTGTCAGAAAGTCCATTGTCCCCTTCTAGGAAAAAGACCTGTGGATTTCCAAACAGCAGATCCATGACGATGCTGCAAAGGCCTGTTCTGTGAGTTCTTACAGCTGAAACATTGTGGGCACAAGTTTGGCGATATTTAAGCTCCACTTTTTGCTGATTTGTTTTTTTTTTTTTTTTTTTTTGATTTTCCTGCACCACTGGCCAGCGTTTTTTCCCCTTCTGCTTGTTTTAAAATTCTCCCCATGATTTATAGCTCCTTCTATGGATTCCACCATGGCGTTTTGAAATAGCAACCGAGCACTGCCTGCCAGGTACATAGAGCTGTTTGCTGGCCCTTACACCCTCATCCAGGGTATATTTTAAAAAAAAAAAAAAAAACAGTTGGGATGTCATGAGAAATTTCCTCTTTGTAGACGGGTTACGTAACAAAATAACAACCACGGAACAGAGGATGTCGCTGTCTTCGGCTTTTTCTTTCACTCTTTTTCTTCTGGCAACGTGTTACGGCAGTTTACGTCAACGTCGCTCTAAAAATAGAGGACGCCCACCTGAAGCAGTCTGAAAAATAATACGATAATTTGCTCTACCGCTACAGGTTTTGAATGATTCAACACATGCGAGTCCGGCACAGGCATCTGCAGCGTATAAAACGCAGAGATGTGAGCGGAATATTTTTCCGGATCAAATTACTTGCAGAACATGCAACTTTTGTGCTTTACGGGAAAGCTGCAACTGCGCTCATGTTTAGCATTCGCGACATGGGCGTCTTGCACTTTTAACTGTCACTATGGCTGCTCTCGCTGACAACTACGACCCTTTTCTTTTAATGCGTGTATAGATATCGGTAGAGGTAACTTTGCCACGGTTCGGGCGCTCTTTTGTCGACGTACCTTGTATAACTGCTGTCGGTTCTGGCCGAAAACTCTTTTGCAGCCAAGGGAAGACGACAGTAACCCAAGCTCCTCTTGCATCGAACCAACTTATGACCTTTCATGCTGGACAAGATGCCCTGAAAGAACCTTCTAAAGGTCAGAAGTCAAAGGGGGTCAAATCTGGCAGGTGTGAGTGACAAACACTACCGTAGAATGCGGAGTGTTGAAAAGGTGTTTTTTCCTTTCCCGAAGTGCAAAGCGTGAGATGTGCTTCTTCTCGATATTCATCGTTTGTTCTCTGGGTCGCTGGAATTCGCTTGCTGTGCAAGGACAGTGTTCTTAGGCCACCCAAGCAATGCCAGACGCAGGGCCTTGGTTCCAGCTGTGAATCCAGTTGTTTTATACACAATAAAGTGCTCTGTCGACAGTCATAATGCAATTACAATTAGTCGTAGGCAGGAACGCTGTGGGTCTGTGAAACCACAGCGCTCGTAAATGTAGTCGTTTCCCAAGATTGACACCAGGCACCCAATTAAAAACTGGCGTCTTTCATAGGATGTCTACCACGGTTTTCCCCTCTTTCCATCCACGAATCCCTCTTCCTCCCCAGTGAACCACTTTACGCCTGCAGTCACTGCAACAAGAAACTTCCAGAGTTTTGGAGGAGAAAAAGCCATAAACAAATCGCCGCAAACATCTCACGTCTCTCGCCAGGCCACAAGCCCCGAGCTCAAATGGACTCGGCACACGGCTTGGGGAAGGCAGCCGGATCGCGGTTGGGATGATTAAATAAATAAATAAATAAATAAATAAATAAATAAACAAACAAACAAACAAACAAACAGATCGGGGAACACGTTTAATCGGCCCGGTCGGAAGAGCAACCAGCGTAACGACAATCAAGATGGCCATGATTTTCTTTTGATGTAACCAGGATAAAATGGGCAGGAACGCACGAGCTAAGGGTTGTTTTAGTCCACAGCCTTCATCTGGAATTGATCTATCTTTTGCAAAAATGCCGTCAAGGGCCAGTGCTGTTTTTTTCCTTCTTTTAATTCCGCCATACAGCTACCGCTTGGTTGTGAGCACTCATCAAATGACAGTTCCACTTACTCCCTCTTACTGTGCTGGTCTCCATCGCTTGGTCCAACAACCATCGTGTGCTGGTCTAGGTCTCCTGGTCAACAGTAGATACTTTAAAATTATGGCTCGGTGCCTCACAGCCACCTTGGCAACTCAGTTTTGAACACGTACGACGGCAAGGGGTGTAGCTACACGTGAGAGATTGCGGTCCTCGGTCTGTCATATCACGAGTACGTTTTTTTTTTTGCGTCCACACAGCCAGCTTGGTGACCCAGTTCCAACACTCCCAAAAGGACAGAGTTTCTTTTTGTGAAGAATGTGAGCTTGTTTCATTTCCAAGTTGGACTTTATCTCTTCTCAAATCAGAGCCTGTGTGGACATTTAAGCAGCTTTTCAAAGTCATAATACGTGGTTAAGTCTGCCTCGCACTTGTGAGACAAGCGTCTTGCGTCTGGCTCCCGTAAACTGCCTGAAATCATATTTCTACCTGACTTGCTTGTGGATTTCGATTTTTATTTGGGAAGTTTATAGTGGAAACCATAACCGTCACAGATCTCACTGCAAATTGAGTTTGCAACGAGCGGCAAGGAAGAGAAATGGCTGCTTTATCCAAAAGGGGAATAGAGAGGTGGCAGGATGGGGTGTGTGTGTGTGTGTGTGTGTGTGTGTGTGTGTGTGTGTGTGTTCGGAGGGTATTAAAGGGTTCTGTTAGAGCAATTATCTTGTTTCAAAATAACCTGCATTTTATGGAAACCTCTGCACTGTGCCAAACTGCACGCCTTTGCCCAGGTGTGAGCTATTGAGCAGACTGTCCTTTTATTTGCGAAGAAGACGATGGGACGTCAGAAGGTCTTCTTGTAGGGACAGCGTATTAGTTCCACAGGTGCTTTGAGAGCAACTCGCGTCGAGTTCCCTCCCGCATTCCTTTACTCCCACTCTCTCACCAGCAGAAACGTTCTCCTTTCGCCTGTCAGCTGCCACATTTGTGGAGCTCAATGACACATCTTTTGCGACCCGGCTCATGCTGATACAGGCAGAGTTAAGAGGGATCAAGTCCGCCGCGCATACAGCATACTGTCCTAGCACCAAAGCGGCAGCAGTGTGCACCCTAGCCATGCGTGCGGCTCACTTTGGGCTCACTCCAGCAGCAGAGGCACGGGATTTGAACTCAGGCCGCATCGAATAGACGGCCCATTGTCCTGCAATCGAGCGGTGGAGCACCTACGAGCGAATAGGCGAAAAATGCCACCGGCAAACCCGTGCCCCGCAAAAATACCCCCCAGGGAAAGTGCAGGCAACGCGGAGAAACACATACATTCCGACATGGTGGACTTGGAGGCTGTTCAGACCACATCATGAGCAAGATAAATACCACCACCCCCGCCCTTCTGGGAAGCGGGCTTCGTGAAGAACTTGAGGGCTGAGGGACGCTTGTGGGCGCTCAGAACCAGAAAGCAATTACCTGAGGGCGAGACAGCCCAATCTTCAACAATCTCATCAGCACATGATGTCCAGCACATGCAAATTACCCATAAACCTCCTCCAGGCCTCAAATCATTCATCACTGCTGACAAAGCACTTTGTTGTTTTTTATAATGCCGTGCTTCGGTATGATTTGGAAAGGATCACAGTTACTTAGGCTAGGGAGGCAGAGGGTAAGGGGGAAAAAAGAAATCAATAGAGTAGGGTATTTTGACAAAGCACTTCCCCCTGTGCCTGCCATGAGCTTTAAAGGAGTGATATATAGATTCCTGCGGGTCCCTGAAGGAAAATTACCGCTGGGCAAAGATCAAGGCGCCTGTGGGCAGCAGGAGGGAGAAGTTGGTTCCCATCACTAAGGCTAACCCCACCAGTCTGGCTGCTATGGAGACACATGCTAAGACGGGTTCTCATAGACTTCATTCTTGACAGATTACCTGGTTCGAGGCTCACTGTAGCTGCTGCCGATGAGCGTCCATTAAGTTTGGATTGTTTGCTCCTTCCTAAAAACCCGCCCACGGATGCCGTTCCTGCGGCAGCCTAAGCTGACTAAGGAGGGAGACGAAGCCTGCTGACCACATCATTTGCAGCACACATTATTGCCTGTGTTAAACTCTGCCGCTCAGAGAAAGTTCCAGAGAGAGCCGTCTGCGGGTCTCCGCTGGCAAGACCAGCGCCGGGTTTTTTCTTTACCTCGGCAGCGAGTGAACGAGTGGAAAGTGCACTTCTCTGTGGTATGCACTCGCTCTGCTGTTATGTAACCGCGCATGCCACACCTCGGCAGTTAATGTACACAGGCTGTTTCTCAGGTGTCACCGTCTCCTCGGGGGCCTCGCAGGCGGCTGAGAGGGTTATGGGGGTGTTCGCTACTCCGAGGCCTTGGGAAATGGATATCCAGAAAGCGTGGGGAGGAGGTGGGAGGACAATGACCGCATTCTGGAACAGAACAGCTGCTGACATTTGCATTTCTGGGGTCTGGAGGTAGAGCAGGATCTGTACTGTCTGGTGTTTCAATCAGATCG
The DNA here is from genome assembly GCA_900497675.1 of Arapaima gigas. NCBI lineage: Eukaryota > Metazoa > Chordata > Actinopteri > Osteoglossiformes > Osteoglossidae > Arapaima > Arapaima gigas. Next base: position 547,961 of record UFQX01000193.1, on the reverse strand, counting down.
CACGGCTGATGTTTTCAAGGCCTCAAACAAACTCGACATGCATTCAGGTGTAAGTAGACGTTACATTTTAGTTCCCCCTTCCGACAATAGTTGGGGTCATTTTTGGGCTCCAGTAAAGGGGTGGGGTAAGGCTGCGACGCCAGCTGAACCTGACCCATCACGACCCTGAGCTCTAAGCAAATAGCCAAGAGGGTTAACGCCATTAGGAGACTCTTAACATCACATAATTCAACAATTTGCATGTGTTTGAATCAATTACGTGGTCGGCATTGGGTCTCGACTCGTGCCAAGCGCTGCCTTCTTGAACGCCTCGGTCATGTCAGCGCCAGCACCGCGGCTAATTCAAATGAACTGGTACCATTGTGCTCCACCGCAGATCATTAATAAAGATGACAGAGCTATGCGTGGAACACTTTGGTTCCTCGATCAGAGCCGGATTTCCAGAATGAACCCATAAAAACACTTGTGGCATTGATTGCTAATGGAAGGATTTTGCGGGTGGGCCACATCATTCACTTTGCTGAGATTTACTCTTCTTCTGCGCACACAAAGCTAATTAGCCGCGATGGAGCAGAACTCCTTCTTCTGCCTCTGCCAGGATGAACTTTTAAGTGACTTACAGTTTTACCCACTTGTACGACTGGGTCTCTAACAGGAGGAATTGAGGTTAAGTGCCCAGCATAAGGCTTGTACAGCAGAGCCGCTTCGGATTACAAGTCGACATCCTCGAGCGCTGCAGTACCCGCCGGACCGAACTCGACCATCCTGAAGGGGAAGATGCCCGCAGCCGTACAAGCCTGCAGCAGACAAATATACTGGTCAGGGTGCAGTTTCAGTCCTTATTTCGATCCTCCGTAGTCGAAATTTCCTTTATATCGTTTTCACCAAAGTTTTCACCCGCTTTGGCTAACACCACCGCCCCTTCGAACGAGCAGGCCGAACAAAGCAACGCCTCTGAAAGCAAACGGTTTAATACGCAGCACAGCGGGTAGGCTGGCTCCTTTTTATCCTCCCCTGGAGAAAGAGCTGCAGAATTACTGCAGGCTCGGTGAACTTCTTGCACCCACCCCACGCGCACATTAAATCTCGCACACAACATTCAGCACCTTGCGAAACGGAGCAGTGGGGTGGTGGGGATAGAGAAACGGGAGTGGGACACGGAGGGGGACAAGAAAACAAACACTGTCTGCCCTCTACTTTTCCTCTCATCTCCACGGTTTGCGGTCCAGAGAGGCTGCGGCTTTCACCGAAATGACTTAAACGGCTCCTGGTAAGTTGCTACGACCGCTGAGTAAGAGTGTTTTAGTGTGTGTGAGTACAAGAATGCTCGAGCACATGGGCGTGTGTGTCTGAGTGTACGTGCACCCACGTGTGCAGCACGTGGCACAGCACTTAGGATCCAGATTCAGATCCACATCCGTCCGTCAGCCCTTCATCTAGGTACTTATCCTGAATTACCACAGTAAAAATGGCCCAGCGGCATAAATATAAGTAATTGTAGTTTAGTGCACAAATGTTGTGAGCCACCAGCTTTCAGATGAATAAATAATAAGAATGCAGAGGACTGTATTTCTCTGGAAAGGTGAGAGATTCATTCTGCAGAAGACTACTGCTGAATACTGTAGATCAAATATGAATGGGCTGTTGTCAGATTTGAGAGTAATACAATCCGCCGACCGCCGACAACCGACCGCCGACCGCTTTGTCGTTTCCAGATGCGACTCATCTCCCTGTGTAAACACTGCTGGGTGCGCCCATGTGCCCGCAGACAGCGGCTATACACATCCGTCCGAGTGTGGAAGCACACTCCTCTCTCGACGCTCAAACGCCCTGCAGCCACCGTGCAAAACGTCCCACGCGGTTCCCGGAGGAGCCGCTCAGAAAGGTCGCAGTTAGGATACGTCAGAGGTGACTCGTGACATTTGTCTTTGTTCCTATTCCCCCCCCCCCCCCCCCNCCGAGACGACACCCGCAAACTTTCACCGGGAGGCTTTTTTTCTTATCCCCCCCCCCCCCCCCCAAAGCATCCCAGAAGCAGCCGTCTGACCCGTGAAATAAATTTTATATGAAAAAAATAAATAAAAATTATGTCTGGACCAAGCTGAACTCTCATCTGTGTGAGCATGCCATCGCTGGATGATTTTATATTTGTTTTGTAAAGAATTAAGCCTTATAAGGAGAAAAAGGAAACTGTCGACAGGAAGAAAGCCAAGAAGGGACAATGGAATATGTGTGACAAGCGTGGTGAACAATGACCGCATGCCTTGCATAGTCCGTGGACTCAGAGCACTGGGGAAGGAGGACCGCACAGGCTGAGTCTTCTAGGCTCAGCTCCGCCCACAGCGCTGGACCGCTGTATGATGCGGGACCAGCGCAGGCAGTGGGACCACCCTGGACTTATCTAGGGCTGCGTGTTTTTTGATGATGTTATTGAACTCACTGACTGAGGACAACGAAAATGACAAACAGAGCAAGTGTGTGTGTGTGTGTGTGTGTGTGTGTGTGTGTGTGTGTGTGGTTGAGGGAGGGGGTCACAAGAAGCAGATTAGCAGAGTTATTAAATCGGCTTCTCTGTCCTGCATTCCTTCTTCTTGTTATAAACTTTTATTTCCATAGCACTTCTGATTGAAAAATCAATTCTGACCAGACAAAATCCTGCAGATGATTCCCCATTAAGTTTACTGACAAGCGCAGGTCCCGGAAAAGCGATCACTGGCTGGATCATTTTACGGTTAGAGACGTTCGCGAGGACCAGACTCCGTAGTGGAAGTTCAGCACTGAATGCTGATGCGCTGTAAGACAGTTATAAACATTACAACAGCGGGAATTCTTTTTAATCTACGTTTAGTCGGTGCCTTTATCCGGGGTAAGTTAAAAAACATGAATTCTATATACATTAAATTGCCGCAGTTTTGACCACCTACACACAGAAGTAGCAACATTTGCATGAAACTGCAGGAACTGACATAAGTGGGTTAGTTAGTGTGGGCTGGGTGGGAAATGAGTGAAGATTCATACATGCGTCACTTCTCCTACTGTTCTTCTCTGACACCTAACCAGTCAAATAACTCTACAGGTTCTCAACCAGCCGGTTACGGTTGCGTTCTCCTTGGAGCTTCTCTCCAGGATATTCCCATTATGGTAGCGCTGCCTACTGCCAGAGTGCCCGCAGCATCTCCACTCACATCTGGAATCCATAAAACCCCTCTGAAATTCTTAGCTTGTCCAAGTTTTGGTTGACAGTTGTGCAAAAGGCTCCTGTAATACAATACTCTTCATGCAATTAAATCTTTAACCTGAGAACAAGGTGGGTTCTGATTTCTTCTTGGGTGGTACTTGCTGGCGAGCTCTACTCTGGCCCCAAAAAAATGTGCAAAGGTGGATGCCGCAGAGGATTCTGGGATGGATGATGTCGGTCTCTTTGGCCTGGTCTGCACAACATCCTCTGCAGTTCATATCCTCCTACAGAGTCGTGTTGGAATGCGGATGGCTTAGGAGGAACATATAGCTGGACTCCCAAAAGGTACAGCACCAAATGCTGAACTGAAGTTGAAGTTACCCTCCCCAAACAGCCCTAACCTGAACGTGTATGTGCCCTTTACACAAATATTTCTGAAGACTGCCTAAAAGGATATAGGCTCATTCTAGGAGAAGCACTGCTTCCAACACCCAAGGTCTGGCCTTGCAACACTTCCCTCCTGTTCCAAAGAGCAGTCTGATGGTTATGTTTAAATTTTGACAGCGTGAACGCCTACTGCTGCGACAGTAGAAACAAAGACAATGGGTCAAGCTAACAACCACTTGTGACGAGATGAAGTAACGCAGACAGAGCCCTGGTTTCTGTCCTCAGGGGAAAACAGAAGGGGGAACAGCAAACAGGAGACGATCAGAGTGTCTGTTTCAAAGAGGCAGTGTTTTGCTCCTGAATGGGACAGACAAGCACGCTGTTGTTTTCCCTGGGGGGTGCACTGCAGTCTAACATTTCAGGTCACTTTCATCCATGGGCACCCACCCTGGCAATGGTTTGTCATCAATTTAACAACGTTCAAGTGATAAATAGGTGGGATCAAATTTAGGCCCACACAGGGGTCAGTCACCGGGCTTGGAAAGGGAAGCAGTGAGACAAGGGTCATTGTGCCCTGTTGAGTACTGTCCTCCACAAGGGCTGGTTGAGGTGCTAGTCTAGAGCACCACAGACTTCTGCTCTTCTACAGCTGAGCAAGATATAGCATCTGTTTGTGGATGCGTCAGCTGAACGTCTTTGAAAAAACCCGTGTAATGGGAACTAAACCTGCCAACAATACTGGAAGCTTAAACGGTACTTGCGCCATGTACCAAACTGTTTTCCTTGTCCACTCCAGATTGTGGACACGAGAGTGCCAGAATGGTCCTCCAGCACACTCTCAGTTGTGAACTTGTGCCAGAACCATATTGCTGCATTTCAGTCACTGTTGATTCTCATGCAAATCTTATACACACCCGCCAGTCCCCTTGGCTTCGGTATAGGCACCACGGGCCCAGAACGTGGTGCTGCAGCAGCATGATTAGGGGGGACAAAAACAAACGGGACTCAATATTCAAAATCATCTGCATCATGAACCTTTTCGCTCCAGAAAATGAGGCAATGGTCCATCTGGTCTTAACAGGAGCATCTAGAAAATGGAATGACACACAGCCGGCACGCCAACCTTCAGCACCCAACCCTGTGTGGTAGTGACTAGGAGCCTTGTGGTAAAAGCAGCCCCCTGAAACTTCAAGCTCGACCCGGTGCTCCGGGCAGTGGCTTATAGATCGATTGGGCCAAAGATGGACATGTACTCACTTCCTCCTTCAGTCAAATTTCACTACAAACGTTAAAGAGAGAGGGACAGAGACCACAGCAGACAGAGAGACTGAAAACTCATGCAAGGATGAGACAAAAGAAAAGTGTTCTTGACTCAGATTCCTCACATTCCTGCCTCAACCACAGAGTGCAACAAATGTGCCAAAACCCCTGAGATGCAACCAACAAATCTTAGGAAACAAAAGGGCCACAAGAGGATGACCCCTTAATCAAGCTACAAGCTTCGGTAATGAGCGAAACGGAGCCACACAGCACGATCCTCCGACCCCACTTCAAACCCGGGGCCGGACCAGAGCTGGGGTTCACCCCCTGCCAGCACCCCTCAGAGACGAGTGCCTCGGCAATTTCCGGCACAGCGACGTGATTTCCTCTGTCCCTACAGCCGGCCACGCGACGGGAAGCTTAAGGTCGGGTCTTTTTGCTGGGTCGATAAAGCTGGCAGCCAGGTGGAGAAATCAGACTGCGCTGGACCTCTGGTTTACATTAGACCCATAGCAACAAAACAAGGTTTTTATTAGAGGTAGTAAAGGAAAGAAAGGGAAAACGGAGCGCACACGGCCATCTGTGAACCACATGAAGCACGCCAGTAATTGACTCAAAGCTCTGACTAATTAAGCATTGTGTTCTTTGGCCGGAGGAAGGTCTCTATATGTTATTGTTTTGTTTTTTTTAACACACGCGAAAAAGTCGGCGATATTCTCAAACGAGGGAAGACAGCCACTGCATACCAGAAGTCCATCCAGACAAGATTAATCTTTGGCTGGACGTGTGGGGCAACATCATTTCTGGAATTTCCGTTCCACGAACATTCCTTGATATCACAGTTACTTTGACAGGAATGTCGAACCGATTTAATTAGATCAGGCTGTAGGGTGCTTGTTCGAACACAAAGTGGTGGTCCCTGTGACATCCTGGGACATCGCGGCAGCTGCAGAAGCCTGCCCCTCTGGCTCCGTCGTGGACATTAGACGCAAACCACCTCACGTTTATCTTACATAACTCCATGTTATGTTTTTTCCACCTCAGAGCCTTGGATCTGATCTCTTCCAACTGTTCTTCCTGCTTACATGGGCTTCGTGTGGATACATCCCTTGGAGGAGTGGCGCAAAAATGGGTCGTTGTACCCGATGGCTGGATAGTTGACCAGCTCTAGTTCTTGGCCTTTTGGATGCACCCTTGTAGTGTAATGCCAAAGGCTGATGAGGCGTGGAGATGCTATCGCTGCAACTTTGTGTGAGTCTGGGGTGTTCAACCCTTGGAGGTGTCAAACTAAGAGCGACTCGGCTGTCAAATCGGAGCATCTGTGTGCTGCACTGAAGTTGTGCAACGCAGTGTAAAATCATCCAGGGTATCTGTTCATAGCTTGTTTCATAAGTTCTTTTCCGGCAGTATTTAAGGTCATTTACACAGAACCTTGCATGCAGTTCAAAAATTACTTAACCTAATTTTCTGTGGTAAATATCGCGCTTGGAACATCAGTAAAGCATAAAAATTTCTGCGCCGCCAGAGCGTGCTATGAGACTTCACGTACAGCACAATAAAAATTATGCATCCAATTAGGCTTCGACCCGCTCGACGAATTGGTTGAGAACTTACACGCGAGTGCACCATTTACACTTATTTCGCCACAAGCTGAGCAGAAACAGCTGACGGCACAGGAAGGAACTGGGGAGAAATATCATTTTCTCCTCCCGCCTCAGCTGATTACAGGAAATGGACAGAATTAGCAGGAAAAACTAGAACGACTCCAAGACCCCTCATTTTCGCCTAGAGCTCATTAGCCGAGCGTTTCCAAGGGCCTCATTCGATACGCCGACACGTGGACTGATCTGCAGAACCAGGGGCTGCTGAGCTTTCCCTGCAGCTCACCCTGGGCATGTGTGCTGCTTCTGACCACCTCGTATTTCAAGGTACTGAAAATCATCTCATAGGGCTTTAGCTAATGTTGAGTCCACTTGTGAACGCCCAACACCAGTGGAGACCTGCATGTCCTCATCTCACACACCTTCAGGAGGTCTCTTCACAAGTGAGGCACTCTGACAACTTCTTTTGGGACTGAGGGGGTTTGCATAATCAAACTCTTGTCAGAAGATAAGTCAATGTTTCAAAAACAGTTATTATAAATACGTTTGATTCATACTGGTTCTGCAAAAGACAAAGTCTCTCAGTTTACTCTAAACCCGAAGCTTGGAATTGCATCTAAGCAATTTTCCCTTGGGAAAATCAAGACTTTTTTCTTAACCTGTGAAAAAAACTGAAATGTGCATGGTCGACATCTAAAGGACATGTAAGAAGACATCTTGAACTCAATGTGGGAAAACTTTGAGCCAACAAATCAGGCCACAGTAATCTAGTCTAACTACCACAGTTAGCAACATCAAATAGTTCATCTGACTTCAACTAATGAATGAAAGAATAGGGTTCAATTAGCAAAAAATGAATGTCAGATTGTGTGAGATTCCTCTTTTGGGCAATGCACCCTGAATACCACATCTCATCAAATGTAAACATAGCCTCAATGACCAGATTGCACGATAGTGGAACGTTGACAAAATGTTTCTTTGTTCAAAACGTTGACAATGCGGCAGCTGTTTGAGGTCCGTTAGGAAAATACTGGGAGGGAACGGGGGAAAAAAAAGGCTGGGATTAAGAATCTGGAAGCCGATGAAGTGGCAGAAGTTCGATATACCCAGTCTGTGGAACTGAGAAACTGACAGCATCACCAGCAGACCAGGTGAATTAGGCCACAGAGACCCATGATCCTCTAGCAAGTCTATAACACCACAGTCCCTCTTACAGACAAAACAAAGCCGTGTTCATGGGCCAGACAGGGTTCAAATACAGAGGGCTGGCCTCAGTCGGCTGCAGGAAAGGCAGGATGGGTTGGACAGGGAGGGAGGAACCAGGAAAGAAATGGTCTTTTCCTTTTTGCTAGACCCAGACAGATGCGTTAGTGAAAGTTCTTCCTTCACAGCCTAATTCTTGTCAAGAATCCAGGCTTCTTATCCTTTAACTCCCACAGACCCCTGTCATTAATCCAGTAAACCTTGAAATATCACCTCTGTCCATCTCTTTGTTAAGGCTGGCTCACAAACAGCCCAAAACATCAATATTTCCACGTACATCATCATCATCTGCCGATCAAATTTTTCTCTGAAAAACTCAAACTTTTTCCATATCATAAGGGACAAAAAACTTGGCTCTTGTAGTGTAGAAAAAAAATGAATGTGACCCAAAGAGAGCCTTGCAGCGCTTATTGCTGATTCATGTCTGAAGCAGTTTGTTGGATTCACTGTCAGATATTGAACGACAAGGCAGGGGAGAAGTGGAAGACCAGAGGCACAGGTTTCTGAAGGTACTCTCCTACCCCATTGACCATCGTCCCACATTAAATCCGTTCCGTTGTTTGCTTTGGGCTCTGCTGCACGGGTACAATTAAGCATCTCCATCTGGTTTTCTAGTCCCACTATGGAGCAAGACTGTTGCTAAGTCCTCCCTCTCCATGTCCTATGAAAAAACTAACTGGTGACTGTCTGACCAAAGCAGTTCTGCAAAACCTGCCGCATCAAGTCCAGTGGGATGGCAACCTCTACACTAATTCCCACGGATGTCTCCCTTGGCTAGGCTCTCGATCACTGCTAGTTGAGTGTCTGTTTTCACACTTCAACCCCCAACCAACTATAAAAAAAATTAGTAGTTATTGTAACAGTTGGATAGAAGAAGTCTGAGCTTAAAGCTCAATGTAATTCCCACTGAGAAGTTCAGCAGTAGCTGGGTGTGTGTCAGTACATTGCATTATTCTTCCTACCTTTCCACTGGGTCTATTTAGGATGGTGAGATTGTGAGCTGGGCCATGAGATCCGATGGCTGTCACTGAGGCTGAACAGTTGGGTGTATTTCCCTGGGAATGTCTACAAGAGTGGTTTGTTCACAGATTTGCAAAGACATCTTTTCTGTGAGTACTGGCGGTTGTGTGTTTTTGCAAGTAGACGAGGGGGTGTGTTTGTTTGTCAGCGGCATTCTCTGCGTGTGCAAAAGGACCCAGTTTGCAAGACTGACATTACCTGGCCAGGTATCCCTTTGGTTGAGAACCCTAACGTATTTCTTTCAAGAGTCCAAACAAACTAAGATCAGTTTCAGCTTTGAGCAGGAACTTCTTAGGTGACAGTGCCGAGGGTCAGAAATACTCCTTGAGCGCTACTGTTTTGTGTGGGGGAAGGCAGGGAGTGTTTACCTACAGTGTGGGACCCCCTCACGTTGGCCGGTTCAGCCCCATTTACAGCCAAGGCTCTACAGCATTGCCAGAGGATGGAAAACTGCTGCTCTCCGCTATTTTCTTCAAGGATCATTCTGATCCAGCAGAGCCACCCAAACCCCACACATGCCAGCCCCGACTTGCCCAGCGTCCACGTGTCCTCTTCCCCAATCCTACCCGTTCTCCGAAACGCATTCCGCTAATGAGGGTCTTCGAAGTCTCGCAGCTGAGATGTTTAAAAGACCCAACGATAACAGAGCGACTGCTGACAGACCCAACAGTGAGCGAAAGGAAAAATAATAACAGCAGCCTGCCAAGCGCCCCCGTCTCTCGGTGCTGCCAGTGGAACGGAAAAACACTTCCTCGTCCAACGGGGTGGGGGACGGAGCTGGCGGGACAGGGAAAGAGAGCGAGAGGGAAAAAGGGGACACGAGAAAAGGAAGCGGAGAGGGATGATTGGCATTTGTGCTCTGGGCCCCAGCTTTTTTACACATACAGCCTTGCCCTCATGATGGGGTATCACCTTCACGGTGGCAGTCATCTCAGAAAATGCGGGGAAAAAAACAGCGTGATATCATGCGATATTAAAGGCTAATTTTCAGATAACCTCTTCATCCTGCCTCTGCAGAAAGTCCTAGCCAGGATTACAATCCAACACAAACACACTGCTTCTGCTTTGCTGCCATACACTGAAGGAACCCGAAGTTCCGAATGTCAACTAACTGAACATCTGAAAAATGGCTGTGTGAAACACACTGCGAGGAACGTGGAGCTGTTGGCCAGACAGGTCCATATTACACAAGTAGATTAATAGATTAGTTGTTATGGAGAGACACTGTGATTTTAAAAAAAAGCTTCAGGCAGATTGCACAGTGCACTCTGTGTCTAAGAAGGTTCTCAGAACCTTCATCCACATGCCTGCATACGATGGAGAAACAAACATGTTAGAGGAGGAAAGGAACACGGGATCTCAGAGTGATGAAGTGCCAGCTGATCCTGGATCCTAGATCACGGGCGGTCGGGCAGACTGGGTATTGGGTTTTTTCACGGAAGACGGGAACAATTCCACTTCATTTCCCTTTTCATCTGCAAGACAAACACACGCAGTATGGAGACCCTCAAACAGCCAATGAACATGGTGTCCATGGTCCACTACGCTAGAACACACCCTCACACCCCTACTCTCACATAGTCTTCACACACAGGTAGATGGACACCCTCACATTCCAACTTCTTCTTAAGCATCAGATGTGATCTGTTTTTTTTGACGCTCAGACGCATCACTTTTCCATGGTTTTCCGCTGTGGGTTTAGGGTGTGTCCAGGTTTGATTGATCAGCTGTAAATTTGTTCAAAAGTTTCAAAAGTGGCACACACCAGCCAGACCAGGGAAACTTTCCCACCAGCCCCAAAACTCCCCCTACTTTCTGCAACCGAGTGCAGGACTATGGATTCAAAATACTGCCCCCTCGTGGCACCAACCGGAGCTGCTTTGCCGGTCCAGCCAAGGGGTGATTCATATGGAGCAATAATGAGGTGTCAGTTTGCGGCCTCAAATGTGTCATTGTGCAGATGCCTGGTGAGACAGAGACGATGGCAGGAAATCACTGGGATCTGTAGTTGCGAGTGGGCAACTGGTGAGTCCCACCGTGCCCAAATCGCATGAGAAAAAGAGCACCGCATGTCTGCTAGACCTCCACCCAGCTCATGCTCTCCTAATGCCCTCAGAGCTTTCATACATTCCCAAACAACCCAGTGGAGCACACATTTCAGCCACATCTAGCTTGGGTTCCCTGCCTGCTTTTAACATCCTGTCAGATATGGTATCGAGCAGAAGATAAACTGCCACAGCTGATAACAAGCTCCGTTGCCAATGGGGACTCCAAAGTCAGGAGCGACTGGATGGGAAACCCTGGTGAAGACAAATGCTCCCTCTCAAACCAGAAGACGAAAAAAAGAGGAGTCCCTGGTAGTGTCTGTAGACTAAATCACCAGTGTGTCCTATATTTAGCAGAAGCTTTCAGACCCTGACAAATGGATCTTCATCTCTGCCTTTAATGAATGACCAGACACATGCTGTGAACTTGGTGTCGTTCTGCTCAAGTAGTGAAGTCAAAAACTACTAGAACTGGGACTTGCAGTGACTTTTTGTACAAACGGACATTAAGGTGGAGCACCACCAGGGATCGTCTGTCCTCAACGCATCTTTGATCGAGCTCTTTACTGGTCCGGGGTCTCAATGGTACGATAGTAAGCTGTTCTGAGGGCTCAAAGCTGAAAACCACTTTGCTTGGGATAAAAAGGGTGACTAACGTGTGTTCGGTGGGTAAAGATGATATAGCAGCACTTGGGAGTTCTGCAGAAACCGGGTGCAGCACATTTTTGCTACAATCTGGATTTTCATCACCTTTGAGGTCCACAGTGCCGTTTAACAAAGGGGTGGAAAAAAGCCTCCCGCAGACCACAGCCAGGCAGAATAACAAAACCAGGCTGCCTGGTAATGGCCCGTCAAAGGGGGCCGGTCGTCGACGGTTACCACACCGTCCCGCAATTACCGCTTCCCAGCACCAGGTCTGACGGTACAGCCTGGTTGGTGGGGGATGTGGGGGGGGCGGGGGGCTGGCTGGGTTCTGAGGCGAGCGGACTCCCCAGATTAGTTTTATGGGCTGAGGGAGACATGACTGTTATGATCACAACACGTTCCCACTACAGATGCCCAAAGGCCCATTAATGTTTGTGTATTAGTCCCACCCTGATTTGCTGGCCGACATCCATTCATTTATTCAGCATGTGAGGCCTGCGTGATGGAAATACTAAATAGTCCTTTTCAGCATTCCTAACCCTCCAAGTACTCCACCAGGGCTTCCCTGGGCTCACCTACCCCATCCATCCATCCATCTTTAAGAACAACAGTCTAAAACCATACCAAGCTCAGGTTCTTGCAACAGATCAAAACAGACCAGGGGTCCAAACACAACCCAGAGTGTCTCTTTTCAAACTTTGGGTTCCTTTCAGGGCTGGAGAAAGTCACAAAACCTCAGGCTGCTGCTCAGATGAGGAAAAAAAAAACACACACACACACACACACACACACACACACAGATGCATGCTGCTGAGAAGTTGTGCTGTGACAGTTTGGTTTTTTCTCCAGATGAGGACAACAAAAGGAAACGTTTGTCTGACCTGGAGTCTGCGCAGACACTCAGATGCATTTGTCCTGCAAACAATTTCAAGAGCGAAGGAGAACTGAAGACCTGAACTGACGTTCCAGCACCGCTTGCAGAGGGAGGAGTGAACGAGGGGGAGCAGATATGAACTAGGCGGACAGGCAAATACGGTGGGGGGGGCATCAGATCTCTGGTGGTTTCATATCGTCCAAACTAGAGAAGGTTCCTCTCGTACAAGTCTGAGCTCCAGTTTACCTTCAGAAAAGACGGTCACAGGCCAACGTGCTGTGAGAAACATCCGGAAAAAACAAAGACCTGGGCTACGTAGCAGAATTAAAGAGGAAATTCCTTCTCCGGCACTGGAGTGGTTTCAAGTGGTTTTGTGATGTTTTTGGATCTGCCCGTGCTCAAATGCCTGGTGACACCTGCTTGGACCTCAGGGGTCCTAATGGGGTGGACCAGGGTGGATGGAGATGCAAGAACGCGGGGCGAGGAAGTAGGCGGATGGTGTTATGTAATTGCGGGAGAAGAACACACCCCCCCAGGACCTGATGTGCAACCCGAAACATCTCCGGTCCGGTCCCGACTCTCGCGCCCTCCTCCGTAACCACCCCCCTCCACCATCCCCCCAGACAACCCAGCCACCCGCTTTAATCGCATCACTTCGGCGAAACCTGCTCACGCCGAAGTCTAATTGCAGAATAAGAGACGAGAAACAGATGACAATGGATGCAAGGCGAGATGTCAAAACCGCAGCCCTATAATCAATACCATCTCGGCCCCTCCTGGGCCAAAGACGGAGGGGAGACGGGGCAGAAAGGCAGCTTTTTTTATCCTGCTAAAAAAGACTGACAGGAGAAAGCAACGCAGAATAGGTCGCGTTTTGTTTTTAATCCCCGCCTAGAATTACCGCACCGCCGAGAATTACGGGGGTCCCATGACCGAGGAGTAAAGGCGTCTGTTATTCCCTTCTCTTTTTCTCTTGCCTTTTGGCTTCTTCTCTTCCCTGGCTTAGGGCAACATGTGATATAGGCGAGAAACGGGAAGATGACATGAATGCAGATGTGAGGGACGAGCGAGGAGCAGAAACGGAGGCGTCCTTACCTTTCTCCACCTTCTGCAGAAGGATGAACGGGATGAACAATATTTCTTGATCTATCAGTTATTGTTTTTTTTTTTTTGTTTTTTTTTTCCACCAAGTCTCTTCTGAGCCCCCCTTCCCCTCAAGAACTTATTTCTTCAGGAATTAACAAAAAAAGTCAAGTTAGTGATGCCAGACAGTCAGAGGAAATCAGACACGATGTTCATATGATGAAGGAGTTAATCTTGTTTACTGCTGCAGGTGGAAGTTTTCTCTCTCTCTCTCTGAAATTTGTTTATCTTTTTGGAAAGTTGAAAGTTTAGTCCAGCTTGCAGGTTTAAGAAAAAAAAAATTGTTTAAAAAAATAAAGGTTTCTGCGCTGTCCCCCAGGCTGACTACCGAGTCGATTTGAGACGCACCTTCGGGATCGCAGCGCCCGTTCGCTCACTCGCGGGTAGAAGTAGGAGGGAGAGAGAGGGAGCGGGAGAGAGGGAGCGAGGGGAGAGAGAGGGGAGAGCGAGAGTGCAGGAGCTGAGGTGCTGAGGCTGGGCTCGCGGCGAACGCTCCTCGCTGTCCGGTCAGAGACAAGTCCTTTTACGGGCCTTTTAACAAGGGGCCAGGCACCTTGAAGGTCCAATCGCCCCCCTCTGCTCTCTCTCGCTCTCTCTTTCTCTCTCTCTCTCTCTCTCTCTCTCTCTCTCTCTCTGGACCTCCAAAGGGTTGTTTCTTAGGTCCCTTTATTACAAAAGACAAGTGTATGGGCTACTGGTGAATGAGGCTGGGTGGGTTGGTGTGTGGGTGGCGGGAGGGGCAATAAGGTGGGAGTTTCCCCACCTCAAAAACAAACACCCTCAAACAAATACACACACACACACACACACACACACAAATAAATCTTTCCCAGGAGCCCGCAGTCTGAAAAACACAGAGCCTGTTGGCACCACTGAAATCTCCCAGATTTAACTTTCTTGGACATTCCTTGGCTGGCATTTCTTAATAGGCTCAGAGGGTGAGCCTGTGCTCGCGCACACACACACACACACACACACACACACACACACACACCCAATCTCCCCAGGCTACTTAAACATAGGACATTCTTCCCTTATACTTACACCACTCTGTTACAATACATTGCAACGTCTTTAAAAACTGCCAGAACTCACGTGCTGCGCAGAGGTGGTCGATTCCTCCTTTCCAGAAAACAGCGGGACAGAAACATATTTAACTTTGGTCAAGTGAAAATTCACACACTTCAGGAGCGCAGATCGTGAAGGCAGCAGGTGGCCGAGCGGTTAGAGCATCACCTTATAATGCAGATTCCGAGTAAAAATGATCAGTTTGTACATTAGCGATACTGTAAGTTGTCTTTGAGGAGTGGAGCCAAGTTAACAACAATGAGGCGTTGATAGACGTGAGAGGTTTCCGTTCCACTTGTTCTGGAAGTCATCTACAAGACTTGTTTCGGGTCCAGCGTGTAGGAAACACTCGCAAAGCAGCACAAACGGTCCTTCGTCACAACAAACGCTTTCCTTCCATGTGACTCGAGTGAAAAAATGTCAATTGCTCAGGATAAATAAGACATGGAGTTGGGTGTTTGTTAATACGGGTCTGACTAAATAAGACCATTTTAGTTCATCTCTGTCCAGTTTGTGCGGAGTTTTGTGTGGGTTTCCTCAGACAGCGCTGGCATCTTCCCACAGTCCAAAGACATGTGTTTCAGGGCAGCTGAGCTCTGCTTTACCTCCTACGCTTTCAGGACATGCTGGAACAGTTATCGAATAAATGAGCGCAAATTGCTCAAGACTCGATTAAAAGCAGAAACCTGAGTTACTTGTGAAGATTCAAACTGCCTCAATGGTCTACAAGACCCAAATGTCCAAAGTGAAGGATCATGGATGGGCACATAGACCATCAGCCTGCTCCGCTGAAGAATGAAAGGCTCCGGTCCTCAGCTTTTCTCCACCACAAGTCAATCCAGTTCACACTGGGTTTACGTCCCCATTGTGGTACAACGAGTGATGGTACATGCTTAGCTGTTGAACACATCTTTTTCATCTGCCGCATTATGACAGACCAGCGGCTGTGTAAATGAGTGGCCTCGGACCACAAAACATCACCGCGCTCTTCAGGACTCAACAAGCTGCGGGCACTGAGGAGAAGACCACATCAGCGCACACGTCGCCACAAGCCGCGCCCGCAGGGACCGCCTCACAGGGTCAGCTCGAGGGGGTTGACACTCAAAACCAGAACCCAACCATTGTCTTCAAGACACCATCTCGTAACCCCAGGTTTGGAACACTGTAGTGCTGCTTTGGATGTGTCCCTCTGGTTCGGACCGTTTCAGCACTGCTGGCTGCTAATTTGTGCTCGGCCCATGGAGAAGCAGACAAATATGCGTTGGGGTCAACCGCGGTGGTGTTTGCATGTCGCTGTGGTCTGGAAGTGGACCATAAAGGCAGCGGTGAACTGGACTGCTGGCAGGAAAAGGGCTGGTGTGTACCATCAGGCCCGTGGGGACTCGAAGCTGGCGAGTCCTGGGATGTGATAGTGTTGGAGAAAATTGCCAGCCAGAGTTGGAAATCTGGCCTCGGAGAAAGAAAACGAGACCAACGGAGGGGGAAAAACATTCAAAAAAACAACCGTGAACTGCGCTGCACTGGAGTCGTGGGCAGGAGCTGCTTCAAGAAGACGTCAAGCACAAAGCTTCAACTGCGCTCAACTCCACCGAGCTGCCTTTTCCATGTATTTACTCTAAAACCCAGAGCGGTTTGTCGTCCAGTCAGATCTCACGTGAACTCCTTTCATGTGTTCGCGATTACAAGGGTTGTTTGACACGACGTGGGCCGTTTTCCCAACGGCTCCCATTTTTAGCCCAGACGTCTAATCGCTGAGTTTTTCTAACGTAATTTCGTCCCATCTGATATGTAGCAGCAAGTTTTTCCCGCCACAGCTGTGCGCAGACAATCGTCAGGTAGAAAAATGACAGCAAGCAAAAAAAAAACACGACTGTGGAAAAAAAAAAATCACCGATGTTAAGTCAAAACCGCGTGAGTTGGGAAAACCGGACAGGTGTGTTGGCGACAGAAACGTTGTGAGTAAAGAACTAGACTGACAACCCAACAACTCAAGATTGTGCTTGTCTTCTACATCAAATGTAAGCACGGTACAGAGAATTACTTTAATATCTGGGCACAGACGTCGGGTTATTCCGGAATGACGGCAACACCGAGCCATTGACTGCAAAATTAAGATCAGTCAGGTGAATATGCTAAAAAACACAAAGACCTGCCCACATACATATCTGATGTCAAGTGCAAATTATGGCCCGTGAATAACATGCCGTCTTGTTCCTTCTCGGTCTGCTCTGTGTTTGCGTAGCAGATGAAATAAGGTGTGGAGTATCAATCCCCCAGCAGCAAGTGGCCATCAAATACCTATTTCCAGAACTATAAATGACTTAAAATAAACAACCATTAAGGGCAGCTCCAGCCACACACAGTCGAATGGCACTCGTGAATGGATCCCATTTAGACATTTACAAGGTGGACCGCGGGGTGGGGTAGCCGGGCCTCTCCCAGTGATGTCATCAATGGTGGTCTTGTGCCGCCGGTGTTTCCTGGCAACGGTACGTCACGCCATTCTGCTAGTAAGAGCCTCATTTACCAGGCTTCTCCTCAGGGTAGTCGGGGTGGCGGGGGCTCTGAACGCGGCTCCTTCTCTCGCGGCACAGCTCCGTCTTTCTCTTGCACCCTTTCATCAGACCCACGTAGGAACACCCCTGACTTCCAACAAACAGGGACATTCTACAAATAAGACTTTGAGTCCTTCCGTCACGCTTGATGTTTTCTTTATTCCGTCACCAGAGTAGGGGTTGCGACCGCAGCCCAGTGGGGAGACCATCTGCAGAACCTGGAACGGAAAGGTCTCGCGTGGGCCCTCGGAGTGCAAGGAGCGCAGTGACGTGGGTAGTCCACAAGGGGTGGCAATTGCTGACTATTGTTTGTTGTCGCCCCCAGATAACTGGCTGCTTGCTTCTTTGCTGTCATATTCAAAGACACGCAATGGCAGGGCAAAAAGCCAAGGATGCGGCACAGTTTGGTAAGGCTCTCGATCTGCTCCACTGGGGACCTGGGACCTAACCATCAAGTTCGAATAGAGAAAAGTTGCGAGGTGAACACGCGCGTGGTTCAAAAAACACGAGAAGTCGGATTCATAAGCTTGCCGCTGCCCCGTTGTCCTGGACACAAGGGGAGGAGGGGAAGAGTCCCGAAAGGTCAAGGTTCACAAGGTGAGCGGTGGGTTCGCTCCCTCGCCCCATCCCTCCCTCTGTTGGCCCGGTTTAAATAGGCTGCTTCATGCGGCCGATCCGCTCCACCTTCGTCTGCTGTAACCTTCCCCAGGAATGCCTGGCATCCGGGCAGAGCTCTCGTTCCATAGCTGCTGCTGCTGCAGCTCGGGGGGCAAACTGTGGGCAGTTGCCACTAAAACTGATATAAATTTCAGCTAAATTCTTTCCAGGAATCCGAGAGCTGCCAGTGGCCCCACAGTCCCTTGGCCTCTTCCAGCAGCACTGCACCCACACCGCTCTCCTTCAGGTAATTCTCTCACACCAAGAGCGAGATCAAGCCTCGGACAAAAGGCCGCTCGTGTTTCTCTGGGGTAAAGGAAAAACGCCAGAGGTGAATCTCACTACTGTCTGGCTGAGAAAAGGGCACGACTTGCTGGGGAATAAATAAATCAGCAAAACAAAACCGCCCTTTCAGCGCTGTGCCGCAAGAGCCGCAGGAATGTCCGATCACGTCGACAAACTCCCAGGCAGCAGCCCCATCCTGTAACTGGACCTGTCCTCCAGAAAAGGACTCGACCGAATTCGGTTCCTGTAAATCGCGAAAAGTGCCGGTCGACAGAAACCGCACACTGACGGTCAGGGTCCACAAAGACTTTCGCGGCGTTTGTATTAAAGGCAAACGAAATGCCGCACGCTGCCGTAGGTCTCGCGTTCCAAACCCGGTTCCGAAACCGAGCAACGAAAGCCGGAAGAGACCGTGAACGGAAAACGGAAATTAATTCAAGTAGCTATGCTATTTTTCATTAGCAGCTTGGCGTTACATTAACCACTAGAAGCTAAACTTCCCCGACACTTAAACAGCTGAATACGGCTTGAGCAATTTGGGATAAGTGCCTTGCTCAAGGGTACAATGGTTGGGGCCTTTCCCAGCAACCTTCTGGTCACCAGCCAGCCTCCTCAACCGCTATACAACCGGGTGCCTTGGTCAACGTGAGGGAGAGCTGCGGGAGCAAGAGAGGCTGCCAGAAAGAGGAGTGTAAATGGTTAATGTCCGTTTAAATGACTTTGCCTTCAGGGTATCTCCACGGAATTGTGGCCTTCTGCTCCTCCAGCGTACACTCCTGGAATCGGAATTAGCTTAGCGGCTAACATTACGCCACAGGTGTGAGGTCAACGACCCGGCTGTCAGAAGAATGAAATGCAAGATGCCGAAGGGTCCACAATGCGGCACACTTTTAAACAAGCGGAGGAAAAGGAAATAATGTTTGTGAAGAAACTAGTTTGCATTACTTTTCTCTCACGGGCACGTTTGTGTGTAAATGTGGCACCGACGTGGCACGTGGCGTCCCTTAATAAAGAGAATTAAACAAAGGGGATAAGCCGAATGTACTTTTTTGAGATGAAATCTGAGAAGCATGAAGTGGATAAAAGAAGGTCGATCCTTCACTGGCAGCGGGTTTGCTGGGATGAAGAGAAGGTCACTTTCCTCCTCTGCGGACTCTGAGCTATGACAGGTATGCGGTGCTTGCAGGTAGACGCTCCTGTCGTGGAGGCCGTTACGCCGCAACTCGATCTGCTGCACAACTACAGCCTGCAGTCAACCTGAACTCCTTAATGTTTGACTTGGTTCTGGTAAAACCGATGGCGATTTTGATAAAGGAGGGAAAATTGAGTCAGTCTGGACCCACACACCCCCTTTATTTGATCTACACAAACACACCTGCGTAGCTGCACATGATGGAAATGTAATGACTATTAATAGGGGATAATTTCGTACGATGCGGCTCTAAAAAGGCATAGTTTCGGACGTTTGGCTGCCTGGGTTTACGCTGTTACGAACGATGCTTGTTACGGCACGTTGGCAAAGGAGGAGCAGCGTTCATCTTCTCCTTCAGCTAGACATCAGAGCTGCGACAGTCACATTTACAGCAGCGTCGCAGCTTCTCAGCTGGAGCCGGATGGTTGGCATCGGATTCACGGCGGAGGAGGAACCGTCACCATCTCCGAGACGACCGTTCCCCTTAGAGTTACAGGCCCCACAATAACAGTGATAAATAATAATAATATGAGGAAGGGTTGTTGCCGGGGTCTAAAGGGGGGGGGGGGGGGACGGGAATACAGCGAGGAGAACGATGGTGTCTCCATGTACCAGCGCGGACTTAATCAGCCAAGATCTTGGGATGAAAGAATGTGGAGATTATTACATCGTAATTGTTTCCAGAAGGTGTACTGTATCGGCCTCCATTCACAGTCGGATTCCAGGCCGGGCCTCGGACGAAAAGCAGATTTCCACAGACGAAATTAAATAAACACGCACAGAAAGAGAGGGGTAAATAAATGGGATGGGGCTCACACGGAGAGGTAGGTTTGGGAGACGGACAACGTCGCTCGCTCCGTTCCCGTTTTTTAATCTCCCTTCACCAACAAGCAGTTCCAGGGAAGCCAGACGAGCCCATTGCTTTTACAGCGAAAACAACATTCCGACCTGCGAATTGTCGCTACCATTCACAAAAGGGCCGGCACGCCTTGATAAGGAATGCGCGCCGATCCGCTGTTATTCTTAGGTGACACCGCCTGAGATATCGGCCGTTTCTCATCCAGCACGCCGTTTCAGAATGGGGAAGTGATGTGGGAACCTAAATCTTTTTGTGCATCTTTTTTTCCCCCCCACATTTCATTTTCAAAACCAATCAGCAAAGAAGCAAAACAAAACAAAACCAAAAAACCCAACAGTCAGGTTGGCCCGAAAACAAGACTCGACTGGCCGGCGAATTTAAAGCGCGCAGGGCACACGCTCGGGGGAAACGCGGGGAAAACACGGTAAACGCCCTTGTGCCCCGATGTTGATGCTGTCCTGGCAGGGCTCACAGTGGAAGTCCTGCCACAAGAGGGCGACATTCTGGTGGGACTGCATACAATGTGCTTTTTTCCTTCCTTTCCTTCCTCTGGTAATTTATGCAAATTCCGACTGTACAACATTCAGGGCAGCGCGCGTGTTTTCGCAGCAGGTCCCGGGGCACTTTACACTGTTTATAAGCAAGCTGCACCTTTACGGCGGTGCGACTGAGCCGGACGCCCCGTGTGCGAACCAGCTGACCTTTCCCAGATTTTCTGCTCCCGGTCGTGTGAACCTGAGTTCTGGATGTCCGTTCTGGAAACACCGGTGGCCCTTTTGCCCCCAGTCCACACAATGCCCTGTCCAACAGGACCCACCAGGCCACCCACTCCCACATGGTTGTGTCATAGACTGCGGCAGACAGACTAACAGTTATATTTCAGACGCAGAGAGAGGTTGAAGATGGACGTGCATTTGTGCAGAAAACAGTACAAGATCCCCCTGTGTTCTCCGTGGAGAGGATTCAGTCAGTAGAAGCAGCATGTGCTGCACGTCACAATACAGCTCCCCGCCCCTGTGCGGATAACAAGGCGCACGCCGGTCCCCGGATGAACAAGCGTGTATGACGGCGCCGGGAGAACTTCCTTGTGAGCTCAGCAAAGTGTGAGATCCAGAGACCACCCACGGAGGAGGTGCGCAATCCCAAGCTAAGCGTCCCAGGCCGTGACTGCGTCCAAGCCCTGCCCAGACAGCAGAGGGGGGGGATAAATAATAAATTTACGAGGAGCAAAATAAATCTGTGCGGAGGTTCCCCGCGTGAGGTTTGCGTAGCTGCAGCCACGTCGTTGTTACCGGTATTTCACGGCGGCAGGTCTCGAGCCGCCATCTGTCGGGTTCCGTGCCCTTCGATACGGGGGCACCTGCGACCCGCTTGAAGGGCCGGGGGTGGGAAAAGGCCACATTCACGGGACGGTCCGCTGTGTACATTTACTCTCTGGATTTCCTGCTATGGCTCGCCACCGGCCAAGCTTTTGTATGTTGAGACAGGCGAGTAAACATTATTGTTGGCACCCCCTCCCCTCAGAGCGACGTATGGATTCGGCTTCAGATTTTTGCGTCTGTGTTCTGGAGCGGCAAGACGGTGAGAATGGGGGGAGAAACAAGACAGAAATGTTGAGAAAAAGAATAACAGCCTGCGACTCCCGTTCCAGCAACGCGGTTGAGGGTGAGAGCGGCTTTGGCGGTGGCTAACCTCCCGAGAGCGACTCGGATCGGCAGCCGTGGCAAACCTGACTGTGGGAAACAGTTTTTAACCAGAACTTTGTTGGTCTTAACCCCTCGGAAGAAGCCCCCATCTCCGTGCCCTTGAATTAGGCACAAATCTTGTTTGCGTTTAAAAACGTTCAGCTGTTTAAACATGTATAACGCAATTTTACGGATAAATGTCGACAGCTTTTATTTGAAGAGTAAACAATTAAAACGTGGGCCTTGCTAGCCATCCAGTTCCCGCTTACCCAGCCAGAGGATACAGACACGTCGGAATTCTCTGTTTTTTTGGGTGTTTTTTGGTGTTTGGCCAGTGTTTGGCCAACCTGCGGCGCAGGGATGATCTTCAATCTCTGACCGGGACCCCGACACTCGCAGCTACGCTTTGTGCGCTTCGGGTCGGGCCGGTCAAACTCCTTCAACCTTTTTCTAACAAATCCTTCCATTTTCTCACGGGAAGAGAAATATTTGGATGCTGTTGTCTGGCACGTCAGCGTGTTCCTTTCACGACATCCCAGTGTGACCGTCGGACTGAGCTACGATATTTAGGAGGTGATCGGCGGTGACGGGTTTCACGTGAAGGCGTTTAGTTACGCGTAACATTTATTTGTCGCCTTGTTTTCATTTTGTCGTTTCGTGAAGCCCTTCGAGATGCAAAACTTGTACAAAACGTGCCAACTAAAGAAGACGTATTTATTTAACGCTTTTCTCCAAACTGACATATTAATAAATGATTTACCCACTCGTGGAACTCAAGGTGTTTTTACCGTGTGAATTAAGAGCAACTACTTCATTCTGGGACGGCGGGGGGGTGGGAAGAACCAGCATCCTGGGAGTGCAAGATGACAGTAACAAACACTAGTCTACCAGCTTGTGCTGCGGTGTGAATAACATTGAGAACCACTACAAGTCCTTCAGCTCCAAGGCTTCTGGGCCCTATTCTAGCATCCAGACACCCCGTTTCGTTTGGCTGCCTGGTCCATGAACTTGCGTGCTAGAAAACAGTCCATAAAAGCAGAAGAAAACAAACTAGGTTCAGTGTCAGGTAAACCTGAAACACAATGGTTTATCACAAACCAGCTATCGTGGCGTCCAAACAAAACAAGGACGCCGCACAGGATAAAAGCAGAACTTCTCTGCGAGATGTTTTGGTTCCACTCATATTAGCCGTCGCGCCACAGTCCGACCATTTGGCCTGTGTTCCTTCCAAACTGTTCACATGGAACTGGTTAGAAAAATTCCTTCCGCCAAAAAAAAAAAAAAAAAAAAAAAAAAAAAGTTGGCCCAAATTAGATGTAAAATCATAAATGGGATTTGGGGATGGGATGCCCTTCATCATCACGCCCTCTGTCACCTTGTTCTTTGAATGTCTTCTAAACAGGAGTGAAACTTGGGAAGTTTTGGCCGACGACGGGCGCGCAAGACGTCCGAGACGTAACCACACTTGCTTACAATATACTTCTCTCGCTCCCTTGTTTTGGCCGAGAGGAACGCGGCACCGGCGTGCTGCAGTCGCCCTCTGTTTTTGCTGGCCAACCGCAGAGCTGAAAAATGCTCCCGTACCTAGGCAGAGCAGGCCTAGAAATGCAACCTGAAGCGGTTAGCTCAACGAAAATATACAGAACCGCTAAAACGGTCCCATGGTTTTTGCTTCACGCTGGCACTGCCAGTCAGCCTTTGCTTCAAGCGGCTGACTGGGCTAAAAGCTGGTAAACACATTTCCCACAAGACCCACAGCCCTATTCCAGTTGCTTAGCAGACAATTTTATAGAAACAATTTTACACCGCTGGCACTTTTTAGGAAGGGATTCAACAAAAATAACCAGAATAAACAACTGACAGAATTACAGACATGCAGCACGGCCGGTTTGTCCAGTACCACTGTTTTTTGTCGGTACCTACCTGTAGAACTGATCGGAAGTTCAAAGGTGATCAGGACAGACGGTGTGATGCGAATTTATAGGGCGGTTAGGAGACCAAGAGAGAAAGGGGTCTGAAAGAGATGGGCTTTGACACTCTGCAAAGTCAGACAGGGAGCTCATTCTGCTACAGGCGTTGAGCCGGTTACTAAAACTGTACCAGAAGAATGAACCATTCGCACGAGGCAACAGGTGGAGGGGCCTTGTTCAAATCCCACCTCCTACTGTCGTGTCCTTCATTGAAATATCCTGAAATCCCCCAGAAAAAAATCACTTGGGTAAATCAGTGACTTCATTGACCTGCCTGCCCCTCTTGGCCCTCCTCTTTTCAGGCTGAAAATCCAGCACAACACCCTCAGAAATCGAGTCCAACCCCCTCTTCTCGAAGCTCTTTAACGGACCCACCAAGATCGCCCTTTTCCTACTTCTTCTGCGTTCACAGCAGCGCAAGGAGGAAAGAGTTGGGCGGCGTCCATGCGCCGCCCGCTTGCCCCGCTCCTGTCAAATATAGAATCCAGGAGTAATTGGATGTTTCTGACGGACAAAATCGCTATTAGAGGTGATTATGGAGGCAGGCATGCATGCGAGGGGTGAAGGGTCACTGTATAGCGGGGTGTGGCTCCGCCATGACTGGCCTGTGGTTGAAAGGCAACACAGAGAGGCTTTGTTGCTGGGTCTACTTACAGCACTTTGACAGTCATTCCACTTCAGTGCTGGCGCCTCGTGGTGGCCAACCTTCCAGCTCAGTAACGCGTGTGGGGCATTTTCCTACTTTGCGCGTAGCTCTCCTGGTTTAAAAACAAGCGATTAGCCAACTTGCAGCTTAGCAACGGCGTGTTGGTCCACACCCGGCTGGCAGCCCCGAGGCTCGGCGGCTTCGAAAGCGGCCTCTGCTCAGCATTGTCTGTGAGGGTTTTCTCGACGTCCTCCTGCAGGCTTAGGAAGAACAAAAGAGCGACTGTCCTGACCGCACCACATCATAAAGGCCCTGGAGATGATGCCACTGCAAACTGGTTGTCGGCTTCATCTGCTGAAGCTCAGAAGGGAACAAAGGAGTTTTGCCAGGAATGAAATTTTTAATCCTGACGTCAGGGTAATGATAGCAAAGCATCATCTCAGCAAATAACCACATGTTTGTTCTCTGGTTGGTGGGAAAAGCGCAAAAGAAAAGGCGTATTTTCGGTCATACTGGATACATTATCGCTGGAGGCCAACAAACTGCTGAAATCACGAACCAAGGGCTCAAGTCTCAATACAGAGCAGGAAAACATACAGTGTCATTCAGACCAGATGAATTCAGCCTCTGGTGCTCTCATCTTTCCAAGGAATTCATGGACAAACAGTTAGAAGAACACCACAGGCTCCCCTGCAGTATCAGGCCTGTCTTTTTGTCCGCTATCTGTATCTCCACAGACTAACATCTCCCTCAGCTGTGTGAATTTTTTCTGCATCTACTGCTGCTGGTTTTGTGTTCCTCAGCAACTGTCCGCAGCCCCATTCTATACGTTTTTCTTCTAAATCCGGTTCCTCTGCCGGCTCACACCTTCAGAATTCTTTGCTCAGCTACATTTATCGGCACAATAAACAGTACAGTATAGCACCTGCAGTGATTTACCACACAGCACAACACACTGCAGACACCACAGGAACAACACACTGCGTGGAGAACGGACCAGAGTGGGTTGCAGGTTCGACTTCAGCCGCAGCTCGGTCGAGCAAAGCTGTCCTTATGATCAGTCGGTAAGAGTCAATGCTCAGCTTCCACGGATTTGCGTGTCTCCTTCCGTTTGTGTGTGAGCAGGGAGTCAGGATGGGTACCGGGTTGGAACGCCCCCGGTAACAATGTCTACAAAGCCTTTCTTAACATGCCCTTCTGAAGCCTTCTGGCAATATCCATACTGGTGGCACGCCCCCCGATCCCCACCAGCTTTTTCCAGCTTGCCATACTGCTCTTTCACCATCTAAATCACATGGAGCGACTGGGATAAGCATGTTCTTTTGTAAGGGATCCGATTAATCTACAGCGAGGTTCTGATCCCGGACTGGTACACAGAGGGGAGGCATATGGCAGCAATAAGAGCCCCCCGGACTTCATATTTCTCACGCCCGGGTTCACACACTTAGCCGGAAGGCTGCGAGTCAGGCCAACAGCCAGCGTGTGTGACAGATACGGCGATTATGAGTCTGGGGCAAGGCTGATGCTGGACCTTTCCAGAAAGGTTCCAAGTGCTGGGACCCGCAACCCACCAAGCGGAAGGTTACACTATTCCAGCCAATGAGATGATGTTTCCCACAGCTGGGTGTTTTTGTTTGGAAATTTTTGTTGATTATTGTTAATGGGTGGGTGTGAAAGGATGCACCCCGGATTCTGCCCATGAGAAAGTCTCACTCGGTAGCCTCTGGTGACTGAACTCGGGAGACGCCGCTTCGCGTGTCGTCCGCACGAATTTTTGAAGGAAAGAGGCGAGTATAAAAACAGGGAGGCATAGCGAGACAGCGGAACCCTTGAATTTTTCCCCGTACGTTTTGAACGTAATGATATGTAGATTAAAAACAATATTATTGTTGGCCGGTGCAAAGCAGCCGATTTTTTGATGTTTGCGCTCGGGGTGAATGTGGAAAAGGCCCGAGCTGAAGATCGCCCGTCTTACATGGTGCTTGTGGGGAGAACTCAGGGAAGTAATTATAGTGCATGGACTAAAGCGGCTTTTACCCCAAACCAAATCGACGTTTTTATTCAAACAGACTCACCCGCAGGAGAGCAAGAGAAAGAAAAATAGAAAAGAATAAACATTTAGCTTATTTGCTTGTCACAATCGCTTATTGACAAAATCAGAGGGTTCAGCATTAAAGACAAAAGGAGCATAGCTCACGATCTGCCTGGAAGAGGGAGTGAATTTTGACTTGAACTTATTAAGAAGGACATCTGAAGGCTCGTGAACTCTCCGTCTCATCTGGTAGGCCTAGAAGGGCACAGGATTGTAATCTAACTTGGCCCCCATGCATCTGATCTCACTGAGGCCATCTAAGCAGGCCTAAGATCTACAGGAAGAAGAGCAGAACTGGACGTCTCATCTCCCACCAAAGTCAACAGGACCGGATTCCTGGTAGGCATTGTAGACATTCTTGAAAGAACTCTTCTCGCCTAGCTTAAATGGGGATGGGGGGGGGGGGGGGGGGGGTGGGGGTCCCCGCGATGCTATAGGAAGTTTAACGCCGTTAAATGNGGGGGGGGGGGGGGGGGGGGGGGGGGGGGGGGGGGGGGAGGGGGTTGAGAGTGCTCTTGACGGTCAGTTGACGAAATTATAAATTGCAACCACATTGGCAAGATTCCCCCAAGTGTGGACGTTGGCCTGAGAAGCCCATTCTTAGACAGGGTGACCGGGGGATTTATGGCAGCCTTGGCAAGGGCCTCGTATCGTCAGCCACGTGTCTGAGGGTTCCTGCCTCCCGTTGGCACTAGCGAGTCTACCACCTCTCAGGGCAAATTCCACAGCCCACCACTGAGGGCCGTAATGGTTACTGAAGCATCTGAAGCTCCCAGAGTCAAAGGGCAGCCCACGGTCCAACGTCAAGTGTGCTTAATGGAGGACTCGTACCCTGGTCCTGCCATGTCAAACACCCAGCTATCACCAAGAGACGCACAGTCTTCTCCTCTGGTAAGAGAGAAGAACAAGTCAATAGCAGAAAGGGGAAAAAAAACAAGGCGGAAAAACCCAGACCCAATTGCCAAAAACAAACCAGTGAATAGCTTGGCTCTCACTTTTGTGGTGAAAACAGCAGAAACTCTGCTCAAAAGCACAGCCCACAATGGCCGGCCCGAAAGGCCCGCTCATTAGCCGTTCTCAATGAGAGCACGAGGGTCAGACTCCCGTTGCAAAGTGGTTACAGAGGGCCTTTAAAAACTTCTAAAAACTCTGGTTCTGAAAACCGATTCGAAGCAAAAAAAAACAAAAAATGGAAACGCACAAACATACGGAAGTGGTCCGACACTGAGGAACGTTTCCTGTTTTAAATTCTCCTTTGAGCAGATAGGAATGTCTGTACTGCACAAACAGTCTTTTATGATTCAGGGGGCATGTGCTAGACGTTACTGTTTTGGCAGCGAGGACGACAGAAGAGAAACAGAGAGAAAATATTACGGTGTGGGGTCCCGAGTCAGAAGCTAATTATGGGTTCGCTAGAAAGGAGCAATAAACTCCCATCTTAGAGACAGTCAATAAGTTTCCTCCATTAAGGGAGTGAAAAAAAGCCAACTGGGAAAAACCTGACGCGTGAAGATTAACAGGTAAAAAGAAATCACAGCTTCATCGTGGTGACGTCCCACGTGGAATTTCTGAAGATCACCTGGGGGGCTTCACTGCATCTTTTAGTTAGATTTTAGTTGTAGAACTTTAGGTTACACACACTGGGTAGTCTTAACCATCTTAGCAGGGGGTTGATGCAACACCGTGGTCACCGTCTGGTTGCATTTTGCGGTCCTGCTATTAGAACCATTCCCACACAGACGGGTTAAGCATCGGTAGCATCAGATTATTTTCGGATTCAGTACCTGAGTTTTCCCCCAGTACGGCACACAACAGCAACATCATGTTTTCCCTCCAAAATGGAGAGGTTTGGCTGACTTACACCACCTTCCCAGTATGGATCGAATGACCTAATCCAGAAATAACTGTTCCTGCTCAAAATCCCAATAGAAATTAGGGAGCGGAGGGAGGATGTTGTATCAGAGATGTTTTGTAAGTCCACCTCTTGCACAAGGACTTCAGTTCTTGTAACTTCTTTTTTTTTGATTTCATGAAATATTTGGAAGGCAAACATAAGGGGATAAGGAGAGAGACATGTAACCTGAAGCTTGGTGGCTGAAGTCCTACAAGGGGCCCTGCTGACATACATCTGATGTCAGAACCTAACCTGTTTTGATCCAGCTGAACATTCACCTGTATAAATGGTGTCAATGGATGAGTAATTCATTAAAAAATAATTAATAACCCCCGTTGGTGTCAGGATGGACTGGTCACAATGCTCGTACCCTAGCTACTGAAGTGTATGAAAACGGCTTTACGGGAGACTGGAGTGACCCACTGATGAAGTTTTTTGGGTCCATTATGACAGGGATGACTGCCAAGTGAACTATGCAAATAACTGCACCCGCCTCCCAAAGTGAACAATCTACTCATTCCATCAGCCACAGAGTTTTCTTCAATTGGGTGTTCGTGATACGATTACTCTTCTGGGACGTTGCTGAATGACGTGTGCCACAGAGCCTCGACGAGCAGAGCTTTTCAGTAATGAGTCCCGTAGGTGTTTCCGGACCCTGGCTTGGTCAAAGACGAGGGCTCGACGTGAGGGAATGTGTACAATTATGAGGCCCTGGAAACGTTTTCTCATCGTAGGTGCTAATTGGTGTGAAAGAAACAAACCTGGACTGTTTTCGGCGGGGGCGACACGTGCAATGAGTTCAATATGAAACAGCAACCTCCCGTGTTGTCCCAAACTGAGCCCATTAGGCACCGGTCACAATGAACGTAAACAGAGTAGGTACAATAACCTCATTCAATGTGAAGCAGGTGTCTAGGGGGATGGGGCAATGTACACAACTGAGACCAAGAGCAGGACTATGGTGTGTATTTCTAGAGAACAGGATTAGTTTTTGTACATTGAACATCTAGGCTGATGGGGGGTCCACTGGATTCAATGGGGAGACAAAGGGTCAGTATGGATTAAATAGGGAAATGGCGGGTCCTTGTGGACTCAGTGGAGGAACAAGGGTCAGTGGACTCAATGGAGAGACCAAGGGTCAATGTGGACTCAGTGGGGAAATGGAGGGTCCTTGTGGACTCAATGAGGGGGGCACAAGGGTCCCTGTGGTCTCAATGATGAAGACTGAGGATAACAGTGGTGGCATCTACAGGGAAGCTGAGTGTCCCTCTGGACATATGCACTGGACACGTTCACACCCCTGGCACAGTGCTCACACCATCCCAAAAAGCTGTCTCAGTTACTTCCTTTCCTCCAGCTGGTGAGGCAGAGAAAACATCCTGATAAATAAGCCATTCTGATGCCTTCATATTTCTTGCAGAATCCCAAGTTCTGCCGAAATAACAGCAAGCGCTCAGAAACGCATTCAAACAGGAAGCTGTTTTCCCTGAAACGTCCAGTCATTTCTCCTTCCCTGCCAGGTCTTCGAAAGAGGATCCTATCCACCAAACCCCCGTGGCCCATAAAACAGTGAAACGGCACCACTTCTCCTCAAGAATGCTAAGAATGTCTGGAGAATGCAGGGCTTGATTTTATTCTATTTGTGCACGAGACCATGTAGCTATTGATGGAGGTCCAACATTTAAAGGTGAGAACATGCTTGCTCTGCTCACATTACATGCACAGAAGAAAGCAACGGAAAAAAAGAGCACACCAGGGTGGTGGGGAGGTATTCTCTTACTCAGTACTGCTTAATCCCTCTCAACATTCTAGAAGGGTCTCAAAACATCTCCTTCAGACCCACTTCTCTCTTGACGTCCTGTCTAACCAGGAAAAGCTGTGTACTCCCTTCCATCAGTTCCATATGCAGGTACTGGTGTTTTGTAATCCGTTGACTGGTGGTATCAAACTAAGTGACCATCTTTAGCCAACCATGTCTGAAGTGCACTTTTGCTCCAAGTGGTATGTTGCTTTGGAGAAAACCATCTGATACGTGAATAAATGCAAACGATTCACTGAGAATGTCCAGCCATTCCACTACCTGCTCACCCAAGGTCTAGACGTGTGGGTGAACTGCATGTTTTATTAAATGCAAAAAAAAGAAGTTCAAACAGTTTTCCGACAGCACTTTGTATTCCTCCAGAGCTAAGCAGTTCCAATCGCTGTGGCAAACACACGTGGAGCTTTGGAGGGGGGTGTCAGGGTGTTATTGGGGTGCTGAGATTAAAATCGACACTCAAGACAGAGTCACACGACAAGAATTTGTATGGGAAAGGGCCAAGAGCACAGTCGCAGTCTGACCAAACGCTATCTGCGGGCCATCTGACACCCTGAGTTCCTCCCCGGGTTCTGGTTTTAGGATTGCACTTTTCTTGCGGCTGGCTGCTCCCTTTCACCCCATACCGCGGTCAGTGTAAATCCGAGTTCACGGCGGTCTCATCTCGACGAGAGCCCCTATCTGATCGGACCGAGAAGTGTGAAACCCGTGTTAATGGAGCTGCCGAGGACTCGGAAGTGGCCTCCAGGGAAAGCTCACTCGAGTCAAATCCCACTTCCTTCACACATTCTGCTGATGTTTTCGTCCTCGGCAAATGTAAAACATCTTGATGATGCAGGGAATGGATTGTTGGGCTTCCCGAGAGCCCGTGTCACAGCTAGCCTGAACTGGAAGTGACCCCGGCAAGCAGCAGGAACTCAAATGTTCTCATTTAGGGTTAGCCGGTTGCAGGCCGGCGGGACGCATCTTATCCACTGTCACAGCAGCCAGATACGAGAATCGAAGCCAGAGATGAAAGCCACATCAATGGAAAAGTCTTGGATTGCAGGCCATGTTGTGTCCAATTATTGGGACTCTGTGTGATAAAAGCCTTATCCTGCTTGGCCTTTGTTTGAGTTGCATGCTGGGATTCCGATCCTCTACCCACAGTGGGACACAGCGATGCAGCGGGCAGCACTGGTGCCTCTAATACGACTGAGTCTGTGTGAAGCGTGTAGGTTCTCTTCATGTTTGCACAGCCATCAGGTGCTCCAGTTTGCCCCCGCAGTCCAAAGACAGGTTTCAGGTGCATCGGGCACTCTAAACTATCCTTAATGTGTCCGTGAGTGACCGAGAACGTGCGTTTGTCCTGTGATGGACTGATGTCCTGTCCAGGCTATCCCCTGCTTCACACACCGTGCTTCCAGGATGGACTGAGGACAAGAAGTCATTGATAATCAATGAATCCTCCACTCGGATACCAGATGTTTTATTTACTTCCTTGAGCTCTTAAGCGGACAATATGGGGTCACAGCAACCTGGACGGAGGTGCACAGAGAAATTCCCAAAACATGCAGCTACCACAAAGCCAAAGGTTACCATTTTTGATAGGGCTGACCATGCAGATCAGACGTGACCTCAAACTCCCGACAAATTTTATTTGTGCAGAACGATGACACTTTTTCTATTAGAACAAAGTTATTTGGATCAACAACACATTTATAGAGGGAGGTTACGGTGTGAAAATATATTTCCTCGCCAGACGTGTACATTTCAATATCTTCATCAGAACCCAAACTTGCCTTGTGGTTTATTTGACTCCGGCACATAATAAAGTCCAAAGACGTCAACGCCAAATTTTGACGACCGTTTTAAATACAAAGTTACTGAAAGCGAACAGTTCTGCTGCAGTTATCTGTCGCCGGAGGCGGTTTTCACCTGACGTCAACGCACCCCAGACGCGTTTGGCCGTAACACACCATTAACACGCCATCATCCTGATCCGATACGTGAGCAGGTTCTGAACTGGGGGTGCGGTGTGGTTTACCCCGGTGTGCGAAGGGAGTTTACAAACATCTGCTCGAACAGGGCGAAAATCGTCAGCTCCAGAAACGATGAACTCTCTTTGACCCCTGGGGCAAAAGCGACTTTCGCTGCTGCTAAGATTCAAAGGCGGATTGTTTGGAAGGAGGTGGGGGGGGCGTCCGTTTACTGCACAGTCACGTCTCTCCTAAACACATGTACTGGCAGCGGTGTAAGCGGACGCAAAGTCAGCAAACATTAATGGCTGCCCTTCACAAAAGCCTGACCCTTAGCTGACTTCCACTGACACACTCCAAAGGTCACGAGGGTCAGATCGCAGGGTGCCTCTGGGAAAGACGTTGAGAGGAAGGCGAAACTACCGGCCGTTTTGGGGGAAACAGCTTCCTCTCTGCGTACGTCTCTGAGGGGTTGCTGTTATTTCGACAGAGGGTGGGATTCTGCGAGAAGTACGAGGCAAATGTGTGAACTAAATGAATCAGTTTGCTGGACTCCAGCATGAAGGTCAGACGCCCCACTGTGTCTAAGCACGTTAGCGATTCATACATTGGGTATGAGCGTTTGACCCGCACGGTCTTTTCGACGTAGAACAAAGAAGTGTGCAAAAAATATGGAAGAGAAGCCTGGGCCAAACGTGCAGAGTGAAGGACGAAGGAGGCACATCCCTTGTTTTGCACTGGCTGCAGCTCCGCGCTGGAGATGTACCCTGGCAGGGTCAGTTACACAGGGACGATCGCGCTTCTTCTCGGTTCTCTTTCTCCGCCCGCCAGGCTCTCGGACGTTCCGCGCTCCGACACGGAGGCAGATCCGAGGGCGGAGATGACGGGTGAAGGTCGGCCAGGTACAGTCGAGTTTCCCCGACGAAAACCGCGGTGTTCAGATGGCACGTCAGCCAAAGGAAAAACACCCGGGTTCGGAAAGCCTACAGATCGTACCATAGGCATCTGGCCGACCCCCCCACCCCGTGTCAACTATTTCAAACCCCTTGCAGACTTTTCAGGAGTTTGTTTAGTGTAGTATAACTCACGCTGATTTATTTGACTTTTATTCCTCCGCAGAAGTCTAGACGCGCCCCCTTAGTGCTCGCCAAGGAGAGCGCTTTCCCCCTTTCCTAAATGATGGAAAAAGTTGGTGACGGGGGCACGGGAGGATGCTTAGTGTTCCTTAAATGGGAAGAACAAGACACATTTCAGCGATGCTTTTCTGCAATCATGAAAGATTTCGGCGAACGCGATGGATTCTTTCAGGAAAACCACACGGCTTCACCGGGAAAATGTGGGTTTTGGTGCGACTGCGACTGGCCAAATTGAAAAGGGGGGGAGGGGGGGGTAATGAGGAATGTTCAAAAATACCAGGGGCAAAAAAGGGGGGGGGGATGAAAAAAATCAGCCTGTCTCAGATGAGACAAACTTTCTGGGGAGATTGGGCTGAAAGTAAAGTGCTGACTCTCATTACTGGCTGCGGCCGACAGGCCGGGTCTTAGAGACACATTTACAGCATCTGTTGTAATACCGCGGTATAGATTTCCCCCTCTTCACAAGCCAGGGGGTGGCTCCTCGAAACGCGCCCGATTTTACGCGTCCTGTACCCCACCCCGACTTACATGCCGTGCCGAAGACCACGCGAGCAAAACGTGACAGAAAATATAAAATGCAAAATAGCTAATTCTTTACAGATGCTGCGAAGCACAGAAAGTGCAGCAGGGCTGCTTGTATGTTCAACGTTCTTCTGCTTCACGAATATGCCTCAAAGGCCTCTAACAGCAGTTTGGACGGGGGGGGGGGCAAAACCACAGACTGAGGCCACCGACCTCTTATTACCTCGATTTGTCCAGCAAAGAAAACATTCCCTGGTTTAAATGCTGAAAAACCAGGCCATACAGGTCGACTCCGTGATATAACAGCCGAGTAGCCACTCCAGTTCGTTCATTCGTTCTTGTGATTTTGCTTGTTTGTTTAACCTT
This sequence comes from Arapaima gigas, assembly GCA_900497675.1. Classification (NCBI taxonomy): domain Eukaryota; kingdom Metazoa; phylum Chordata; class Actinopteri; order Osteoglossiformes; family Osteoglossidae; genus Arapaima; species Arapaima gigas. Next base: position 513,844 of record UFQX01000193.1, on the reverse strand, counting down.
ATATATTTATTTCTTATCTTCTCGGATGATTTCGCTGAAGTTTTCAGCACACTTTAAGGTAAAATGGAAGGAGAAGCTTCCATCTTCCAGCTTCCTGCTAAAGGGGCAGCAGGTGGCCCGAAACATGCTGCGGTCGTCCCCTTGACCGAGGTACAGCAAAAATGACCCTGCTTTGTAAATGTAAGCGAGTAAATCGGCGCAGCGCGGCATTAGAGAAGATAAAGGTTTTGAACAAGGGTTTCATGCCAAGAGATTCCACATAATTTGGACCATTTATTATTCTTTCTTCATGAAATCAAATTTGAAAAATAGATGGGAAATTTTATTCGGCCAACAGCCCGCGCTGAGCTTTCACGGCGAGAGGGAGAAGTGTAAGGGAACGGATGCGTAGGCATTCAATCCGAGAGCCTAGATAAGACGCAGAACAGGGCGGGGGTTCGGTTAGGGTTTGAACCAACAGCCGTCTGTCGGAATGCCCTGTCTCAATCCCAGCACCGGCAAACAACACTGTGAAAGACCTCCGGGGGACACGAAACGTTTGACCGGTGTTCTTCGGTGGTAGCGGTGGTTTGGGGGGGGTGTTACCCGACCTTTGAGTGATAGAAAGGGAAATTGCACCTCGGATCACTTTCAGGGCTTCGTCTCTCTCGCGTATCTGGCTGCCCTTCCCGAGGTCTCCGACAGTACAAAAAAAATTATACTTTTACAGCTGACAACATGACTTAGTACAGGCTGATATGGTTTTAAAACAACATTTTAAAATATTAATATCGCAGTTAAACGACGCGGTTTTAACTCGGACACGTCACCGTGTTATCGAGTGAGGCGCATTTTAACGCTGTTCCACAGCATAATTTATCCAGTAATGGCAGTTTTATAGTAAACATGATGTATCCACGGAACCGGTTCGCTAACAGATTTACAGCGAGGTTATCGTGTTACCGCACTTAGCGGCCAGCTGTGGGCGGAGAGCTCCTCCTCGCGGAGTGACCAGTTCGACGCTCCCGACGCTACCCCTGACCCACCCCTTTACCGGTGAAGTAAATCAGAGTAAAAAGACGATTAAAGAGGATACTTTGCCTCCTTTGGCCAGGACTGCTGGCCTGCTCGAGCCGTCTCTGCCTCCCCGTGTGCGTACGTGTGTGTATGTGCCTGTGTCTGCGTAGGTGTGTATACTGAACACGGCCGTGGACTAACTCAATCCGGGGGGTAGTTTAGAGAAGCTGTAAGCCATCCAGGTCTCCAGCCAGCCGTTTTTGGAATGTGGCGTGGATATAAGATAGGCCTAGATTGGAAATCCAAATAGCCAAAGGAATGCTAACTACTGTGGAAATCAAACACCATCAATTGCAGGGTCTCAGCAATTCTTTTGTGTGTGTGTGTGTGTATGTGTGTCCATTCTCTGAACCTTAGCTACACATAAGATGCAGCAAAGCCCCAAGCCTGTAAAAAGAAGTGGGTCTTATCGCCCAAGGCCGCATCTCCCACAAATCTGTGTTAGTCCTTGTCCTCTGTGCACACAAGCAACCTGAATCCACAAACACAACCAGGATTCACAAAGACCCCTCGTGAGAACGCTGCCAGCACAATAATCGCAGCAGGAGCAATTGTTGAAAAACGGACACGGACTTTGGGTATAAGAGTAATCTTCAAATCGGCCATGAGTAAAATCATCAGTTAACTTCACACCCATGAAATAACCGTGTAAAACGATGTATAGAATATTTGGGAAAGGATGTTCATGGGGATGTTGAGGGTGTTGACTTCTTCTCGACTCCAAAGGCTACAAGCTGAGCACCTCCGTGCTTGAGGATGACGACATAGCTTTGGTCATAGCGAAGGAGATGCTCAGTTCCATATCTGCCTCTGTGAGCTTTAATTTATCGTGCAGATAATGTGTGTTAATGTGATGATGATCATCACTGGATTCTGCCGCATTGGACAGAACTCTTCTTTTTATAGGTCAGCACAGTTGCCTACAGGCCATATTTGGTCCTCAGCCTCTACCTAATGGGTCAAGTGTCCTCTACACAGCATCCATTTCAGTGTCCACGGGAACAGTGGTGGAAGTCTTTTTGATATCGAATCGGGGATAGAAGAGGTACTTTGGATGGCAGAACGTGTCCAGTCCACTAGTTCGGTTTCAGACCGAGCCTGTTGCCCACGTCCTGCATGTCCGGAACGGTGAAGTGGAATCCTCGGTTGCTGTTCATTTATCAGATGAATGAACGGTACCACCGCAGTCGTGCCCAAAACAGAGACAGCCACAAGGGACGTGATGTTGTGTCAGTGGAATGAGCCTCTGCAAGCTGGCGTGAAAAGCAGAGGGGTGGAGCTGGAAACCTTGGCCAATATTTTTATTAGACAGGGAGTTCAACTGCACATGAGAAAGTGCAGAATCCTCGGTCTCGCCACAGCGGTAGCTGTCGCACTTGGACAGCCAACCCCATGGAATGCGATGAGTGGGTCTAAGGAGAGAAAGTGATTTTGCGTTAGCAATGCAAGAGGTGGGAAATCTCTGGCAGCAAAGGTTTTGGACACATTGTCTCGGGGGGCAAGACAACCATCTTTAGCTTCACTTGTTATCTGCAAATCCTGCCTGTCTCATGGAGGCCAAACACACACAGGAAAAGGAGCACAGGCGAAAGCCAAAGTTCACTACACCCAAAACTGCCAAAAGTCACCAAGCGTTATTATACAACTTGGGTTCAAAGCCACGCCATGGCTCCCATTTCCTGTTTCCCGTCTCAGATGGCCGATTGGACAATCTACGGAAATCGCCCTCGGCCGCTGGCGTGAAGGAAGGTACTCGTTCAAACAGAAGGCCAGGAAAAATGGAAGCAGTTAAGAAAAAAGTGGGAGTGCGAAAATGTCGGCGAAAACAGGCGCTCAAATAAAGCACACCGAAGCAAAAAAAGCACAGAGCCTGGCCAGCCTGAAAACACCTAGTGTTTCGCAGAAAAGCACGACAACTATCTGCATTTCCACACAAAGTGTTTCCACTCAACTGATGACTGTTTGGGGCTGAGAAAAAAGAGCAAAAATGTGAATTCAGTCAAACAGGCATAACATAAAGCCAGCCAACATCCCACTCAGAGAAAAATGCCCTGTAGATTTAATGGCCCCAACATCCATTTTTCATAAAGAGATGGAGGGAAAGAATGGAAAAATAAAGCCAGAATTTTCATGCTGTATTATGATGGACACGTTTCTGTATAAACAAACACGTGGTCATGAACGCCCGCTGGCTGAGTTTGGAGTTTCATTCTCATGAGTGTAACACACACCTGACACCACGACATAGCTAGGGTGAACGTATAACAATGTATTTACGCTGCGTTTCCGAAACGCAATCCGTCCCCCAGAGTCCAAGCGGCAACGGTGTGCTGAACGTGACACTAGTCCAGCGACGTGTGTGTATTTCCGGCACTCGGACTCAGGGAAACAGCAGCGGGACCCTCAGCTGTGAAATTCAGGTAGAACAATGACCCTTCAGCTGACCGCTCGCGCTCCCTTGTGTTTTTCTTTTCTGGTCACATTGTAGCTCTTACCCAATTGTCACAGGTGCCTGTATTATAAATCAGGTAATGTGGGAAATCAGAAAAAAACCTTCTGCTACCCCAAGCCGGCCTCTCTGTTGCATCCTCTCCATCTCCTCATCCACCTCTTACACAGAGGCTGCCAGGATTTCGCACTTCATTTCTTTGTTTTTCTTATCACTTATTATTTGGACGCCTTTGCTTTGCTTTGCAGAGCTCACTGACTACTGCGAGGCCTCTGACTGTGACTCACAGGAATCTGTGGGTCACTTCATGTAGAAGACCTGGTGGTTCTCACACACAACCTCAGCAAGTGAGAAGCTACAGTTTGAATGGGACAAGGAGAAGAAGGGTGGTTTAAGAATGGCAAAGGTGCACAGAGCTGCATACTTTCTCTATACCTCTTCAGTTTACATGCAGGACAAATCGGAGGTCTGAATAAGCAAAGCTGTGGTGTGAAAACTGGCAGAAGACTCATTGACAACCTTTGCTGTGCTGATGATATAGCGGTGCTGGCTGACAGCAAAGGCAAACTGAAAGAAGACTCAGTCTCAAAACTGAGTCTGCACTTTGTGAATGAAAAATAGATCCGAGCAAAACAGACAATTCACTCTTCAAGAGAAGAAATAGAAAAAGTCAACAGTATAACCTTCTTGGATCAATAGTCAATAATGAGAAAACAACCAGACAAAAAAAATCCAACACCGTATCACTCTTGTTAGAACAACCGTGAAAGACCTAGGCAAGATTCTCGAGTGCAGAGATATAACTTTGCGTACAAAGATTCGACCTTTTCACTCTGCGGTTTTCTCAACATCGCATGGATGTTAGTGAAGTTAGTGAAGCAAGTTAGTGAAGAAAAGGGAGAGGAAGAAACACTTCAAATATGGTGTAGCTACAAGTTGCTACAGGTGGAGCTCAAACCCAAGTTACCACTGGAGACTCAAATGACAAGGCTTTAACTTTCACACTTCGGACACATTGTGCGAAGAGAAAGGTGACTGGAGAAGGACATCTTGTTCGGCAAACTTGAAGGGCAACACAAAAGACAAAGACCTGCAATGTGATGGATTGGTACAGTAACTGTAGCTGTGGACTCCCCTCTGTCAAAGATTAGCCATCTGGCTGAAGACCGAACCAAATCAGCGGCACTTAACATCAACAACAAGCTGGACGTTCAATCTTCTCTTAGATGGTAAAGACTCCATAATTGGCTGGAACAGTCAACTGGTTGGACACCAGGATGATGACTGGGCTCAAAAAGGCTCAAAATGTAGCTTTGTTTTGTCTCAAAATACTGGCACCGTTTTTCAGCCCCAGCCCTGCTGCTGTGGACCTGGCCCTCCAGTAAAGCCCGGACTGGTTTGTTTCTCCAGCTGTAAATCCAGGAGTAAACCAAGGTACGGCTAATGATTTGTGTGGCCCATTCATGCCGCTAAAGGCTGTATAATTAATAAATAAATAAATAAATAAATAAATAAATAAATAAAACCGCACCACAAGACCACCCTCTCCCCAGGCTCCCCCATCCCGAAGCACATGTGCAAATGTACGGGACTTACATTCCACTGCACTGATACGCGTCTGAGGCAAGAGAGGAATAACACGACTCACTCCAATGCTGTAAGAAACATTAAACACTCCGTCTGCTACTTGTTACTGAGCGGTGCGGTGGGGCTTCGATCGAGGAGGTCAGAGACGAGTGCTGGGGTTTTGGGGGGGTGGCAAATATGGAGTAGTGGTCAGCAGGGAGTGTTGAGGAGCAGCAGCCAGCGTTGAGCAGTAGTCGTTGTTGATGTGGCCAGTGGTTAACAGCAAGCGATAAGGCTGAGCATAATATCAAACAAAAATAAGTGTTAAGGCTTTTTTTTGGCTCTTGCGAGGTCCAACAAGGTCACCCAGATGGGATGTGTGTCTCAGACTCACCGATAAATTCCACAGTGACAATTTTGGAGCTGCAGTCTCACTCACGTCTGGGTTTTCTCAGCTGGGCTAAAAATAAGAGCTATTCAGTAACTGGCGCTGAGGTTTATTAGGTTACCTGTAACGCAAGGTTGAGAAATCCAGCAGGAGGGCGGTGGGTCTCATAATACAGATGGTACACGTAACTCTCTACACACGTCCAGGAGGAGGCGTATCAGTTACCGTTCAGATGCGTGGGTTCGATGACTGGCTGTTGAGGCCGAGCTGGTCAGAAACTAAGACAGGCTACAGCTAGCTGGGAGCATGTGCTTGGACTGCAAACACAAGCAACATGGAGTCTACAGAATGGACAGTGGTGAGGCAGAAATGTGAGAAAAAGCAACAAATGGAGTGACTCACATTTGTCCATCCACTGTAGAGGATCATCTTGCAGAGCTGGACTCTGGCAGAGAAGCTTGACTGCAGGTTACAGGCACTGGAACTGGTAACTAGAAGTTCTCAAGCTCTTCTGGAACCCAACGCAGGTTATGAGCAAACTTGCACACTGTTGAGGGAAATAGCAAAGAGCTCTGGTTGTGTCAGCAGGGGCCAACCCTCAACTTGCCAGTACTTGCGGCACGGAGCAAATATGCGCTAACCTTCCTGGCTCTTCTTAAATGAGCTGATAATAGCTTTTCTTCAAATGTAGAAATAAAATGAATCGCTTCAAGCTCAGCGTGATAGCCAGAGAAATGCCAACACCCGATTATGTCTATCGAGGTGGAGCCAGTGCACGTATTCCCCATCAAGAGGAAGCCTGGCCACCTCTGATATCAGCTTTTCTGTGTCAAATACGTCCTGCTGATGCAACAGGAACAGATGGTTGTTTGGACACGTGGAGGTAACATGAAATGGGGGGCAGGTCAACACAGGCGACTTCATGCTACCGTGAAACTGAAGATCCTTCAGAGAGCTCGACCAACCTGTCGGACAGACGAGGGCCGCAACCCAGAGCGCTGGGAATATAAACTTTCTGGTACCGTACGTGTACTTTGGCACCGGTGTAAACACACCGACTCACAAACACAGTCAGGACCCTGTCTGTGTACAAATCTGCGTACAAACTGTTTGCTTGTGAAAGTGACCGTCACCACCAGGTCACAATCAATATTTTATGGATTGTTTCAATGTTTTATTAACCCCAAGCTACATTAGTAGCTTTAACTTTAAAAGCAGGTTAAAATAAAATGAGTCCACACAAACACCTGGACACGTCCGAACCCCTGAGCACTGTGTTATTGACCAGCGACACTTGGGAACAAGTGGTGGGAGATGCGAACACCGTGGATGCGAGATGAATTAAGGTGTTTCCACAAATGACGTGTTTTTGAGTGTTTCTTTCACCGCTCTCCGTCAGGTTAGGTGCCCAAACACAGATTCCTCTCCTGTATGGGCAGAAAGTGCAGTTAAAAACCTGTAAATGAACAGAAACGCGCGCATTTATATCTTTAAAACCTTGAAACGTGACTGTTTATAACATGGGGGTTGTATTCGCCTAGTCAGAAAACCCTACCACAACTAACTGATGGGTCACCTCGGGCTCTATGTGATCTTGAGGGATGAGTCACAACAAGATGCACTCGGTGCACACAAGACGTGGTCCCATCCAGAGGAGAAACCCACCTTCAACATTTCCTCCGGGTACGGAGAGCAGCCTTCATGGCCATTTAATTGTTTTCTGAATTCGAGTCTGTTTTCAATTTCGCCTGAAATTAATTTCATCCCTGCCAACAAACGGCAGGAAGACATTCTTTTTTTTCCCGACCAGGGGGAGCCGCCGCTTCTCCCCTTTCAAGGAATCTGCAGAAATAAGGCCTCCAAAATGTCAATCTCCTTTGGAGTGGAAGCTGAACAATCTTTACCTTTTGCTACGGAAGGTAAGCGTGGACCCAACAAGGGCTGGACCCGTCAATAAAAATAACTTCCCCAGGATTCAACATCAATCATTCGGCCGAGACCTGGAACGTTCGTGTTTACACTAGTGGACCCTACGGCAAAGTTAATCAAATTTCAAAATGAAGTATTTTTTGTGCTTATCTTGTGACCGGTCTGGACCGTGGACCCAGAGTTGGGATTTTTCAAACACAAATGTGAATGAATGAACAGCACGAGCAACAGAGCGGCAAGGAAAACCAGGCGCTCGAGCGTGTTGTGAAACAGCAGGGAGGTAGAACCCGCAATTTTACAAGTGTGTTTGTGTGCGGTTGTGGCCAAAAGACACAATCTGAAAAGGAGAACAGAAAACTGCTCTTTGGCAGCAGTGTTTGCATGTGCCTTTGAGCTCATTCTGAAGGCCGGATCAATTTTTTGGGCCCTCCACCAATTTCTCAAAGTTATTAACACTCTTTTCTTGTAAACATACCTCACATTGACTTGTAAAGAAGTAATAAGTTCATATTATGCACCTGATACCACAACACAGAAGAATGGATCTCCATTCAAAGGTCACAATGCTGACATTGTCACAGAGGTCCTCAAATATGATCCTCAAGGGGTCATATACCCTGGTGGGTCCTCAAATGGAGGCAGTGTGCATCTGACTCAAGAAGCAGATGCTTGGAGGCAGAGGATGTGCTGCCATTTCATTTTGTGGAAGTACATCTGCCCCAAAAGCAAGAACCAGCAAACCATCTCAACCCTGAGACGCATTTCGATCTGGCAATGCGGTCTGACGTGAGGACTGCTGCGGCTAATAAAGCAGATCTGACCAAACATAGCTGTGTTAGCGTGTGCACTTTTCAAGCAGCTTTCGGCTGAAGAGCACGCTGAGCGCCCCTGTTCACCACCGCAGTCGTCAAAAACACATCCGATGTTCTGAAGAAACCCAACCGCTGTACGCAGCCCAATTAGACATCAGTGGAGCGTCATCTTTATTTATAACAGAGCAGCACTTTGTTGTGGTGGTTGCTTCCGTTTTTTGTTAATGCGGCCCCTTCCCAAAAAGGATCCCACGTTTTCCAAGAGATTTGGACGTTGTCCCCATTTCACAGACATGTAGCCAACAGTCAGGCCCAATTCCACAATGGTGAGCTGCAGCCTATGGCCCCGCAGTAGATTCCAGGCTTAATTGGAACCAGGGGCTCAAATGGCGCCAACCTCAGTGAGGGACATCGTCATCGAAGAGACACGTACCAGGGACATGGAGCGTTGAGAGGGAACCAAAGGCATGACCTCTGAGAGCATATGGACGAAAGAACTGAACTGGATTGAAAAGGGCACTCGTTCTTCATCGGGAATGAAGTCCTGCTGTTGAACGTTTGAGGAATCTGAGCAGCTTCGATGAAACAGTAACTCGTGAAAGTCGCGGTGGAGGAAAAAAAACGGCGTCTTCGCAAACAGACTAATGAGCCCCTGGCACCACTATCAGCCAGACTGGTGCCATAAAGGATGGGGGGGGCAGGAAAAGGACTTCAAGGCCCCATTTTTCTGACTGCTGATCACTGAAAGACGACGCCTTGCCTGTGTGAATTTTCTAGCAAGAGGAATCAACCTCAAGGTTTGATCCAGCTTTGAGCTGGCAGGAGACTCGTTCAGTCTGTTTTAAATATTTTAATTTTTTTAGCTCCTCAACTTTCATAGCTGTAAAAATAGCCTTCATACTTTATAGCGCTGCTCGGAACACAGCATCATGTGACCGCATTTAAAATCTGTCCGAACTTGGCGTAACATCGAAAACATTCGACCCAAACGATGAGGAATTCAGCATAAGTTTGTCCTGCAGCACCAGCGTGGATAAAGCATCTTTACAGACGGAGAGCTTTTGGCATCGTGCACATTACAGTAAACGTGGTGCAACGATGTGCACAGCTTGGGCTGAAGCTTCATCACACCGCGACACTGACAGCTGGTAACAAACGATATGCTGGTAAACGCTTGAGAAAGCTCTCACAATCTACAACTGCTTGAAGGAGAAGCTTCCTGCTCAATGAAGGTAACCTCCACCTTGCTTTGATCGACCTGCTCAGTAAAGGCAGCAGGTGGCGTAATGGGAGTCATCGCCTCTGTCAAACCGAAGGACCTGGCTCTTGGATTCACCTCCAAACACATCTATTCAGGTATCTCCTTCTTATGGACACAGTGGGTCAAATCAGAGAAGCGACATGAAAGTATTGCTTCGCGAGAATGGACCATTATGGGAAGTGAGTGCATTCCAGAGAAGGTCTATCGGCCATTTTGGGTGTTTGTTAAAGGAATTCATGGACAAGTCACCCCCCTTCAGAAAAAGCTCAGCCTCAGAATTGGCTCTTAACTCGGTAAAAGGTGTTAAATAATTTCACTGTCATACCCCAAAATTCCTAAGCCAAAGACCTGTATACGTTTTTTATAGGTGCAACTTTGTGGCCTGTAAATCCAACACACCGTTTGCGTTTCTGATCCTCGGCGACAGACAAGCAGTGAGAGAATTGGCTAAAAAAAACAAAAAACAAATACATACAGGGGCCCTCAACACTGATTTATGAATGTGCAAATCCTTCCAGAAGAGTCATTTGCGCTTTTCTGGCCCCCCGTTGATGTGTGAAGTACGATGCTGTTAAAAACACAGCGGGGGGTTGCGGCGGGCAAGCAGGCACACACAAACACACACCCCCTAGGTTAAGCACTGTTATCGATCATGGACTAGTCAGGAGGTTCCATGTGTTTGAACCTGCTGTGCAGAATGACAGCGTATTTGAACAGGTTGTTGCCAAGTGGCCAAGGAAAGCAGGAATTCGCGGCTGCCTCAGCAAACACACCGATTAAAAGGATCTGCAGTTGCATTCTGGGTTAAAATTACAGTGGAAATGTTTGCAGATGAGAGGCACCCGTTGTCCTGCATTACGGCCGGCATGCGAGCGCATTCGCGGAACGCAGTAGAGTAAATTTATTTGACCTGGACGAGACTGAGGGGAAACCGAAGGGTACTGGGAAGTTTAGCACCATATGGGGAGTGGATGTACTCAGTAATCCTTTTGCTGGTACTGGACCCACCTTGCCTACGTGTCGTTTTCAAGGTCTCGAGTCAAACCAAAGCGCTGCTGTCGTCACACATGGGAGCCAGAACCCAGGTTCTGAACCCAAGCGAGATTAAGGAATCCAAAGTAGCCCAGGCTGGCTGGATGAATGCAAGGGTCATGAACTGCATCCATTGCAAAAAGGTGAAGGGTGGACTGGCACGAGAGCGGTGGAGGTCACGGTGGCAATGCTGATCTGATTGCTGTCAGGGGAGAAAATGGAAGGGAAAGAGAGAGATGGGTCATGCCCTGTTCTGGCATCTGGAATTCCATGAAACCCTCCTCATAACTGTAGAAGGAAATCAGAGATCTGCTATCAGCAGCAGGAGGTTTTGCCCCAAGCCACCCCCATGTGGATGAACGTGACCCTCCCAAAACATCCATCCAGCTAAACATCTACACCTAAACGAGGCATCTCCATAGAACCTCTACCCTGCCTCCAAACAAGCTCCACTGTATCTCCAGTCCTCGTCTATCCCATCCCCACCCCACCCCACCCCACCTGCTGGTTTGTGGCTTTCTAAATGCAAAGGACTGCCAACCACAGTTGGATTTCCAGGTGTCTCCAAATCAAACAGGATAGACCAGGGTTCTCACCAGGCTGCATCCACATGCGGCAGCAAATACATCAGCATCTGCATCTGCTGACTCTACAATAAACCAAAACAGACATCCAGAGCTTACAGTTCTGTGTATTTATTCATCTGTACAGCCAAGTATTTCCTGAACCGAAAATTAATCGCTCAGGAGTGCAGCAGCAGTTCTTCTTCTTCAGCTTTTTTGACAATTACTTCATTTCCTTGACCGCCACACCGCTTCCTTAACACATGCTTCAAAGTAAATGGATTTCTAAAGTAAATGTCCCCCACAATGCACTCTTCTGTCCACCAGACACAGCGTCCCCTCGGGATTCTGCTGAAACCGGACCGCTTGTCATTAAGAAATAAGATTAACTGTACTTGGTTCAGAGACACAAAGCCCACAGACCTGGTCACATCAGGGTACGGAGCTGCGTTTTGGTCCCTAACTGTTTCACTGCCGACTACCCACAATGCAACCTGCACTCCTCCGTGACCGAACATGACTTTCCATGGCAAACATAAGCAACGTTGCTCCACCACAATAAAGGGTAATGACAGAAAACGAAATAGCTTCAAGCCAGCCCTGGTATGTAGCGGAAGACTGCATTTCAAGGAAGATCTGATTCTATTATGGAAATATTAGAGTCCTTCTTTCCAAAATGTGATTACTTCTATATTACAAATTGACGCAGCAGAAAACGAGTCGAATGACAAACTTCATAAGGACTATAATACATAATGTTGAATAATCATTTCCAGAGGGGTTTTCCCCTCCCTCATTTCTTCCTTTTTCCCCCCTTGATTTCTCTGAAATATTTTAACAGTCTGTTATATTTTGTGGGCCTTGTTTTTGGGATGAGAGCAGTGTGAGGAACCAAGCATGGATTCCATAAAATGCTCCCCATAAAAATGTCTTTAGAAAAGTGGTCAGCACCTGGCTAAATATTTTTTCTGTTATGCTATTGGGACTTCAGACAAAACGGGTTCAAAAGAGAAGCTTGCTGCTGAAGTTCTTGCTCCCAGTAAAGCAGTCCTGCCAGATAGCCACGGTGAGCACTTGAACTAACAAACAAACTGCTTGAAGGGTATAAAAGCGGACGGGCGGCATGGCTGTGTTTCGCAGACGCTGCCATGGACCAGAGGTGCTGTCCGGGGTGGTTACTTTCCCTTACCATCCCTTCTTTTTCCGTTTGGCTCCCTGTGGGGTCACAGGGAGCTAAAATGGAAAAAGGACATCAGCCTCAACCAAAAAAGGAAGGTGAACTCTGAAGTTCTCATTTTAACAGGACATTTAAGCTCCTTGAGCATTACGGCTCTGAGCTGGAAAATCACGATCAATCCTGCAACGAGGAATGAATGACATGAAGAATTGACACTCGGGTTGAAACCTTGGGAAAGCAGGCAGGCGTGTGGGTCTAGTCCTTTGTATTGGTTCAAGCCCAGGAAGCTTATGTAGCTGAATTCTTGTCCAAAATGACTTCTAGTGAAAGAAATGCGATGTACATAAAGCCAAAGACCTCTGCAGATCTTTCCATCTGGGCAGCAAGAAGGAGGAGAGGCACTTTGCCAAATCTTGGCCATCTGCTACTACATGATGTAGCTCCTTTAGAAACGGCCATTGGCATTTTTGGACAAAAGCATTCTAGAAGTTCATTTGTGGCCATTTTCAGTATGTGCATGAAGAACTGCACACATATGCAAATAAGTGAGCACAGCCCCCTGGGCCATATGCATCTGCAATGGGTGCTATGATACAAACGGGATATTGGCGAGTTCCTATCTCAAAACATTTGCTCTCTTGGACGTCCTTGATGTTCTTGCAACAGTCCTGTTGAGACGTTGATCTGCAGTCCCGATTTTGGACACTGCAAAGAACCACAGTTATGTTACAATGGTATAGCTGTAGTGTTATAGTGGTCGGCTTTCGCGCCGAGAATAAAGTTCTCCTACAAATTTTCAACGTCTCCAACCAGGCACTTTAACCCCATTCACAAAATCCTTCTCCTTCTCCTCCCAAAGAACTCAGCCAAAAAACTCCAAGTTCAATGACTCTCTCGGTATTTATGAGGACCTGCTCAGGAGAAAAACAACACAATTTATAACATGACATCTTTCCAAAACAGAACTGAACATGTCCTCCTCAGTACAGCCACGGTGCTCTGGAAAGGCTGTTTTAACAGGGGTTATTTATCCTCTGATGTTACTGCGGAGGTCAGAGAAGGAACCGCTTGTGCCAAGAATGAGTGGCCCAAAAATAAGTTTGAGTAGAATCCCTCTCTGCCAGATTTCAAGGAACTGTCCATTTATCCGTTTTCAGCAAAAATCTATCTGGTGAAGGTCATGAGGTTTTGGAATCACTCACAAAGTCACACCAGATGCTCACTCTTCTGGACCGAGAAGGGACACACGGATAGCAAGGCAGAGGGTGTCTGGGGTTTTGTTTTGGCCACACTGGGCCTTTCGAGATCACTGTGCTCCTCTGGACAGGAGCGAGGCTGGTGGTGTCTGGCCTGGCTGCCTCATGCCGGAGGTCCTATCAAGTCTGCAGGACCAAGACAAGATGGAGAATAAAGAAAACAATTCCAACACATGGTGTGAGAAAAAAAAAAAAAGTCCGCTCTGCTCTGATATTTAGTTGTTTTTCCTGCTCCCCTCCTCATGTCCCCCAACACAGCTACCTCCCTACGATTGAAATATGCAAGCATAATAGTCTGGGAAATGGGAGTAGAGAGTTTATGGCAGAAAACAGCCTTGGCTGCGTATTTTCACAGATTGCGAAGAAGGGAGGGCTGGTTGAGGGCTTTCAGCAGCCCCTGCAGATACATGCGGCGCTTTCCTGTGGTTTCTTCTTGTTCGAGAGCTTGCAGTCACAGGCTGGAACCTTCTAGTGCGGAACAAAGAAGGTTTGTCCATATGAAGCGGTACCTTCTTCACTTAGTCGTGGAAATATTTACGGCGGCCAAACAGAGACAAACCCCGAGCTGAGGCGTTTTTTCTATGGAAAACAATCTGAAACAAAGTGGCTTCAGAGAGGACCACCGTTTCTGAAGAGCTTCGGAGTTAAATTCCATATTTAACATGACAGGGGCCCGACGTCGATGGTCACCCTGCGTGCAGACAGACACCGATAGCCCTCAGGGACAATGACTCCATTTCATGCTTTTTTGGACAATGAAGAATTACTCCAGTCTAGCTTGTCCTGCCTGGAGCAGAAACGAAATGTCACCTTCCTTCTATAGCCTTCCAAGGTTTTCAGTCTACATAAATGTTCCTTGCATGTTCATGTTATATTTTCCAACTCTACACATCTGTCTCCCAGCAATGGACCAGAGAATTATTTTCCTAGCCTTGCTTCTATTTTCCATCTGCTTTAGTCTTCCTCCAGGGAGCTGGAGGTTGACAGCCAGCGTTTTCCTCTCGATTTGTTCACCTTGTTCATCTCTTCACCTGTCCCGATGACAGTATTAGTATCGTTCTGGCTCAGTGACCTCGTGATGGTTATTGCGTTTTTAAATAACTGGCCCCATTGCACTGCACCTGGTCCTACGTGAGCCTGTGATGGCGTCAGTGCCCCTCTACACGCAGTGCTCTCCCAGACCACTTTGCCACGTTCGCCATCCTGCCGAACTTCTCAGGAGGCCAATAAACACAAAACCTCAGCAGGAAGAGAGATATCGCTTCTGGGAAAAGGTGTGTTCAACGTCTATTGGTACTCCATCTGGGTATGCGGGGTGAAGAGAGTAAGAGAGGCAGAACACGCAAGGTGCAAAAGACCTTCACTTCCTCTCAGTGCAAACAACCCGTTGGCCAGACTACGTCCCACCCTTTCCCCTTCCCCTTCAGTGCTCCGGCCGTCAGCACGGCGGCTCATCTCCTGCTCCGCCAGAGTCATCCAGAGTACCTCTGTGCCAAGAGAGAGGAACCACCCTAAATAGAACATCAGGAAGCCATCACTTATCTACCCTGACAAATTGCGCACGCTTGCACACGGTTGCTTATAAGCTACTTCCACAGGTGGACATGCACCGAGCCACTTCAGCCAGGAAGGAGATTTCAAATAAGGGCAGCTAGAGCCCTCATTTTGCAATAAGAAAGTCTGGGTTCAAATCCCGGGAACACAACGAGAGCGCTCCGCATTGTGTGAACTGGCACGGCCCTGGATGTTTGAGATTCTGAAACACCCAGAGGAGCCCTGAACCACCGCGATGTAGCAAACAGATATTAAAAACTCGCGTCTGCCCAAGTGTCCTCCGGCATAGCATGGGGTCAGTGTGGAATCCTCTTCGAAGCAGTCAGAATAGAAACGAGATTTGAATAAGAACCTGAGCAGCACGAGTATTAGAGGAATGATGCAAAAAATCCATCCCTTAACCCCGAAGTCCAGCACACCTTTTGCCAGCTGTTCCTTTCCCTCTTAGGCGCGTGATGTCAGGAGGACGGTTTGTGTGAACTCGCAACTTTTCCCACTGCAGGGTGCAACGTTTCTGTACCGTCCACCTCGAACAAGGCCGTCTTTCTGCGAACCCAACCCCTGTAGCCTGGTGAGGTCACAAGACAAACCTGCCCTCAGGAGGCGTTAGGTAAGGGGGGTGGGACGCCGCCGTGCAACCCGAGCGCACCCAACACACTGGCAGGGATTGTTCTGCCGGCGACCCGCCCCCTCACACCCTCACACTCTGCTGGAACCTGACAAGGTAGACCATTGATGGGGGGCCACAGGCCTGTGAGGAAATGGCGTCAACGACAGGGTTACGGGCCACCATATGGTACCACCTGACACGGGGCGGTCCGAGCACGATACCTCCGGAGAGCCAAGTGGCGCCGATGAAAAGCATCGCATGGGGTCAGTCCACGGTCATTAAATCAGGCTGCACCTGTCAATCTCCGGGAATTCATTAGAGTACCAGGCACACGTTCACACACAGTATTCCTTTTCTCTTGGCTCCGCTGGATATTAAAGAGCTGAAATCACAGCAAAAAAGTCTCCATTTCACTATACTTTGTAATTCAAAATTCCCAGCGAGGTGAAGCGCCACGTCCGCCAGACTCGCCGAAATACTCTATCAATCAGGCCCAAAGCCGGGGGTATCGAGAGACTTCGTAACACTTAGCGGCCAGAAAAGTGGTGCGATTCACTCAGGGCCAATTTCGGAGTTAGTCGTGTGACGACCCGTACGGTACATTGCTGCCGCTTGCGTTGCTAGACTGCGCCCCACGCTGAAAGCGGAGAACCCCTAGGCGACACGTCCTATTGAACCTTAAAATGGGGCTCATCCTGGGATTTTATTGTGGTTCTAAACGGGTCCTCGCCGTCTGTCAACTCCTGGGTTTATGAAGGAGGCCCCGACACACCTGACTGGTCCCCTAAAGCCCCCTCTCCGGCCCATCCTTCACCGAGTAGACCCGTACACCACCCCGGGCTCCCTGCTGCTTCCTCCTTCAGGCCGCACTCCATCCATCCATCCTCTCGGCCCAGGGGGCGCACGGACACTCCGCCGCCACGATTGAGCGCTCCCGAGCTGGTGGGAATGACTTCGCGGTGCCTCCCCTCCCCCAAAACCCAACCACATAAATAAGGAGACGAATTTAGCCTCAAACCCACACCTGGACGGAGAGGCCTGGAAAAAGCGTGCGAACGCCGCCATCCATCCCGTCCCTCTCGAAGCGGCATTAATGAGCGGAGGGTGGCAGACCTGCGCGAGGAATGCTGTTGGAAAAGCCCCGCTCCCTGGGTGGCCGCGTGCGAGAGCGTTGCCCCCGTCTGTGCAGCAAAACTAGTTTAGCAGCTGCTGCGGTAAACCCGGGGACTCGGAGGAGGGGAGCCAGACCTGGCCGGGACACCGCAGGGTAACCGATAGCATTAGTGGCAGTTATTCTATCTGGATATGTGCTGCTGAAACACATTTATTTTTATTTATCTTTTTGACACCACAACCCCTGTCTGGTTACTTGTGCGTTAATATAAATGCAGTCAGTAAACGACACATAAGTACAGTATGATTAACCGTTTTAACTTTTCCCCAGGAGAAAAACTGACATTACATCTGCACGGCTCAGTCGAGTTCCAGTTTTTTAGGCAGCGTTCTGTGAACACACCGGTGAAATACTGTGTTCTCCACACAGTTTCGCCACGGTACACATCCTCCTTATTTACATCCCCTCCGTATAACGTTTCTTCTATTTTTACACCACAAATTTGGTCTACATTTGGAACCTCCCATATAACCTTCTTGCCTATGCAACCTTCCCTGTGCTGAAGGTGTTTTCGTTTTTTGCAAAAATATCTAAAACTAGTTTTTGGGTGACTAGGATTCTTGGAATCAACGTGCAGTATATGGTGTGTTCCCTCTATACGGAGCGTGAACTAAACCAAAGTTGCGTTTTTCCTGCATCGCCTGGTCTGAAGGTGCAGCTACAACAGACTCTTGTGCAGGATCAAACTGTTACAGTGAATTGTGCTGTTTATTCAAACAACTTTTTTCAAACGTTTGAAGAAGAGAGTGTGAAGGCGCTTAGCTGGTTACGAGTTTCGGTGATGTTTCGCGATTTGAGAGGGAGGTTGAAACGGATTATAATTTTACCCATTTAAAATAATGGCAAACAGGCTCCCAGTTTACGGAAAGGGTTGGAAATGTAAACCGGGCGATAGGTGTCATTTGTTCTGCGTATGCTGACGTATCTTCCCCCTCTGCCAAGGGCCTCCGACGTGCAGGGAATCTCACAAACTCTCCGAACGAGACGGGAAAAGAAGCAGTTTTGTCGCGAATATCTTACACTTCCTGAGTCGCGAAGGAGGGATCATTTCCAGGTTCGGAATATTAATTAACACATCTGTTTCGCCGTAATCCGTGTAGACAGACACATCTGGGCGCCACGCGCATGTCGCTCTGTCACCGGCTGACCGGACACTCGTGACAGGACAGATGTTGCTGCGGGAAGTCTCGGCCGAGAACGAGACTCGGGCGTCAGAGTTTGACTGATAATCTAGATCTGATCTCTACACGTGTCCCGTCTGCTCGCTGCCGCCGGAGCGGAAGCCCAGTGGTTTCTCTTCGACGACACTGCCACACGTCACGCGAAAATCGCCGTCAAAACTGGTCCGAATCACAACACCCGCGTGTGCATCTGCTGAAAACCTTGTCAGAAAACTTGCCTTCGAATGATGCTCAAAACCAGCCCGAGGAGCAAGCGGCGCCCTTGTCAGGGCAAATAAATACATTTTCTTTGTTTTACATTTTCCGAGTCCAGCTTTTGCTGGACCATCTTATGAAATAATATTTAGGAAAAACACAGTGTTAATTTATGAAAAGCTCCTCCTACCACGTTTTAACAGAATTTGTATTAGGACCAAAGATGAGGCCAACAAAATAATACACAAAAGGGAAGAGCCGTGAAATGGAACAGACATTTGTTTGTTTTTTTTTAAATCACAATGTGTTGGACATGTGTAGACACAGGGGTCACGAGCAGCCGAGAGGGGAAGGGGAGCGAGTGGAAGCGGGGGGAGGTGGTCTCTGCAGTCGACCGTCTGCAGCTCAGCCTGAGAAGCGATAGGAGACACAACTTCCAGACACTTGAGAGTTGGGGGGCAGAGGGACGGATGGGGATGTGGGGTTCGCAACTTGGCTCAGTTGGGACGAGGTACTTGGCTCTTTATCCTCACACCAGCACATGGACCAGCCTTCTCACCTGCAGCGAGATGGAAACTGGCACGAGAATTGCCCAGCTTGACCATTTACAGAAATCTTTGCAGAGCGCCCCCCAGTGGTCAAACTGCTACTTGGACTTGGTGACACTGACTAGCTGGTTACTTATTCATTGTGCTGATACTTTCCTCCAAACAGACACAGTTATTTATCCATTTACTTTACCATATCAGTTAAAGGGCACTACAGCAGGAGATGGGATTCAACCCCGGCAGGTCCCTCAAATGCAAGGTAGCATTAACCACTACGCCACCTGCTGTCCGCATCAAACTGCACCAAGTGGCCCCTTTACACAGGTGGCCGATTTTACTGTCTCCATTCACGATATGCACCTTGTTCGACCTTGTTCATAACAACTGAACCTGTTTGCTTTCACACCACTTGCTGATTATAGATCATCTAGATTAACATCGAAATTCGACCATCACTGATACATCCAGCTATTATCCTTAACCGCTTCTTCCTGCTCAGGGCAGCAGAGGTCTGAACCCCCTGCTGGAATAAACCGGCAGCAGGCTGTGAAACTACACCCCGGGTGGGACGTCCGACCATCACGTTCACACCGACAAGAAGCAAAATCGATCAGTGCATTTGACTGGGAAAGTTGCTGTGAAGGTCAAACTGCAGCCTTTATAAGTGGAGGTTTACGGGAGGGGGGTTAATAAAACCCATTCATCTCCTCACATGGCCCCCTGAGGAGGTGAATGAAAAGGGTTGAGGAGAAATAACTGAAACAAGTTGAAAACGCATCAGTGCCCCCCATGTTATCAAGCCTACATGACAGCACACAGTGGAGAGGACACCCCCACCCCATTGCCAGTCCTACGGAGGAACATAAGGTGAGCTTTGTTCTTTATTAATGTGATTTTAAGGGCCCGATTCTTCTGGGAGCCCGGCTTTCTGACCCCTGTGGGTGTGTGTATGTTTGCGCATGTTTCACATAAGCGCTTCCCCTCGGGATGTGCGGGATGTGGCCAACGGATCCTTGAAGGAGCTCCCCCGCTGGAAGCCAAGCCGGGACCCAGGACACGAACGTGACCCAGACCACAGCGCTGGACTGGAGAAGTTTGCAATTCAGCAAGCGCAGTCTAGTGTACTGGTGCCTGTTTGGCATACAGGTGTGGTCCAGTGGAAAAGCGGAGATGTTCCTGCTCTTTGAAAGGTGTTGAGCTTTAGAACCAAGCGTCTGAAAGGGATGAGTTTGAGACCCTTCTTGGATAGTGGGAGGGATTCAGCCGCTCTGAGGGACAGAGACGAATGTGAAAACTGGCGGGTTTCTGAATTTGGACTCTTGGTGAGGGGGATCAACAAGAACTTAAGAGATGGAGGAACTCGGTTCTCTTGCTGGAGAGTGATCAGATCTTGGAGTAAACCTTGATGTTTGGGGATGCAGATCTTCCAACCACCTTGAAGGCCACAACTAGCGACATGAGCAACAGAGCGGGCTCCCTCACAGCCTGAACTGGTAACTGTTATCACCTCCTCAAGGCAGCAAGTTGAACACCTACTAGTGTCTCATGCAAGGCCCACCCCACCCAAGTACCGGGTGCTCAAAGAGCACACTGTTTGAGCACAGAAACACTATTTATTAAAGGGCTCCCCCACCTGAATCGGTCCCAAATTTCTCACCCGAAAGCACCGATATCACGTCCCCACCCAGGTACCCCACGACACAACGGTTACCTTTGACAAGGTGGGAAAGGAGGTGGGCCCTAGCCTCAAGCACTGAGGACAAATTGCACGATGACATCACCGGCTGCCTGTCGGGACAAGGAACAATCCGTCAGCGTGTGTTTGGTTTTCCAGGCGTAGCGTTGATGAATGAAGTTGGCCTTCAGGTTTTTCCCCTGTTCTGGTAGTTCAAAACCATGTGTCCGAGCAGAAAACAAGCGAGTTTTTTAATGCCCAAGGAGCACAAAGGCTCGATTTGGAAGCTCAGCATGTTCACACAGGAGATCGTCGACGGGCCAGGCCTCTGAATGGGCTTTTATTTGGTCACTAAGACGAGCGTTTGGTTCCCTGGGACTGGGACTGAGAGGCAAACAGCGGAAGGCCAAGATACCCCAGGAGCTGAACTCCAGGCCTCGTTTCGCTCGCATCCCCATTGGAGAGGCCCGGTTCTGTCTGCCAGGAGCTCAAAATTCCAACACTTCAATACAAGTTACAATAATCATTATTGTGGGGGGGTTTGACACAAACATGTTTCCATATGCGCATTTTGCAGGCACAGCCTTTGGAATAGTGAAGCCTTACACGAGGTGTCGTTTGCCCTCCGGCTCTCCCTCAGGAATAAATAAGAGTGACTCCCCTCCCCTGGCGTGGACCAGTTATGCAAATGCAACCTACCCCCCGTGGGGAGGTCAGGAAAAGGTGCTGGGGAGAAGAAGGAAGGCGGCAGTGGGTTGGGACGCAGCCTGAAAAATGGATGGAAAACGGCGGAGGGGAAAGAGGAGACGAAAGGAATGGGAGGTTGTCCACCTGGGTCTGTTAGGGATGGGGTGGAATGTCAGCTTCTTGACGCTGCATGGGGTTGGGAAAGGAGCACGGGGGCCCACGAGGAGGGACGACGGGTGATCCGTCATCCCTTTAGTCGCGGTATCAGGTCGGCCGAGCAGGGGGCTTAGCGGTTTAGTTTTCCAGCTTGTCACCCAGCAGCACTTGCACTTCCAGACGTCTGCGTAGACGGCAAGGTCGAGACATCCAACAACACCCCGGGACGGTTGGGGTGCGCCGGCCGCCAGACATTCAGAGCACCGCGCACACGTGCGAGACGCGGAGATCGAGGTAGCACTCGGGAGCTGCAGAATCCACACGTGGGATTTTCCTCCACGCGGACAGAATCGGGCCCTGAACCGGCGCTGTGAGGAAACCTGGAAAGTCACATTCCAGGATCCGTCCATTTGTCTCTCGTGCCCCGACAGACAGACAGACAGAGGGTTACCTAAAGGAGCCTCTTGCAAAGAGAGCGCTTCATCTACTGCACACTGGTATCACCGAACCATTATCTGGGTGTATCTGGCAAAGCACTGTGGGAAGTGTAGTCCGACAGAAGGCGGCAGAGCGGATAAGATTGCGTATTTAAAGGAGCCAATCCCTCTATTTCAACCCGGACCCAGGTTCTTTCTTGAACTTCTTTGACAAAACACTACTGTGGAAAAGAAAAAAATCTGTGAAGCAGTTCCTTGACTGAAAGCTCAGCAACGACAGCAAAACATACAAACTACCGATTTTTACTACAACTCTTTTACTTCTAAAACTATAGTTAACAAGGACTAAACTAGAACCCTAAAATAACCACAACCCGTCTGAAAACCCTTTTGGTCCACAACTGACAGCAGCTTAACCTCCGACGGATACTTGAAAATATTACATCGCCGCAGGCAGCAGTTAAAGGCGCTGACGGATGCTCTTCTCCCAGAATATGGCCCCACTGTTGAATAAACTACAGGGCGGTTGAAAAGGAGCTCAACACGTTCATAAAGTTATTACTTAGTAATTGAGTATCATATAAGCATTTATACTGATTTAGAAAGATCTGAGTTATTTTACTAATTGGTTTAGACTACATGTCCATATGATACTTAGAGATACTGAATTAAACATTTATGAATCACTATGTGATTATATGTTATATGTAATATGTTATACATTTATGAATGTATAACATATATTCAGAAAAGAAAAAGCCATTTAAGTTATGGAGTAAAAACAGCTCATCTGAGCAAAAGCAACAGAGGTGGGTTAACACTGTTAGGAGGACACGCATTAATAAACTGGACATACGACGCGGAGGGAAATTCACCTTCCCCACAGATACGAGACCCACGACGACGGACCTGTTAAAACGAGATACTAACAATATTCCAAAACACACCTTGAGAAAATTAAACAACCATTTATGGAGGACAAAAATCACAGCACCGCACATCATTGCAGCAACTGCAACACGTGCCAAACATATTAGAATCCAGAAAAAAAAAACTGGAACTAATTATTAGATGCGCAGACAAGGCGCCGATTTCTGCAAAATATTAATTTTCCCAGAACACCAGCTCCTGGCCCACAGTTTGCAGACAAAGCACTCGAGCTACTCCACCCAAAGTGTCACAAAATGTAAGAGGAGGTGAGGACAATTGGATGAAGGTGGGGTTCATCAGGGTAGCAGCGTGGTAAATAAACATTAATATTTACACCGACTGCTCAGCTTATACACTTACAACCCCCCCCCCCCCCAAAAAAAAACAAACATGTGGGCCCTATAAAAATGACGTTTTGAAATCTTTATTTTTCCAACCACATTACAACCGACACTAACTTAAAACATCTCCACAAGCTCTTATTCGGCGCCGATTGATACCTGTTCCTCATCTAATGTTAACTGTAAACACCGTGGAGGAGAGTTGAAGCAGGTGGTCCCGTGCTCTTTACTGCCACCTACAGGCTCAGTGGGTTAAATTCGGTCCCCTTTGTTCCAGAACAGATAGAAATCTCAGAAAATCGAAGAAAGGCAACATCTTATTGGCAAAAAGTTATATTTTTAACTTGACAATTTGTAACTTGAGGAGCCAGTGAACAATAATTCCATCACCTAACAGCTGCACACAATTTCTGACTGTTGAACATGGAAATGATATTGAAAGAAAATATGTATTTACAGCTTTGGACAGATACTCAAAAGGTTTATCATCATCCTATACATCTGCCAGCCTCAATCCACACCTACCAACACATGGACGCATCCTCCTGCAGAGGAGCATCTGGCTGCGTTCCTACTGCGGTGACACGGTCGAGCGGGCGCCTGCTCCCCCCGGATAAACAGGGGCGAGGCGTCTCTGAAACGGCCCATCTGCATTTTCATTGGAACAAAACAGTTCCTCGTGTTTGCAAATAAACACATTTGGAGAGAAGGAATCTAACTTTTCCTAGTCAGCCAGCAGTCATAAACCCCGGGGCCACAGTTTGTCATCAGATGTCCCCCCCCCCCCCCGATTCGCACACTCATCTCTGCGACCAGTATTGTCACCCTGGATTTGCCTCTTTCCCATTTTGCTCAGCTGGAATTTCCATCATTCAGAGAGATTATCGGGATTAAACTTTCAAAGTTAGACTGAACTACGTGGGGCTCAACAAGAAAAAAAAAAAAAGTAATAAATTCTGGTAACCTTTTATCTTTCGCTTCGAAGGTTTGCGCTGACCGGCTTTTCCTCCCGTTTAATTTTCTTCTCCTTCCTCTACCTTTGTCTCTTATCCAGCTTTAGGTCTGAACTTTCAAAGTAACTTATGATCAACTTGGGGCAGCGCGAACAGGTTAGGCCTCCACCCGAGGCCTCCAAAATTAATCGGCACCACATTACAACGCCTGGTGTCGGGAACTCGGGAGTGTTACCCAGAGCTTCTGCTGCTGCTCTAAACAAGCAAAACAAAAGAGGTTAAACTGCAGAAGTTCTCCGACGGGGAGATCCCGAGGAAAACCAGAAGCAGCTGTCTTCCCGACGGCCGGGTACAAGTAAGCTCAGAGAGAGAACCAGGAAAGGCCTCCGGGCAGGAAGAGGGGCAAGTCTTCCCACGATGGCCTGTGAAAAGATGGGAAGTGCCGAGAGTCGCCTTTAGTTGCGTCACCCGCACCTCAAGGCGTGCCTGATCTCACGCGTTCTGCTGTCAGACGCACTCGGCACAAGCCTGACCTTTGCTGCACCTCCGACGCGTGCGCAAGCTGAAAACGGACCCATTTCAGACAAGTTCTTGGCTCTGGACGCTTATTCCTACAACCCTCTCCCCCGACGTCATCCCCACTGTCTCCAGCACTTCCCTCTCCCGAGTTCTGGAGAAGCGCCGGCTGTTCTCGCGGACCCTTTCAAACTCCCACAAGGTGAGTGCATTTGTTCCAGCGGCCTCCCTCTCCACACCGTGCCCCTTTCTTCCTTTCCCCTCATCCTGTCGATCCCTGCCCCCTGGCACAGCTTGAAAGTGAGCGAAGGGTAGTGGGGGTGGGGTGGAATGGGACTGGGGGTTTTTCAATAAGCATCGTCCCGCACCCGCACCATACATGGGTCTTTATAGTTCTAGCATGCCATTCCCCATTTGTTTCCCATAAAGACCACATGGTAGCATTTTGAGGGCTTAAACTAGATTGGTGTGCATTCGCTCAGGTCTCCAAAGGTTGCTACCTCCTTGCTGAGCCCCCAAGAAGATGAAAAAGTCCCTCGCTGATGGCGTAACTGCCCCAAAGTTGAGCGTAAGCAAAGGAAGGGCACTGTGTGTGACCTGATGGGGCTTTTCCAGCAGTGCCACCTTTGACAAATCTAATACTACAGGGTTAATTTTCTGGTCGGAACGAAGGCTTGCGAGGGAACCTGAAGACGCGTAACGTTGCTGCACGTGAGGACATTCATAACGTGGTAACACAAGGGGCAAGATGAGCTATGCGCCCTTTTGGAAGTAGGGAGGAGTTGGCTTGAGGTGAATTGTCTAGACAACCTTTGGAGGACACGAGATATGAGATATGGGTGTTCTTGGAAGAATGTCTGGAGTTGGGTTGACAACCTTTTGGGGACTTGAGATAAGAGGTACACGTATATTTGGAAGAATGCAAGGAGCTGGATTGGGCTGAGCTGAGCCAACATGCTTTTCATGAGATATGAGTCCTTTTGAAAGAACGGTCAAAGCTGTGTTGGGTTGATGCCTTTGGAAAAACGTGAGATATGAAAACAGGTCCTTTTGGGAGACCAAAGCAAGTTGGGGTGAGCTGACACACTTTGGGGAACAGGTGACAAGAGATACTCGTCCTTTTGGGAAAGCAGCTACAGTTCTGTTTGACACCATTTTGGGGAACATCAGTTATGGGTCCACTGAGCAGAATAGTTGAGTTGCTTTAGGCAGATGCGAGATGCTTGTACATTTAGAAGAACAGAGACAGATAGGTTGTTTAACACTTTAGGGGGCATAAGATAGGAGAAATGGGCCCTTTAGGGTAAATAGTGCGAGGGGTGCTTGGATCAGCTCAGCTGATGTCCCCTGGGGGGACTCGATATCTGAGATATGGGTCCATTTGAGAAAACAACGGAATTCAGGTTTGGACAAGCTGATCTGAGCTGACACCCTCTGGGGGACGTCAGACACGAGATATGGGTCCTTCTGAGAGAAAGGCAGGATTTTCGTTGGGTTGATCAAAGGGGACACCCCACGGGGGACAATCCTGGGAGCGTATAGATGGAGTGCATTTCTAAAACCACATTATCCCATCTGTACATCCTGACACGATGACTAATTCAGACGATTGATTTACATCATGATTCTTCTCAAAGCCATTTCCGCCACGTCTCCTTCCAATAGATACATCACATGTTGTGTATGTAATTTATAGGCCCCCCTCCCCCCAGGAGGTAAACTGCGCGCACGGTTTTACACTATTTTTGTTTGAGATCTCCTGTCTTCGACTAATGGTGGATGTGTGATTTATTCTGTAAATAATTCCACCCCTGTGAAATCCACAGAAACGCAGCCTGTGTACATACTGCACGCTGGAACGGTCACGGCCCACATGCAGACAGCGACACCTACTGGTCACTAGTGATGTCACACTACGCCATACCTGCATATTCATCCTATAGACACATCATTTTAAACAGGGAAGTTTGTTCATGTAAACAATGGATGAAGCGGTAAGACTTCTTATTTGTCTCAAAAAACCTTTGCAAAAAAAAAAAAAAAAAAATCAGATTCAAGTGTCTGTATGAAAACAACAGAAAAAACTAGTTAGGAAAGTTTTCTGGGCAACTGGACAGGTGTCAGGAGAGGAGAGGAAGTTTGGCGCAGAAGTGACCGCCTTTCTGATGTGCTCAGCGAAGTCTCCGAGTGGCTGCACCGGGGGAAGTGGTCACAGACGCACCTGCGTGTGACGGTGAGACCGCTTCTCTGTCTCCGAGGCAAACATCTGAGACAGATTAGCTGCCAGTGAAGTTATTTATATATTTGCGAAGTATGATTTATGTCAGTGTTGCAAGACATCGAGTAACAGGACCAAAAAGTGACAGGGGGGAAGGAGGCGGGGAAGGGGTGGGGGTGCATGGCTCATACCAACACGATGTCTCATTAGACACGTCTCCGGACCGTGCGCAGGACTGGACTGCTACACGGAACACACGAGGACAAGAAAATTATGCATGCGACAAGCATAGCGTATACAGCCATTCCACGGTCCATCAAATTCTCTATCTCGCTTGAACCATCTGTCTGTATTTTCCCCCATTTTTTAATTTAATTCACATCTGAAAATATAATCTACCAGCCTGAAAAACGAATAAATTCAATAATCAAGGTCACATAAGTACACAAAGTATTATTGTCCTCAAGTACCTTTTTAACAGGGACGCTCAAGAAGGCTTTTCCAAACTTTGCATGGCAGTGTTCCTACTGGGGGTAAAAAGAAAAAGTGGCTAGTCTGTCTGTAAGAGTTTATTAAATCTCCTCATGTGTTAATAATTTAAATTTCTTGACTGAATATATATCAACATTTGTATAATAGGAAACATAAAATGAGTCAAATCAAGCAAAACGAGAAAGTGTTACTGTGTCATACAGAACGCCAAAAAAAAAAATTCCTTACAGGGTTAAAGATGATGAGGGGGACTACATGTGAAAATGTGTAAACCCGGTGTGCAGAACGCCGCTGTCCTGCCTACTGGTGAAGATGGAGACCTCCTGCTCCAGAGGGCTGTCTGAAGACAAGCCGAGCTCTGACCACGCTCGTCCGAAAGGCTGGTGTCCCTGGGCTCCGATGTATATACACTGCGCCGCGTTCCGTAGTCTCTGGCTCCTCCCCTTCCTGCGTGCCTCACTCGTCCCCGGCCGGGAGGTTCTCCTCGATCCGCTTGATGAACTTCATCCGTATCTCCGTCACGTTGTCGCCTCTGAGTGTGTCCTGGGCAAACCGTACATCCACTGCCATCTGGACCTGCACACGGGGTCAAAGGTTCGCGATCTCATCAATATTGCGCGTGAATCGGGGATCTCGTGCTGTGAGGAGAACCCAACAACCCGTCTCACAGCATTTCACACAGTCAAACCACCCCGATACCCAACCACTGATACTTACCATCTCCAGTGCCCCCCGCAGGACGCCACACAGGATGTTTGAGTAAACCAGGTTGTTGTGGTTGTCTGGAAGCTCCACAAAGTCCACCAAGGGGTTGTTCTCCAAGATGAGGGAGAACTCATCTCCGGCTGGGCTCCAGTTGGTCACGCTTGGAGTGATTCCCAGGTACATCTTGAACGCCACCTGTGGAGAAACCCCATCAGCACCCTGGATGTGCATCTCCGCTCAGCCGTTCTCCCGGGTCTTGGTCCCCAAACAGACTTCCCATTTCACTCTAAATCAAACATCAAATGAGCTTCTGAAGGTTTACGTTACAGTCAGCGCCTCATTTAATCAACACATGGTTTGTTTTACAGATCGTGCTCATGGGAACGAGAGTCATGGTGATGGATTCAAACCGACAACGCTCTGGTCGCAAAGCCAGCTCAACGCACACAGAAAATGTGCTCACGTGATTGATGTGTTAGATCTCAGGGTGAAGTTATGAAACGGGAAACTGAGCAACGCTGGTACTAATCGCGTGCCTCCTTGGTGGTCAAATCCCACATCATTGCCTCCTACTGGCCTGTTTATCTGTACAGGTTGGGCTGAAATTCCAAACAGAGCTTTTCCCCGTGTCGCTGACCCACACCGATGCTCCCGTGTCGTCCGTTACCTTGGCGATGACGTCGGCCGTCTCTCGAAAGTCGTGACACCTCCCCACGCTGGAGCGGGCCAGGAAGTCCTCGATGAGACGCACTCCAATGTTGTAACCCCTGCAACAGCGAGCAAGACCAGGACAGACGCCTGGCTCAGTCAGGGAGCTCTGTGTCACGTTTTTCTTTTGGTTTCCTTCGGTTTCCCATGACTTTGTAGGAATTCTGCAGACTTGTTAACCGAGGCTTGCTGGGCAGAACATCAGCAAAGCGTTTCAACATTACGGACGGACGACGGTAAAAGCCAGTTCCGTGCTAAAGTACAAACAACGGTGAACAAAAGAGGACTCTTCCTCAAGATACTTGCTCACCAAGAGGAAATGTCATTCCGAAGATTTTCACCAATTTATTTTAGCAGGAATCCAGCTAGCCGGTTTCGGGAAGCGACGCCAGCGGTCACAAGGATGGCGTGAACGTCTCCCCACAGCAATGAAAGAAACCAGTATGTGAGCAGGTCGAACGCACAGCCGGCCCCGTCTGACCCGCACACAAACACTCGTGTGGTTACCAGCAGAAACCACTCCGTTTGCAAGACAGATTTGGTCAGATCTCAGTGATGTGCTTTCGCAGGCCGTCACATCGTTTTCAACCCTCTATTATGTTAAGGCAAAAGACAAGCAGCCTTAACATTAAACTTGAGATCCTTGTCCAAAACTAACGACTGGAAAACCGGGCGTGGAAACACACATCTGGAGGACGGGCGGGTGAACATTTCATTTCGGGGAGAAACTCAAAAGTCAAGGTAGCTAAATTTAACACACGCTGGCCCCAGGAACAGAGGGAGAGCAATAATAGTGAAAATATAGACTGTGTTGCCTGGTTGTACAGACATCTCACCTCTGTCTTGCCTCTTGAAATGAAATATCCCCCCTCTACACAGGGGGGACTAGGTGTAGGCACCTATTACCTGACTTCAATCAACCCTACAAATAAAAGAGAAGCGGGGCATCCGCTAACCACGGGGGGCAGGGGGCAGCACTCACATCTTGTCCAGCTGTTTGTTCACCTCCTCGTCATTCTCGTAGTCCTTGCACAGCTGGGTGACCAGGGCGCCGTACGTGAGGGTGAACAGCTCCGAGTTCTGCGCGGAGAAAAAAGGCGATGCTGTAATAACACCAGTTTCGCACGTCTTCACGCGTCTCTGCGCTTTCGCCCTCTTTCTATCCCACATGCAGGAAATAAAGCAAAATTAATCTGGACAGGAGAACTGTGACCCCCCACCCCCCTCAACAAACTTACAGTGGTAATTAAATGAAATTTGGATATTTGAATGGTATGAGAGACGAAGTGAAGAAAAAGCACGATCTCACATCAGAGAAAAATCGAGCTGGAATGTACATTTTTGGGTCAAAAAAAGACATATGAGAAGCAGGGAAGGATCACAGTCCATTTCCTTCTGCTGAAGGATAAATTACGCGTTTCCAAATAAATCCTTTCCCAGCACTCCCTGACTGCCTGGTTACTGAGGCTGGTTCACAAACGCATTCCGTGTAAAATTTCCCTTTGGCTGCAGAGACAGTTACTCCCAGCTGCGTCCATTTCACTCCCAGAACGTGTTCAGATGGGATCTGAACCAATAACCACACTGCTAGATCCCTGTCACTCAATCCAAATTCCCACGAGGCCCCACGATAATCTGTAAACAAGTCAGAGATCACCTCGGCAAAAATGCACTGATCTGTTTTTTTTTTTTTTTTTAACAGATTTATGAAGCTTTAAAACAGAAGTAAACTGACGCTTCTTGCCGCAAAACCCATTTCCTACAAACGGAATTAAACGGCTCTCATCTGTGGTGTCACATTTTATGGCCAATTTAACCACAGGAATCAGGCTGACGCTGCCAGCTAAACCCAGAACAATCTGTGTCACTTATCTTCACAAATCTGGACTCATCTTGTACAAAGTGCACTGTTATTTTTCATAAATCTGCTCTTCACAAAAACTGCAGAAAGACTCAAGCTAACAACCAACCACCTGCGATGTTATCACTTCAGCATTATTGATGATTTCTGCCATTCTT
Source organism: Arapaima gigas (assembly GCA_900497675.1). Lineage (NCBI taxonomy): Eukaryota > Metazoa > Chordata > Actinopteri > Osteoglossiformes > Osteoglossidae > Arapaima > Arapaima gigas. Next base: position 483,256 of record UFQX01000193.1, on the reverse strand, counting down.
TTCACTTATTAAAAAAACCTTGTTTTAACTGAACACACAAGCAAAGCTACTAACACGTCTTCTCACCCCGACTGGCGCACAACTCAAAACGTTCAAATGTGCGCCTTGACGTTTTTTTCAGGTTTTTTTTTACATTCTTAATATTTCATTTCGGATACTAAACTCGGGGTACAAACTTTTGCAACAACAAGAGCCCAACAGAGATGGATAACATTGTACAAAAACAAGTAAATAAGGGTTTATTTTTACACTACATAACACACCCTTTCCTTCCTCGAGGGCCAAAAAACTCAAATGTTTTGACTGTATACCTTGCGTTGTTCTTCTGTACATACTGTAAAGTCTTAATGTGTTCTAATCCATCTCTCTATGATAACATCGGGTTCATGCTTCACAACTGAATAAAAAAAGTGGAGGGGGGGCAATAAATGAACAAAAAAAGCGCTGAGATGAAGTGAGGTGAGGTGAGGTGAGGTGGAGTCATGCCTTAAGTAACACTATTTACACAGACTGGAAGGACCTACCATGTGACGCATGGATGCGGAGGGTGAAATAAATGGCAAATACCAAAGCTAGGAAGCGGGGAGCGGAGAGAGGAGAGAGAGACAGTCAGGGACACAGTGACAGAGGAACATGTGCAGGGCGTGAGCTGGTGCGGCGGTTCAACCCAGGTAAAACAGGCAGGTGCACAAAGTGGGCCTGATATTTAAGTATTTATGCTGGGTTTTCAAGGGACTCACTAGTCAGTGTTGCAACTAATAACAAAAACTATAGCATTCGAGCTATTCAGCTGGAGCAGAACCATGAATCACGCGTGGGCTCACCTGCTTTCAACGCACAGGTGGAATTGCGGCTCACCTGCTTTAAACGCGCATGCGCGGGTCGTCCGCTTTACACGCTGAGGTGAACGTGCGGCTCACCGCTTTTAAAAGCAAACGTGGGCGTGCGGTTCACCTGTTTTAAAAGCGTATTCCGGTGTGTGGTGGATGAAATTTAGGAGCTGCTGTTGAACAAGATGGAAATGGCAGGAATGAGATGTCTCACAAACACTGCATCGCACCTGTCTGGCGCAGAGGGGCTCACTTGGAAACACCTACATATCTGTTTACACCCAGTTTCATGTCAAAGCAGGTGGCATTGTAGCGAACGGCATAAAGTAACTGACAGTATAAAAGAATGAACTTTTAACACAATCCAAATTTGGTCAAACCCGCTCCGCCCCGATCTTAGCGTAGCAACGGTGCTAACTAAAACAGCGCTAGTTAGCTTGGTTAGCATAGTATGTGTTTCCCGAAACAGGGACAACCGGTCGTTTGTTAGACACCGGATTTCGCCTCGGACGTAATGGCACAAACAGTCAAATAGTGACATTTTGATGAAGCAACGCAGAACAAGAGCAGAACAGCAAACCGACGCGTTTCGATGCGCACAGCTGACAGACGCGCGGAGGGAGGCGCTCTTACCATTTTCTTACTCTCCGTGGTTCTGTTGGACTGTCTGGACATCCTGTTTCGCGCTGATCTGGTGTTAAATTAGTAATTAGTATAATTGACGTGTTTCGTTTCCAGCCGATCGTGCGCTGTGACCCGGTATCGTCTCAATGGATGAAGAGGGTGTAAGGTTCCTTCCCCAGTGTTCCGGATGCAGGAAACGGAAGTCTTCGCGGGGGTCTGTGGGTAATGTAGTTTATTTACTGAGAAAGCCACCGTGCGTGCTTGTGTGTTATACGGACAGTACTGGTCCGCAGCGAGACTTTTTTGAATCTTTAGTGTCGGTGTTTTAATTCTTAAAAAAAAATAAACCACGCAACGTATTTTTTTCACTCGTCCATTGTTTGTATTATTTACATTTAGGCCAATTAAAGTCGAATTTATATCTACAGTGTTTTGTGTGTGTGTGTGCGTGTGTGTGTGTGCGTGCGTGCGTGCGTGCGTGCGTGTGTGTGTGTGTGTGTGTGTGTGTATTTAAATTAAAAACACTCTCTCATTTTTTTCCACAAGATGGCGATGTGGAACCTTCGTAAATGCCGAAAGAGTCATAGCGATGGTGACCCAGCAGGCAGCAATATCACTTTGCCGATCTGTTTGCTTTTGCTGTCGTTTTGGATGGAAAATAACTGCATTTAATAGGTTTTAAGGGTAATAGCTTCTCATTACTATAGTAAAGTCAGTGCAGTAACAGTTTTGACAATGGTATCAATAAATTGAATAAAAAATGCTGAGGGTCACTGTAAACTAGTATATATTTTCAATCCGGTCAAATATTCTGTACAGCACCTGCTGTGTTATTGTCATACCCAAACTTTATTTATCTATCTATCTATCTATCTATCTATCTATCGATCACCGGGCGTATATTTTATTCAGTGTGTATTTCCTTCTACATTTGACCTCTATCATGCAAATAAATTTCTGCCAACTGGACAGAAGAGTGAAATTCTGCCCTTGAGCAGTAAATGGTTGAAAATGCTATTTTTTTTTTTTTAAAGATTCCTTTTCCCCCCTCTGGCTGCACACCAGAAGTACAACATCTGAAGGTGTCCACATGATTATTTCAGTCCAGTTTGAAACTGCAGGTTCCTAATGGACCTGTATGAAAAAAGGGTGTTTTAAGCTCCTCTGCCATCAATAAGCTGGGAAATAGTTCTTTACGCATCATAAATAAGAACCCAGTTTACCCAACATGGTGGCTCGTAATGAGGACTAATGCCAGCATGGGGTCTCTCTGAGTTACATATAAGGTGTTGGCCATATTGTGTGACAGGAGGAGTTGGGTCGTGCAGATGATTTGAGGACATACACAATGTACACACACACACACAACACACATAACTCTGATTCAGAATTCAGCTCCTCTTTGTCGCAGAGGCTGACAGGTCAGTGTAAATTTGCCCCTCGTGTTTGAGCTCGGGCTTAATGTCAAATTTTGGACCATCCGTAACACACCCTTCCCTTCCGCAAGGGCGAAAAAACTGGAATTCTGCTTTCTGTGAAGTGAAATAGCAGGCAGGCGAGAAGAGCCGAGGCATCCCAGAGGTCTGCTGCGTGTGAGATGTATCGTCTTGACGAGAAAACCGTGCAATAAATAAATAAAAAGCCTCAGAAAGTGGAACACAGCAATGGATGGAGTGGTTTCTGCACACTGAGAGCTCTGTGTTTATGCTCTTTGTATTAGTGTTTGTGTGCGGTTTCTTCGCACGGGCCTTGCGAGACTCGAGCGTCGGATCGCTCTGATGAATTACGGTGTCAGCCGGGTTACGGAATAAGGGCTCGGCAGACGGAAATCTGGGAACACTGGCTTTGCAGCACTTGGAAGTCTCAACCGCAGACACGCCAGCCAAAGCACCTCTAACACGTGAACCCTTCCGAGGGTCTATAAGCGCACAATAAACCCCCCGCAGGGCGAGCACACAGAACCACAAAATCTGTCCTGCCACAGCATGTGGTGAGACGCGAGGCTGGCGAGATAACAGGGTAAGACTGCACAGTGTGCGTAGCAGCAGTGCATCACGGGAGACCCACAGCACCCCCCCGGTGCCACAACAATAGACTCATCAGTCCACATAATCCGCACGTCTTCCTCCATAAACACCAGCATCTGGAAGGTGTCTCACTCATGTCGATACGCATGAGATTGCGACAGACCTTGAAGAGCAGAGCGTGAAGCCGCTTATTCGTAGGCGGCAAAATGTGGAATTATTTCACCTGGACATAAACGCAGGCTGTGGAAAGCAACAAAGAGCTGATCCTTGCAGCGGTGTTGCCTCGCGGTTGAAGGAGCTGTGATCCTGTCCCCTCCCAGCTGTAGCGCCCAAGACGAAGGCACTTTTTTGTATAGTAAAAATTACGTAGCTCTGTAAACAGGTGAATAACTGCAAGTAGCTTAGTGCAGAGACCTTGAAAAAAGGCGTCGGCAAAATAAAAATAAAGCCGAAACTCTTGTGGAATCGCACGCTTATCTCTAAAGCGGATCTCCATGACTAGCGGATGGATGGACCAGGCCGGGGGTGGGTGCGGATCAATACACCCGGCACGCCCAGGCTAACATTACCTTCCCACGGCTCAAACCGACACTTGGCGGCGATTGTGTGAAGGCGTGCAGAACCACCGAGGTGTCACGCTTTAAGAGTCCCTTACAAAATTCTCCAAAGTGTTGCCTAGCAAAGGCAATACAGAAACATTACTTTCCCCCGGGCGATCCCATCCCCCCCGAGACGATTAATCAGTTTGATGGGATACACATGCACAAGTGGTCCCGCTTATGCACACGACACACCGCAGAAGTCTGAATATAGATCTTGCATGCACTGACAGTATTAGCCGGGGAGTTTCTCCTTGTTCCCGATGATCTGAGTCCCTGCAGGACCCTAAATTATTGATATCGAAACTGTGTTCCAACGTATACACTATCAAATACCTGGGAGAAGTTATTTTAGGGAGGGAAATGTATTAATGTATTAATGGAAAGCAAGTGGAGAGCATAAATATTGTGAAGTCTTCAGAGGCTCTCAAGCAGACACAACAAGGCAGTTGCTGAGAAGTGCAGACTGCTTCAATAAAAAATACCGTCTCATTGTGTCTTGTGTACACTGCATCCATTGTTGGAGTGATGAATGTACGAGAGGCCAAGCGGCGAGAGGGATGTTATTGTCTGAAGAGTCTGCAGTGAGTTGGCTCAAATTTTCCATCCCACTTGGGGGACTGCTGCTGCGCTGTAGACAAAGGTACCCTCAAGTGGAAAGTGTTGGATGAGGTAAGTCTGTTAAGCAAAGGGAGAGTAATGAACTGCACCTCAGAACAGTTCCTGTGCATTGAGCTCTAACCTTGGATCCAAACGCTGGAGATTGATGTCTCCTCCTCAGCTTTTCAGCTTTTGGATTTCGCTCCTGTCTCCCGCTGAAGCTGTTCCGCAACGGCACCCCGAGGACACAAAGCACGCCACATGGTTTTTGTCCGCTGCCGCCAGGGATCGACGAGCAGCCGAGTCACGCCACCGTCGGACGCCTTCTCCCCCGAACTGAGTAGTTCGCAAACTTGGGACCTAAAGTAGGCCTTTACTTGGAGTCCAAGACATTTTGCAACTTCAGGAAAAACCTTCTGAGAATCTCCGACTCTCGGATACTGTTGACGTCGGAAAAACCTTCGCAGGGGTCGGTGCTGAGATATGCGTTGTAACTGCATCACGACCAAAATGCTAAGCAGCACCTGAACGCGGGTTAAAAATGTGCTGAAGTAGCAGACTTGCCCAGATGAAGCGCTGAAGATGTAAATCCCTCTAGCGCAGCGTGGAGCAGCCCTGGTGCATCGTCTCCGCTAACGGCGCCATATTTTGATCACCACGAGTTTATGTTGCACGTGCAGTTCTATTCACAAGCCAGAACCCGACATGAGGCCCTGCGCTGCGGTCATGGCTGTCAGGAAGATGCAGAGGCTGTGCTGAAGAGGGAGCACGGGGCTGTTGAGGACCGGGAGACAGAGTTTCCAGATGACAGCGGGGGACGAAACGTAGAGTTTTGACCTTTGTGGTGAACTTTGTGCCGTTAAGTCCAGGAGCCCCGTTGGAACTGAGAGGGTCCTGCACGGGAACATGGGGGTAGATGCTGAGGATGTTCTCAGGTTGCACATGTTGTGAAGATGGTGTGTGAGGGTATAAGTGGGGCTGAGGACACCCTACTGCCATTTCGGGGCAGCTGGGTAATGTTCAACACAGTGGGCTTATTGCTCAATGCAGCGGTAACAATGCATAGATCCCCAAACGTTTATGTCTTTGTTACCTTACAGTCGCAATAAAATGACTGAAAACAAAAGTATTGTCTTCAGAAATTCCTATTCATCTGATTGTTGACCGTTTCATCCCCTAAACCTATGCAGCTTTCCTCATCTTTTTAGCACTAAACACTATGGAAAAGAATGAAATTAAGGTGGCTCCACACTCCTGTTCTACTTGGGTGGTCTTTACTGCTAAAGAAATTTGCATTTGCTACTATAAACTGAAATTTTTGGAAACACATTACTTAAGAAAATGCAGATAAGGATCCATAAAGGCCCAGCTTTGAACCTACAATGTTTATTGAGAAAAATACATAGTGTGGCACATATAATAGGCTGGACAGATGAAAAAGGAGGGCGTGATTGTTCTCATTTTTTAAAAATGTTCTCAGAATTAAATTCCAGCCTGAAGCGAATTCCGCCCTCTACCTTCCCCCTCATAAGGATTCTGAATGAACTACAGCGCAGCGAAGATGATATCATGACATGAATAATTTGGCAAAATAAGAGTCGATACCCAAAGAACGAAACGCAACAGCATGGCCACGCGTGTGCGCACTTGCACACACACACACACACACACACACACACACACAGAGTGCACAATTCCACGGAGCCGGTTTTGAACCCCACATGAACCTGGAGAAATACATTAAAATTTAAGTCACTCAGATGTTTCTATGAGGCTCACATCCATAAATATAATAAATCCGTAAAGATAAAAAAAAGAAGCAACGCCCTCTCCTGAACCTGTTAACAGATGTTAGAAGGATACAAACAAACTGAGTGCCCTTTCTCATTTGTAAATTTTAACAACTTTAAATTTCTTTTCAAATTCACTTGTTTCACTGGCTACATAACGTTATACTGTGGTAATTGTTTTACAGCATGCAGTAATATTATTTTAACTGCCCAGATTACAAGCAAGGCCCACGGGGGGAATGAGCACATGCGGTTTATTGGAAAACTGCGCATTTATGGAGACGTTTGCGTTTATGGCAGCTGCCGAAGAAGGACAGGCTTCCATATGGGATTGGCACTGATGACCTGAGGCAAGGGGCTTGGAGCCAACACACACACACACCATCACACACCGCGCACGTTCACCTGTAGACACCGCTGTTTCTGCAGGAGGAGATTCCAGCGGTGGGATCCCCCCTCCCACAGTTATACGTCCCTCTAGAATGCGTCTACGGGATCAGATGCACAAGTCGGTAAAACTCAGGTTCAAGGTGAAAAACTGCCAGTCGCAACACAGATGTGCCCTTGGAAAGAGGGAAGGAAGGCTTGCTGGTGGACTCGGGGGCTGAAGATACACCCAAAGGCCCCGACGTCCTGCCATTTAGACGGATTTAAAAACATGGACCCCACCCTGTTTTCCTAACTGCCCGCTGCCGTGTGGTCTTTGAACAGTTGTTGGACTGTCACACTGCTTGTGACTGTAAAACACGGCGTGTTGCGTACGGCCTGAGTTTGCCAACCAGGGAAGTCTTTCGATTGTCTGCCCACTTTGCCCTGTTCCCAAGGCGGTGAGGGTGACAGCAGCCGGTTGGTTCTCCCTCGTGTGTCAACAGTTAGCTGGGTGATGTCAATGGTGAACGAGAAGACTATCCCACGTAAGAGGATCCATCCCTAGATGTGGTCGGTCGTGGAAAATGAACGCGAAGGAGACGTCCACCCTTTCTTTTCTTTAACCCCTTTGGCATTGCTCATATGCTACAGGCTCATTTAGGTTTAGTTGGCCCTTCTCCCCCCCTCTCTGTGATCCAGGGATAAATAACGCAGCACATGAGGAGATGCTGACTTGGTTGAGTCTATGAAGGGAAACGGGTCTCTTGGGTATACCTGCGTGTGTGGGTGACCCCCATCTATTATCTCCAGACCTCAGAGCTCGTAGCGCTCCTTTGCAGTTGCTGAGGGGGCAGCTTTTCACTGGGGGGAAACACACAAAAGTGCTGATGGGACGAGCCTTGTGAGGAAACAGCCCAGTCGATACAGGGCCGATCGTGAACAGCACCACCTCGAGCAAACACACCAGCGGGATTGTTTACATTTTTACGGCATCTTTTTAAATCAGGGAGCGGCGTGTGTGAATTGTGTGTGGTGTGGGTGTGTTTTTGCATCTCTCGACCTGGGAGTCTGAGGACCACAAATCTCTCAGGTCACCACCTCGAAACCCTGCAGTTGTGCATACACTCTGGATCAGCGCTCTGGGCGCGTGGGGAGGACCAACAGCGCCGATCCCACTTAGATCCGGCGCCATCGGACGCTGAGGTGATCGACGTTCATCTGCGCGTCGTGGGGAGGGAATCTGGCATCAAATCAACACGACAGTGTTTTCTTTTGCAGGGGTGTTGGTCACTAATAGCCCGTGACCAAGCAAAGCCACGGGAAATACAGGCTGGAGTTCAGCTGACGCATGTAAGAGGCCCACCGTCGCACGTTGGGCTTACCAGGTTCGAGGAGGAGCCCAGCCCGGGTTTTTATTTTATTCAAAAAGTACATCAATAGTAAATGAATAGTAAATAGTAAATGAAACACATAAGAACACAAACAAGGTGTTTCGGGCAGGATCTGCATCCACACCGGGCTTAGCTCCGCGGTGGGCTTCGGTCTCAGGTCGGCCACCGAAAAATCTGAGAACGTAGCGGAGCTCCACGGCAAACCAAGACCTTCTCACTCCTCGGGCGCTTTGCACGGTTATCCCCAGTCCCGCACGGGGCCAGCGTTCAGCCCCACGATTTCCCGTTCAAATGGAATCTCTCCACGTTCAACAACAGTGCGGCGAAGGCGCCCCTTTTCCAAAACGTCTGCTCACCACACAGGTGCTTATTCCTAATTTAAAAGAGCGCCACGGTAAAGGTCAGAATGTTTATTTCCTCAACACATTTTAATGAAAAACCACTTTGCAGATAATTCTCTTTTTAATTTATTTAAAAAAAAAAACCCCTTTGGAACACAAGGGCATGTCTTATAAAAAGAAAGATAAAGGAAAGAAAATATTATGGTGGATGCAGTATCCCATGTAAATATTGCAAGCAGACAGAAAAAATATTTAACAATGGGTTATTTTCTTATTTCCATTGTTTTGAACCACTTTTAATGTATTTATTTTTGTCCAATTGAGAAAACGAGATGCCAATGTGAATTATCGGAGAAAAATTAGATCTCCTGAGCGGGTCGAGAAGGAGAGAGAAAGTTCATAGAGTTTCGCCGGTTCAAATGGAGCACAGATGGCCGTGGTGACCATTATAAACCTCCGCAGGGCTTCTGCATATTTCACTTTGCGCAAAGTTGCGACGTTGACCCACTACTAACATTTGCTGTTCATACAGCTGGATCATAAGCCGGACCTCCTCGGTTCAGGTTAAGCACCGTGGTAAAGCATACTGCAGCAGGAGGTGGGATCAGGCCATAACTGCTGCGCCACTTGCTGCTCACCATATTGTTAGAATGCATTCAAAACCAAAATGTTCTATTTTAATAGCTGAAAAACCCCGGGTTCCATTTTGAACCCGGCATTTGTGTAACTGACTGTGTGTTTGGGGCCGAATTGCGCTGTCGGGCTGTACTGTCCCAGTTCCGGCCAGACCGCTGGCTTGCTCGCTTGCTCGTGCCATCGTGAAAGATAAATTTGCCGGCGCCTGTTTTTCCTCCAAGCATCGAGGGATTTCAGGGAGTTCCTGGCCAGGATGAACAGGGTTCAGCTCTAAGCGGTTAATGCTTTTCTCCTGTGCTCTTCTGAGACTGCGGAAGCATTTTTTAAGTTCATTGTCTGCTTACTGCAAGCTCTTGAAACGCAGGCTCGACTTTCCACGCATAACTGTGCTTATTCGCTTAACACGTGCTAATGACACGGATCGCGGAACAGGGGCGACTCGGCCCCACCCTTTACAGGCTTCTTTCTTCAGAACATGTGTTTTCACTGTAAACAGATGGAAGACGTCGCACGATATTGTGGGCGACTATGAAAATGTCCATATCCTGGATTTGCGAATGTGGGATGTCTGGTTTACTCATGTGATGCAATACGCAGAGTCGTTTTTAGAAATGAAAGGGCTGGACGGACACAGACCTGGGGGACCATGCAGAACCAATCCAAAGACAGGAAGCATTATGAAACATCAGTGCGTGCAACACACTCTCACACTTTACTGCCCTCCACCCTGGCAGCCGGCCCAACGTTGTCGCAACGTTGCCACAATATTGTGCCATCGATCCGAGAAAGTGGTCTTTCCTGTTCTCTGAACTCGGACACCCCGCCCCCCGTTGAGATACACACACACACACAGCATCGCTGCTAACCTCACAAGGCCTAAAGTCCCATTCAACTGCCCAGTATTGTTCAACAGGGACCAGCTTTCACACTCCACACCCCCCATCGAACCCACATGCCTGCGGACGGCTCTTGTGGATTAACTGCTGCTGAACCTTTGGTTCTCGCACAACTGCGTCGACCCACAAGTCCGCTGGTAAAGAGCCAAGTAAAAAGATGACTTAGTTTTACACGTCCGGCGCCACTAGTTTAGAAAGTTTGGCCCGGCAGTTATTTAACCACTTATGCAGCTGGGAGATTTTTACCGTGTCAGTTCGGGGTAAGACACGGCAACAGCTCGAACCGCGATGCCACCTTCTGCCCCCCGTGATAATGACGTGCAGCTGAGAGTTGCTGTTACCGTTGCGATTGTTGTTTATCTGTTTACCTCGGCAGGGCAGCGCAGTAAGGAAGCAGGCAGGGTACCGCAGGCACTGAAGCAGAACCTCCAGGAGGATATATGATCGAACAGGGTACTTAACCTGAATTGCCCCGGTAAATATAGCCGTATGGATGGATACTAGACAGTAAATAACCACGATAAGGCGAGCAGTAAATAACTCGGAGCGGAGCGGGCCGGGCGTTACGAAGCTGTTTACAATAAGCACCTTACTGTCGCTAATGAGGAACGGTAATGTTTTCAATTGGAGTGAAACACACTGATTTGTTTACCCAAACAACTGAAATTCGGACTGTAAAATGGCAAAGGGAAAAAAAAAAATTAACAAAAAGGTATTTAATTCCAGCAAGGACGAGAATCCCCTGGGCTAATATTGACTGAAAGGTACAGAGCCCCATTTTTATTGTTGTGGTTTTATTGGAGATACTAAACAGTCTGTTTTACTGCCGTTGGCTGGACCAAACGTTGAAGAAATTGCCGTGGGGGAGTCGATGATCTCACTGGCCGCCCAAAAATACATGTCGGAGAGCTCTAAGGTGGGGGGAGGGATTGAAAGCTTTTTCACCTCTAATAAATCAGTCATGAGTTGTTCCTGAAGGACTCCAGGTTACCTGACTTTCCTGTTTTTATAGCCTGTGAAATCACCCAGGCTTGGACTAACTAACCACATCTTTTGGGTATGCACGGTTGTCTTGGCAACTGCATGATGAGCTCTATATGGAAAACAATAATAAAATAATAATAATTTCATGCTTTATTGTATTTCCGTGGCTCCAAAGCTACATCACGCTTTACTGTTCGCTTCTGATGAGGTTTTTTTTTTTGTCCCCTCTCAAGTCACCTGTATCGTATCAATCGGAACTTTTAACATCACACGAGATTAAAGAAAGTCATATGGAAATAAATCACAACAGAAGAGTCGTATGATGCGCTTTAATAGCTGAGCAACGGCTGCCTGAACCCGGAGACAGTTTCCTTCCTCGGCAGAAGAACAGAAAACTCACCCTGACGCGAAACAATACTGGGAGCCGGGATCTGGGAACCGATCGATTTTATGCAGGAGTTTATAAGTTACATCCTGACTCACTGATCGTGTGATTCAAATTTTATTTTTATGTTAGCTGCCTGCCTGCAAGATGGTCCAACATACTGTAGGTGTATAAACGGATAAATCACTGCAAATAACTTAAGGTGCAAAGCCAGTTCTGTGGGTCACAAAAGACGAAAGGCCTCAACTAAATAAGAGCTATAATAAATAAACAAATAAACATTTCTAAGATGTGTTTTTAAATTTTTTTTAATGTGAAAAGTTACTAAAAATCTGACTCCGTCTTACAGCTGCTGACACAATCGCCTGCGCTGTTCTCACACCTTGACACCCAGAATATATCTACGCCTAGAACTACACATGTTTCTAGCTGTAATAACTATCGCAGTATTAATAATAATTTATTTCTTATTATTAATTAAATCTCCTGATTTACTTCATTTGTTTCTTGGTGGTGTTGATATTTAAAAAAAATGTTTGGTGCAAAGATGCATCTCTAAGTACAATCAAGCAATAATAATAATAATAATAATAATAATAATAGTGACAGTACAGTGTATTCCAAAGTCTGGCCGACCTGTAGGAGCGACAGTGAGAGCCACACAGGAGCTCAGGGAGGTACGACTTTGGAAAAGGATCTAATAAATACGGCTATTGCTAAAAAATGGCCCCCTGCAGGTGGGACTCATGTTAATGTTGTGCCTTTTAATTCATTAAACTTTTAAACTTAACTTTATGCAATTATTATTGTATATTAAAATAAAATATAAACATCGCTCCACTTAGGTTACAAATATTTAGTTAGATTTCAGATTAACGTTTTTAATACCCCGAATTGTGGGTAAAAATGTGCAAATAATGTAAGTTTTCCCCTGTTTTCCTGCTTTTTCACATCCTTTAGTGGGCCCCCGTTCTGCTGCGTGGTGGAAGGTAGGTCTCGATGATGGAAGACAGGTTATCCGCAGACTGCCAGTTGCCTCGCAGAGCTTTTCCCGCTAAAACAACATCGGCATCCCACCGTCTTTCAGGGACGCAGAGGAAGCTCCGCCCACTGCTCCCAGATAAACAGTGACTGGTGTCGCTTCTCTGTCAGACCGGCTGATTTACAGTTCTGGGAGAAAGTGGAACGCCCAGGCCCAGACCGGGGTTCAAACATGACCCAACACGCGCCAAGAAAAACAAAGAGGTCCCGAGGACTGACGGGGTGGTGTCCACCACGTTTTGAACTCGTGACGGAAAGGTCACGAGAGATGTCCCCGTGCTTTGACTTTTTCACAGCAAAGGAGTTGGACTTAAGCCCTAAGTAATATAGAAGTAGACATCAGACTGGACAAACACTCACTTGGGGCCTTTCAGTTTCATTCTGACAGTCTCAACCTTTTTTTTTCAAAATCTGACCTCTGTTTTCAATGAATTTTAATCAACTCCACTACTTTCTAAGACTTCTAAGGCAGCTTCTCAAAGATGACCACTGTGGCTGGTTATTAATTTTGATCATTGGTTCCCTGCTATCAATGAATAACTGAAAGACAAACGTCCAAAACCTATTTGGGTGGATTTGTTCACCTGCTTGGGAGCTCACTGGTGGAAGACTTGAGGTCCCCGGAGGTAGATCCCATCTCCTGCCATAGTGCTCTTGATCACGGTACTCACCCTAACCCGATGCAGTAAAAATTACCCGACTGTATAGATCAATGTAAAATGCTTGATATTTTTATAAAATATAAAGGTAGAGAAGCTGCTAACACACCAGCGTTATTGAATATACCTCAACCTTTTGACCAAAAGGTTCCCAGATCAACTGCTATTCCTGTAAGGAGGGAAGTGTGTGGTACGTGGGTGGAGGCGACAGGAGTCATTGTGTAACTTACCGGCGGAGGGATGTGAAAGAGCTTTTTACATTCCTTATGAGCTGTGGTTTGGCTCCACAAGCCAAGTCCATCCAGGGATTTGTTGTTCACTGCAGATGTGACGACTGGAGGGTTTTATTGATGATGAGACATTTTGGACCACAGCAGCTCACTGATTTATAGTGCTTAACTATTCACAGACAGCGCAGTTAAACCGCTGATAAGCGTGACCGCAGTGGGTCCGATCCGTCTGCCGGTCCACTAAAACAAATGCACAGGTGGTGGGACGTGGAACTGTGACGTGGGACGAACGTGGTCCTGAAGGACCACCAAACGCCACCCTGCGCAACCAAGAAGACCAGCTGCCACTTATTAGCTGGACAATCAAAGATAGGATTTACAGCAGCTGGTCTGAAGTCTGCAGGGTTGCTTGTAGAAAACCAGGTCCCGACCCAAACGCCGTGGCGTCCTCCTGTCCGACAGCACTAACAGTACTACATCTACTAAACACGACCCCTGATGGTAAAACAGCTTGGCGGTTATATAATGTGCTTTCACGTCTTACCTTTCCACCCCAGCACCTTACTGACATTTACAAATCATTTCACACGCTGAGATTATATTTTCAGTTTGTTTCTAATTTGTTTCAATATCCCGCCGCTTGGGAGAAAAATGACTAATGATCGCGGCGAGAGGGAGGAGGCCTGTGCAACAGACAGGATGATCATTACCAATTCTGCCATTCCAAAAACAATATTTTTATGTCATTTATTGAGATTTGTATGCTTGAAAATTGCATTTAATATTATTCAATTAAGTTTGTTTTTTTAATGTTTGAAAATGCATTAAAAACAATATTGTGATACACTGGACTTTCTGACCATCTGGACAAATTGTTGTTTGTTTTGACAGTTGTTGTTTTTTTTTTTTTTCCTTTTGTTTTTCCAAACATTTTTGTCTTGTTGCTTAAAGAGGCCATACCCCCAGTTTCTGTTTACCAGGGTTACCACGCTGTTAGCAAAGACCTTAGTTACGACCTGTTCTTCACGGTCAGTCGTGGCCCTTCGAACGCTTCACTCCCGGAATCTCAAGCCTTCATTTCTCTCCCAAAAGTGTCACGCGACCACCTTTCTGAAAACTGCAGCTTTTCCTTTCGGATAATTAAAAATAGCACAGTAAAAACAAACAGAAGTTAGAAAAAAAAAAAACCCATCCGGCGGCTGCCAAAGACTCGGCCCACGTTACCGGCTCGGGCGCGAGTGGCGGCCCCACCTCAGTTCACGTCGAAATAACGGAGGCAGGAGAGAGCTCTGTCCCCCTAGCAATAACCAACCAACCACTGTGTGTTTCAGCGGGTCACCACACATCTCATTTACCTCTCATCCTGAAGGCTCTGCGTGATTTCCCCCCAAAATATTCCACCCCTTCCTCCCTAAATTTCTTCTTGATGCACATATATTCCCACTATATATCTGATCACCGTGCAGATGTGTTTGGTTCTCCCCGGTCTGCGAAACGATGACAGGCTGCACGGCCTGGAAAAAGGTCCCCTGACCTCTGCAGGCCGAAGTGTGAGGAAACATGTTTCTTCTGTGCAACACGTTGCAAAACGTGTCCAACGGACGATGTGCAGGAAGTGGAAGGGGGGGGGGGGGCACTGAGGCTATGCTAGTGGGACTGGACCCAACATTGTGACACCGCAGTTCCTGAAATGTTCCTCTCAAAAGAAGAAGTGTCAAATTATAAACAAAGAGATTTGTGCCAAACTAGAAAAGTTTTAAGCTTTATCCTCCACCAATGCGGGGAGCACGGACGCCGTCCCCTGCAATGCCTGGGCCCCGTACTGCCACTATGGTAAAGAGAAACATGCAGCCTCGCTCCTAACACAGTTATTCAATTGTGGGATTTGGCTTCGCTCTGCTCTTTGTTGAAAAAGTGGATTTACTCAAGGCGGCCGCGTCCCCTTCAAGTTGGTGCCGAAGGGTGAACGTCTCGCAGTCGGCCGCAGGGGCGAAAAGCGCCCATCCGACTGGCCTAATTCCCCAGATACCTGCAGACGAAGGTGCGGACGACCAGAGAGGGGATGACTTTGCCGCACGGGGAAGGGAGAAGCGGCGAACATTAGGAGTAAACAGCGTCCCGGCAGAAGCCGGTTGTGTTGGCGGCCGAGCGCATTTTTGCGGCTTCCTCCTCTGAGTCAGGAAAGGAGAGCGGGGTGTGTGCTTGGCGGGAGGGGGCTGAGCGATTATGTGCCAAAGAGGGGAGGGCAGAGGTTCAGCCGGAGCTCTTAAATAGCTCAGGCACCTTAACCAGGACTCCCGTGGAAGCCGCTTGCTCACTACCGCCGACTTCCAAACAAAAACACGTGTAAGAAAAAGGGGAGGGAAGGGAAAGGAAGGGTGAGAGTGTGTATCCTGCATGTTTACCAGGGAGGTCATTGCAACCAGCAGACCGGCACAGGGAATAGGGAGCAGAGCCCTGTCCTGGCAGGACGGGCAAACGGTGCTGGACAGGGGTGGCCAACTGCTGTTTACCACATGTGAGAGGAACACGGGGTCACAGAGTAAGTGGGGGAAGGAGGACCAGAGAGAAGAAACAGGAAAAAAAGGAGCGGCACGGGGAAGTGCTACCTGTTCACCTCCTTCGACTCTCCACCTGTCGCGGTGATGCGCTGGCTGCTGGCGGCGTTCTGCCTAGCGGCGGCGCTGCAGGCCCCGGCGGTGGGCTCCGAGCGCGGTCGCCACCGTGTGCAGCACGGCCCCTGCAGCTACACCTTCATCCTGCCAGAAGTGGAGCATTGCCAGCCGCCAGGGGACTTCCAGGTGAGCAACTCACTGCAGAGAGACGCCCCCCCTCCCGGCGCCGTGCCCCCTGCTCAGCAGTCGTCGCAGGACGAGAAGCTGGAGGCCCTGGAGAGCGTGACGGAGAACAACACTCAGTGGCTGCAGAAGGTAACCGCTCTACGTTTGACCTCCAGGGGGTACAGTGTTTTAGGGCCCGGAGTGGGAACACGAGGAGTGAGTCCTAGGATTGTGTAGGATCATGGTAGAATTAGAAGACCTGCAATGTTCAGTGGGCGACGCATCAAGGGGTGTTATAAATATTTAACTTTCTCAAGGGGATAACAGCCTTACACTTGGAGCAGGTGTGCAATATCGTAAAAATACGCTATTCCGTGTTGCTATATATCAAATGAACTACACATAGGTTTCCCGTATCTACTGCAGCTCCAATCTGTAACACGACAATTAATATACACCTCCATAGGTCTACACAGCCAATTCCCATATTATCTGTTTTTGTGGATTTGGCAGTGATTTGTCTACCGGTTGGCCTAATGTTCTGTCATTAAAAAAAATTACGATTTTTTTAAACAAGGAAAGCAAAAAGCAAAGACCTTGTTTATGCAAGCTATTTATGTAGAAGCAAATGCTGCACAATGACTGTTGCTGAGAGCGATCTGTTTAAATTGACTAAATCTCAGCTATGGCGTCCCGGGTATAGATCAGCCGGGCGAGTCGTTCTCGCTGACAGCCGAGCCTTTGAGCGCCGGCTCCGTCGAGGCCAGAGGGAAATCTCAAATCCTTCCACAAGCTGGAAATTAAAGAAAGGACCGTAAAAGTTTATATCCCAGGAAGGGGTTAGCCTGGAGCTATTCGTGCTGCTGACAAAGGGGTACAAATTTGTCATGTGCAGAAGAAAGCAGAGAGGTATCTGAGCGCCCATCGGTGGGCAAGAGCACGGAAACACGTGCAACCGACACGGCTCAATCCCGGCAGGTGGTCGGTCTGTGACCTGCTCCGGATGCATCTCCCTGTTCGAAATGTCACCTTTGATCCAAGCCAGGCGGCCCAAGCTTCTTTTCGCAAATGTTCCAGAAGCTCCCCGCTGAGTTTATCTGGTGGAATACGAACTGTGCGCTGAAGGTTGTAGTAGGGCACTGTTAGCCTCTCGACCTGGCCCCGTCCCTGTCCCCGCTCCTCAGGGGAGCATGCTGGGCTGGCATACGATGTAGGTGGAGGGTCCATATTGCCCACACGATCCAATCAGATGAATAACAAACATACAACGGCAACAAACAAACACGCTAGGTTAGCATGTAGCATAGTGCTGTATATCGCGTACGGTTTAGAGCCCCCCCCTACAAATCGCAGGTTCTGCCTTCAAATTCTCACCCCCGCTGTAGCAGCCTTGACCACCCTGCTTAGACAGAATTGGTGCAGTAAAAAAATGCCCAGCCGCGTAAAGGGGAAAATCACTGGTAGAAAGTTAGTGTAGAAATCATCCATCCATTATCAATAACCGCTTGTCTGCGGCAGGATCACACACAAACCCTGCACAGACCGAGCAGGTTTCCAAGCTGCCTCTGAACCCACAGACGAACCCCCTCCGCTCAACCTGTCACCCTGAGTACGCAACCCTGACACTGCAAGTCACCTCGGAGGAAGGAGCCTGATCGATGAAGATCGATGACAGTGGTGTGGAAGAAAGTGGCGGTTAAAGTGAGGGACTTTGTCGAAACTCAGTCATGCTGCCGACAGCAGGAGAAACTCTAGGACTTCAGCGAGGCAAGAGGGAGCCGCAGTCTGTGATGATACACGGTGCACCCTCCTCCCCTAGGCTATGTATGAGAATTAATAAGCTTTGCACCACCTCTGTACCCCTACGCTTTTTGATCACCTCATTCATTTCACTGCCACGGGCCTCTGCCTGTAACCACAGGCCTCAGCCACCTCACAGTCCTTTGCAGGTGCTTGGAATAAACACCAAAAAGGGATTCGCCACACCTGAGAGCGGTGGATCGACACGTCTGTTATTACACACCGATATTCCTATTTAACATACACTTTAACACTCGGATATGCGATATACGTCGTAGAAGTTCCGTGTTAGTCGGGACCGCGCGACGTGTCACGTTCAAGGTCTCCTCTTCTCAAGGCGTAACAGAAATGAGCAAATAAAGACACTCCCTGTCTGCCCGCTGCTCCGCAACTAAAACGATTGCCATGCTTTTACAGACCCCTAGTTGCCTCCCGAACCGGCTGCGACCGCGGGATTTACGGCGCGTGATTAAACGGTGCCCGTTGTCGAAATAACACTGCAACGGTTTGCCTGGTAATCGACACCCACAGATATACAGGACCTGCTTTCTGTAGACCGCAGGCATCCGCCGCTAATGTGCCTCCGTAGAAGCATTCAGGCAATATAAGGCGTGGAATTGTAACCTGAAGGTTGCAGGTCCCAGGTCCACTCCCCTCTCCTGCTGTGGTACCAGCCACTTGAACTGGTCCAATAAAAATAACCACGAATGAGTCAAACGCTGTAAGCTGCTTTAGATAAAAACATCAGCCAAACAGCAAACTAATAATACCACACCGTCAGCATGTTTGTTATTGTTATTATACTGGACGCCAGTTGGAGGGGTTTATACAGCTGGGTGTTTTTTCTACAGCGATCCATATTACCTGGCTGCCGCCAGAACAAATCCTGATTTCCTCGGTGATATGTGTTCTTCTGAGCCTTGTGCGGGCTACCAGAGCGAGACGCCTCACTGGCCTTTTCCCTGACCTCTTGGTGAGGTAACACCATGTTTTACACTAGAACAGCCCCAGCGGACTGTGTACCGAGACAAGATGAAACTGGTTCCCCAGCTGTCCTCTGCAGTCAAATCCCGGTCAATCCCTCCTGAAAACCACAGTTCTGCGGTTACGGCCAACTTTGGCATCAACATATTTCCCCTAAAGCACCTTTCCAGGTTCACCTTTTTGTACAGGGGCTTTGATTTTCCATCTGGCCCAGTGCCGCATTTCCCATCACCCCTTCAGCTGCAAGAAATAATGCAAAAGGTCTTTCGATAGAACAGTCAAAGACGTTACTATTGTTTTTGCTTTTTATTATTTACCGGGTCCTCATTTAATCTAGGAAAATAAGACAGCAGCCTTCAAAACCCTTTATGTTTTTGGCAGTT
This sequence comes from Arapaima gigas, assembly GCA_900497675.1. Taxonomy (NCBI): domain Eukaryota; kingdom Metazoa; phylum Chordata; class Actinopteri; order Osteoglossiformes; family Osteoglossidae; genus Arapaima; species Arapaima gigas. Next base: position 463,907 of record UFQX01000193.1, on the reverse strand, counting down.
ATCTTTAAGGAACATGTTTCCTTTCTCTCACAGAGACAAACCTGCTGTGAGGTGAAGCTTGATGTTTTTAGATGTGGGGCTGGCGGTCTCCACAGAACACGAATCCGTTCAAAGACTACAATTCACCCACCGCAGCCCCCATCACCTGTCACTGCTAAACTCAGGTTCAGTAGGAGGTTAATTTCAAGAAACATGACAATAAATAAACCATCGCTTCACAGGCAACAGCGTTCGGAAGCCCCCGTTGACGTAAAGCCAATTTATAACATTTTGATGGACGGAAACTTAAGTTTTATGGCTGTTGTTGCTATGATTTGATGATGAATTAAGTTGGATAAAATATTATCCCAGTGCACGGGGGGCACGGGGGCCAAAAAAAAGGAGCAGCTGCACAGCTGTCGGGTGCGGAGGCGAATCGGACGGGTCAGTCCCCGAAGTGTCCTGACGTCGGTCCTTCCTAACCGCCTCGGCGCAGTTTTCAACCTGGGTGAAGGAGCTTTACAGCTCCCGCGGGGAGCATTTACGGCACGGCCCCGGATTCCGTTTCCCCGCTAGGGGCAGCCTGCTGCTGACAAGAAGATTGATTGTTCGGTAGTTTCCTCCCTTAAAGTCCGATTCACTCCCACACTCTCTTTGTCCCTGTGCTAATTCCTGTTCACGCCGACTATCAGTTCCGGAACTCTCCTGGGGGCTCCTCACACTTAATTCATGTATAATACATAGAGGAGTGAATACAGATAAAATGGATTTTCTCATTCTCATGCAAGCTAAGGAAGAATTTCCATACATGTTGCAAATTGCCTTTGCGCCTCTGTTCTTAGCTCTGGAAAATTGGCAGTGAGTTATGTCAAAAATAATAATAGTACTTATATAATACCTCTATATGGCTGTAATCACGGCGGCAGAAGTAATCTCCTCTTCGCTATATTTTATTTCAACCCAAACAGGCCCGGTCTAACATAACCACTCAATGGCATGGAACTATGATGCTGTTCAACAAGGACTCTCTATCTGAACCAACATGAGAAAACTTAAACAAAACCAGTCCACTTACAGACCATTACAGGGGTTCTATTTTGGCCTCTGAATTTAATGTTTTTGTGTTATTAACCTCTTCGGTGTTTACGATGGGTAATTAGAAACGAAAAAACTAGCTAAACTATGAAAAATCCTTGTTCCTGCATATTTACTGAAGAAGCCTTCGATTTCGTGTTGTATTTATGTCGGAAAAGGACATTACACTCACACGGTTCTGTTTTTCGTTTCCCTCCAAAACTGTCAAGTCCAATCCGAGTGACTCGTAAACATCTAATCACGGCTCCCGCCAAACGTAACCATAACAGCTTGTTCCTGTTGCACCAACGGAGAGCCTCACTTCGTATTCACTGGGAAACACGTTAGCATTTCTGGAATAATTCGAAATTTAAGGTCTTATGTGCGCATCGTATAAAAATAGCAAAGGATGCGTTTGCCTGTGCAGTCCTGTGCCGGAGAAAGGCAAAAAATTAATATCAATGATTAGACTTGCTGTTGAAGTCCATGAGGGCTAGTTGAAGAGAAGTTCTTAAACGTGTGGGTAGCTAAGTAGATACGTGGATGGATGGATGAATGGAATCTACCAGTGAGGCCATACCTGAAAGGATAATGTAACCATCAGTGTTGTCTGCAGCTGGAGAACTACATCCAGGAGAATGTGCGCTCTGAGATGGAGGAGATGCAACGCAACGCCGTTCACACGCAGACTGCCACCATGCTGCAGATCCGAACCAACCTTCTCAGCCAGTCAGCAGAACAAACCCGCAAACTGACAGATGTGGAGACACAGGTGAGCCAGTAAGAGGTTAACATGCCACACCACTTGGTCACATATCGTATTGGTGAAAAGTGTCAGCACAACTGGGCAACCTGGGCAAAACTTGCATGGGATGAACTGGACACTGAAAGCATAGTAGTCAACAAGTATTCCATATCTCTGGGAATTGCAGAAAACATGCTGGCTCAGTTCCTGCTCAAACTTATTACCAAATTCCTTGTGAGGAAAAAAAAAATATATATCCATAAGCATTGTAGTTCAACTATCCATCATCAAGTTCTTTTCTTGGAGTTAAGAAATACTTTTGATTTGTCACCTCTTAATTCTGTGTGTGGGAAAGCGAGCTTGACAGACACACAGCAAGTTGTCATTGGATCATCGACAAATAGCAAGAAAAACATATTTTTAAACCAAACAGCGATAGCAATAATCGACTCCGGCAGCTGTTATTTTAGATCCCACCGTGGTGTTTTGCCTTGCTCTCCCCCTCCAGCCTTACCCACCGTTCTGTCAGCAGGCCATTGTACCTGATGTTACATCCTGTACCAGTATTTTCATTATTGTTCTGTTGTTTTTTTTTTTTTTGTTTGCTTGGTCGACGCAGTTGTTAAAGCGCAAAGCAATTAGGGTCCCACAATATCTATGGTTGTTTGAGGTGGTCCTACGAGACGTATCTATATTTTACGAGTGCATTGTGCTGTCAAAGCCGCGTCATAATCTGCAATTTGGTTTGGTGTTTTGCTCATTTCCTGCGTTGAATGGATAGAATTACCGCAGCTCGCGGTTACATTATCTTTTTTGAAAATAGTCAGAAAAACAAACAAAGCTCAGTGTTCTGCGGAGACGTGTGCTTTGATCGGTAGGTGAATGCACCCCCCTGTTGGAATGATTTATAGCATATAATTTAGCATAAAAAACATGGGACATTGTATACTAAAGCGATGTCAGATTAAGCAGGATTTCATCAGCAGTCCCCCCCACCGAGGAATTTAAGCTGGGATTTTGTGGTCTGATACCTTGAATCACCTCCTCAGCGAAGACAACACGCTGCTCAACACAGGCAAACATCCGATTCCCGCAACATATTCATGGAAGGAATGACGGGTGTGTGAATAAGAGGATGCCGGAATATTTTCTGCATATGCTTCGTTGAACAATTCAGTGAAATCTGACATGGAATTAGAGGCACAGGATGTAAGAAGGTATGAGATATGAACAAATTTCTGTGGAGAAGTTTGCCAAGAGCAATTTGGGGCTAAGAGATGGTTTTTTGAAAACTGAAGCAAGAAGTGAATGTAAGAAAGGTTGGGGGAGAGGTATGTTGAGTGAAAAAGTGACTCGAGATACGTGTTTGGTTTGGGTCTAAGAGTTGTTCAATGGAGAACTGATCCAAGGACTAGATGGAGGAAAGTTTTGTGTGTGGGAGATTTTTGGTGAAGAATTGTGAAGAACATGATGCAAGGAGGGTTGAGGGAGATAGATATTCAGTGGCAGCTGAGTCACGTAGAGGATGTAGTACGTTTTTGGGTCTGGCAGATGCTCAGTGGAGAACAGAATCGAGAACAGGGTGCAGAGAGAGCTGAGAGAGATAGACGTTTAGTGGACAACTCAGTGAAAAATAGAATGTAGAAAGTTTTTGACTGGGCAGATGTTGAGTGGAGAAGTGAACCAAGATCTGGATGTAGGAAGTTTTGGGTCTGGGAGACATTCAATAGAAAGGTGAGGCAAGCACCAAAACTTTACTACCTTTTGGCATGCCTGTTTCACAGAAGGCATTAAGTAATCTATCCCTCCATGACCCCCTTCCTCTTGCCCCTGCAGGTTTTGAACCAGACCACTAGACTGGAGGTCCAGCTCCAGGAGTACTCGCTCTCCACCATCAAGCTGGAGAAGCAGATCGTGCAACAGACCCAAGAAATTTCACGACTGAATGACCAAAACAGGTATCAGAAGATAGGTATCTGTGGGATGTGGAAAGAGATGGGATTGAAGATGCAAAAAATAAGATTACAAAAAACTGGGAGCTGTACTGTTGGTCATAACATTGCACTGTTGCAGCACATATATAGTCAACAATGCTGACAAATACCTCTCAGACCTCAAGCTTAAAACAAGGAATCTGAATTGAATTCACTTTTAACTACCGTCCAAGTTGCACAATAGCCACAGTGTTCTTCACTCTATGTCTGGAAATACAAGAATTATCGGTGGAATTGGACACAGCAGGCAGACAAAAACCACTGATGACAACATTTACTGAACATTTAACTATTTCTGGGTTTCACAGCGGCACAGTGAGTAGCGCTGATGTTTGGGGATGGGTTCAAATCCAGCTTGATCTGTGAGGACTTTGCATGCATGTGCAGGGTGGCCTGGTTCCCTCCCACAGGCCAGAGGCACTACATCACCTGCAGCGTATGGCTTTGTGTGTCTGAATGGGTGTGTGGCCTCTCTGCGTGAACTGGAGTCCTATCCAGGATGTAGTTTTATTACCTCCACCTGGAAATTCTGAAGTAGGCTCCAGACCACCTCGACCCTGGCCAGAATAAAGCAGTTAACAATAATGGATGGATGGGTGAATGTATGGGTGGATTCAATTATTTCCAAGGTAATAGGCAGTTGTATTTTGCAGTTGATCTTAAGGTAGATACCTTTGAGTTAGATTTCAGGATCCAAGAGAACTGCTGATACCCATCCCTGACGCTAAGCTGACCATTTGCCAAAAAGCCACATTCTTGCTTGCCGCCAAAAGTTCTGATTCATATAGATGTATCTTACCTTTCATTGGATTAAAGTCCTCCTTAACAATCTGATATCAAATAAACTCATACAATCAAACCCAAGCAGATACAACAACCAGGTAGTCATCCATGCAGTCAGTGGTGTCCATGCTTGGCGTGAGCTGTAAAATTGGCTGGATTGTACAGGAACATTTGAGTCAAGTGAAACTTTGGCTTGTATCTGAAAATCGAGGATTATGGTGGTTTGGAGTTCACATGCAGCCAGTGACTAGATGAAGTGAGGCCTACAGGGAAGATATGCTGATTCGAGGTTTTGACCCGATTTGGATAGATGACGTGATTTTGTCTTAAGAGTCAGAAACACATTGTGATCTTTGATGCATTTCACTCTTGCTCTCTGGCATCAGCCTGCTGGAACAGCGGCTCACAGCCATGGAAGACCGACACACACGGGAACTGCAGGCACTACAGGCTGAAAAGCAGCAGCTACAGGAGTTTCTGGTGCAGCAGGATCATCTGGCCTCCTTACTGGAAGCTCAGCTTGGTGGCCCCACCCAGAAGAAGAGACTGCTGGACTTGGTCAAACAGTGCAACCGTCAGTCCTTCCTTAATGTAACACTTTTTAACCTGCTTCTGGTCCAGTTTCGCTCACAGGTTCAAATGCCAGGTGACAAAAGATATTGATCAAAATAACAATCTTATTGCATCCATAGCAGCTTAACTTTAGAGGGAAAGAGATACTGCTGACTGTTATCTTGTGACCTTACAAGAACATTTTGCCTCGTGTTTTCACCAAACATGTTGCTTTGGAGAAGAGCATCAACTAAACAAAGAGTAATAAATATGATTTTTGGTTCAATTGTGGTTCGCTGTTTTTGCCCAGATTTTCAGTATTTTAACTGATTTATATCTTGAACTGACACCTGCACTCATAAAAATGCAGTTACAATTCAACAACGTGCAACGGATGCGTGAAGGAATGCAGCATCTAGAATGTGAGGGCAGCATTTTGTTCACACCCAGACCTGATGTCTCTGATGTTCACCACAAGATTCTAACAGTATCTGTTTTTCAGAGATCTCCGTCCAACCCAAGGAGGAGACCCAGGGCTTTCGAGACTGCGCAGAAATATACAAATCGGGAATCACGGAAAGCGGGGTGTACAGCCTGCGTTTGGCCAACTCTACAAAAACAGTGAAGGTGAGGATATGACGCCCCAAGCCCATTATGTAAACCTACTCTATCCAATGAACCTGCGTGGATACTGGATTCCGAGAGAATCTGCATCCAGGTCCACATCTGAAATATTGTCAGCAGAAAGGACTGCCACAGAGGGTGACTGAACCTTTGATCAACTGCACAACTAATGTGAGGGACCATTGTGCGACATGATGCCACCCTGAGGCAAAATTTGACTGCATACAGTCTTATACATACATATGAGAAATGGATCTTGAGCTATTTATAGAGATAACAAAAAAAGCTGTAAGGATACTTTTTTGTGACTACAGTGTGGTTGGATGGAGAAAATCTCAACAATTTCAGTTTGCAAAGTGAACCAAAGATGACAACAGTTTAAAAACACACAGTGCTCCTGTCTTTTAGGGGTTTAATGTGTTTCATAGACTCGACTATCAAAAACCATAGTGATGATACTGATGGAATGCAGTCTGTAAGAAAAGCTGATAGAGGGTTAAAGGGAAAGGTTGCAACTGAAAATGGGGTTGAACAAGAGAACGTCCCTCCAGGACCGTCAGAACCAAAGTCAGATTTGTTTAGTCTTCTGCTGAACCGGGAATGTTCCAGCCAATTCACGTGTGGCTTACACTTGCTATCAATTCGCACAGTCGACTAATCCCTGGCCCACATGGCGCGGGCCGAGCTTTCAAGATAATATTGCAAAAATTGTTTTCTCTCTCCCTCTCTTTCTATTCCTTCCTCTCTTTTCCATCATTTTCCCCTCTTTCATTTCACTTTGCATCCCACCCCACTCATGTTCTGTTTCCTGCGGGCAGAGAAGCCAGATGTTTGGCAGGAGAACACACACCTCTTGCCAGCATGGTGTCAGCGACGTTTCTTTTTTTTTCACAGAGCATGCCCTTATATGCATCATATCTATATTTTCACTGTGTGCCACATACTACTTTGTATCAAACTGGTTGGCTGTCAATGTAAAAATGTTTTGAAACCATAATACAGAAAAACTTATATAAGGGGCTAATTACTAAAAACAGGTGTGCGCCATAAACTTTTCTATGATATAAACCTAAAAACCATTTTTAAAAGTACATATTTTTATTTTTTTAGGAGGAACGTACTCCCCGATGACATATACATTGCGTAATCATGGCAAGACAGTTACTACTAACAAATACAATGTGGGTCTCGTCCACTGCTGTTTGTAATGCAATGTAAGATACATATCCGAGCACCTCATTACTTTATCCTATATTCTCCTCTGACTCAGTTGGGCTAAATAAATATTTCTCCTGACTTGAGTGCTCTTTTTAGTATGAGCAAATATTTCCGGCACACATGATTGGGTTTTATTGCGGGGCATCAGTCAAGCCGAACGGCGGTATGAGGTATTCGTACGGATGCTGTTGCTGTGTTGTCTTCTCGAGCCAAAATGGTTGTTGTGCTGATTAGTTGGGACGTCTCTCAGGGGTTGCTAAAAAAGCACGTAATAGATAGCGATAATTATGGGAGACAGCAGCACCTGCCTTCACCTGCCTTCTGGGTGAGTGTTACCTGCAGAGCACCCAGTCCCAGACCAGAGCATCGGAGAGAGCAACCATATGGGAGGCTAATGTTTAATTAAATAAACCCCCCTCCCACTCTCCTCATAAGTACCAAGAGTGTTCTTGGCTCAAGTGGGGAAATAAGAGAGGTTTTCTTCTTCGCACGAGCAGAATATGGAATTTCTCAAACTATGGTTGCCATGCCTGACCTTGAAATAACTAACACTAATGGCAGTTTCTCCCAGGATAGCAGTCTCCTTATTAATGCTCTTCCAGCAACAGAGTTTTAAACTCATATCCAATTATGCCACACAGATTATTCAGTGCAGGCATTAAGATAAGAAGCTTTCTTAATGGTACAGTACCAGTCTGCTCTCCTCAGATTAAAAGGAGGAATCTTTACTGATTATGAGGCCAGGGTCTCGATTCATAAAATTTGCTTCAATTTTGTATGGAACGAGAGAGCATAATGGCATGCAGTCACAATGGAGGCGACCCCCCCCCCCCCACCCCTAAACATTTGAGTTTTGAGCGCAGACCGCAACATGAAATGGTTTGTACGGTGACGTTAAACAGTGTGTAAGCACATTTGTACATTAGTGTCAGGTTTTCTGAAGTTCAGTTTTTTTGGCTTCACGTTTGTATGAGAAAAGACACTCTGGAAGAATCCATGATCCAATCCAAGTAATAAATCCTCATGCATCCTTTGGCTCTGCCCTACAAAAATGTACATTTTCATTAGCGGAGCCAATAAAGTACAACTGCGATATTTCAGCCTGCTGTTATTTTCCATTTTAAAGTAGTCACCGTCTAACCTTTAATGCTTTTCCGAAGAATACAAGTGACAATTGAGGCAGGTACCTGATTGAAATCGCTGATTGAAAGTGGCATCTCAGAGGCATGGAAAATATTAAAGGTATTTTCTTTTCAATTTGCATAGCAAGTGAAGCTTTTGAGGGGATAAGGCCTGGAGCCAAAAGCCAACAGGAATTTCAGTCACCCAAAGATTAATTAAGTCACTTTTCACCGTGTCGGTTTCAGGCCCGGCTGGAACACGAATAGACCCAATTCATTATTATTTTGTTAAAACACAATGGTGTGCACCCAAACTAAGAGGAACGCAGACGGTAACCAAAGCCGCACCCTGCCCAGGGGTTTAGTCGGGAGACCACAGGCTGACAACATGCTAAGGAGATTTACGCTTGATGTGTTCAACATGGGTTCTGTATTTCTTTTCTTGGTGTCGGTGGCTAAAGTTTTTGGGGGTGGGAGAATAATTTACAGGAACCCTGTCATCCGAACTTGATGTATGTCATAGTGGAGCTGCCGTAGTAACTATCACTCAGGTCTTGCTCATGTCTCAGCGCCGGCTCACTTCTGATGCTGTCAGTGACTGGTTCCAGTGACTGGTTCCAGGGGCATTAATCCAGTCACCAGTCGACCTGCTGCCACCTATCACACTGCTTCACTGCTGCTCAGTTAGCAAAAGCCTCAAAGGCCCAACAATACTGGACAGCTGCCTACTTGGACTCTGAGCACAGACACCGGGCACCGTGGAGGCAGTCCGAATAAGCACTTTCCTTGCCGTGTTGCCCATAGGTGTTCTGCGACATGCAGACTCGTGGTGGTGGGTGGACTGTGCTGCAGCGACGCCAGAATGGCTCAGTGGACTTCCACCGCAACTGGGCCAACTACAAAGCGGTGAGTGTGTCGGCAGCTGGGAAAGATCTGGAAACTATGGCCTAAACTATGTTTAAGTGGTTCCAGTCGTATTTAATTCACCACCAAAACATGTTGAATATCTATGAAAAGGAAATTAGCAAAATTAGGTTGGTAATTTTTCCTTCTGAGGATGTCGCTCTAACAAGATCTTATGTCCCATCAGTAACTGTAATTGTGCTTAATCGAAGGCAGCAGCACTGCTGGAAACACTAAGTTGGACTTCAGTGCTGAAGTTATTGCTTATTGGAGGATCCAGTTAGAAGCTGTAATACACGTTAAACACAAATGGAATAAAGACAGCAAAAAATGGCGCAACAGGTGCCGAAAAATAAAACTAGGACAGCACTCTCCTGTGACACGTGTCACATTTTTCATTGTCCACACTATAAACATGTATATATAGCAACAGCTGGGAGTGCCGTCCTAGTTTTTTTCAGGTTTACTGGAGGATCAGACATCAGTCTAGATACAGACGGACCCTAAGGGTGCTCGAAATGGGAAGAGAAAGTTGGAGGAACTCCAGTCCTATAATGAGTGAGAGATATCGACATATAGACAGTGGTTACAGCCAAAGTCCTTCTATTTCAGTGGGAAACTTCTGCCTTTTCAAGTCAGTCTTGGGTGGGACTCCTAGACTCTTAGATGAAAAATGGACCCCTGACCCCAGTGTAATCCCTCCCAAACAATTGGCTGTTTTGACTGACCCTGTCTGTTATTTCACCTGCACTCTACTCCATTTGCAGTGAATCCGCAACCACTTCCCAGAGTCCCAAACATCAGAGTAATGCAGATTAAGAAAAACAAATAACCACACTCTCACTTCTGCCAAATTCAATCCCCAGGGAAGTAGCTGTGTACAGGTGCCAAAGCTCGGGTTCAGTTTGGCAAAACTCCTCCAGGCTTTTCAGTGGGGAAGGAAGTTAATAGAAGATGAAGACATGAGCTGTGAGTGCTGAACTGCCATTGACACGTTCTGTCCCTCAGACAGTTTCCCCCTGGCTTCATGCACAAGTAGTGTCCTCTATGTGCAGTTTTTGGTCTGTGGGGTATTAAGCAAGAGGGCAACACATTCAAATTTACTGATGATGTCAAGGAGTTAATGTCATTCTTAATTCACATTTCTGACACATTAAAAAGTAACAGCGATGTTTCCTCTCTCTGTGTTATTTTTCATCATCTTCCCTTGTGCAGGGAAGTCATGTATAGTTAAAAAAAGAGTTTCTCTTGGTTTTGATTAGAATAAAAATGATATGACTGGTGAAGGGAAACAACCAAGGAACTCCAAATTGCAGCTCATGTGACCTCTAAGCCACATTCCCAAAAACACAAAACCATCTGCCCAAGCAGCCCCCCATGAGAGCTAATCTTCAGACCACAGACAACTTTGCAAACAGGGCATAGTTTTTTGGAAGAAGTCTCAGCGTGGCAGCTTAGTTGGCCGACCAGCGCGGTAGCATGTTGGGTTCTCAGGCCGATATTGCAACACCGAGGAAAACATCATGCAACTGTCAAAGGTTTGCGTCTCAAACACATTTGGTCGCATTACAGTTGAGAGGGCAAACGGAGGTCTCCAGATGCATAAAACAAAACCCAAGAAAAACAAATGTTTGCCTTCACTAACAGTGGATTGTCTCACTGGGGCCGACAAAAAACCTTCACTTGTCTGTCCAAGTGGGCAGTCCAAATGGATCAGCTTTTGGAGCAAACTCTTCATAACGGCGCTATCAGAGTAACTCGTCCAGTAGGTGACGTGGGCAGACCCTTTTGACCATCCTCTCTTGTCGTCTCTCCTCCAGGGTTTCGGGGATCCCTCTGGAGAGTACTGGGTGGGCAATGACTTTATACACCTGCTGACCACGGGACAGGACTACACTCTACAGGTGCAACTCACGGACACGGAGGGCAGTGAGGCCTACTCTCAGTACAACCACTTCTACATCGACAGTGAGGAAAAGAAGTACAGGTACCAGCTGGCTTTTTGACTTCCACTTGATTATACACAAAGCAGCCAAAGAGTTGCAGGGCTGCACCGATTTTCAATAAAAAAGATGGCAGACGCCAAAGAAACAACATACGACACATTAAACACCAATTGCTGGTATATTTGGGAGCGATCGGTGATGGGAAGTCTTGCAGTTCTCAACAACCAGTAACAGCTACGGTCACAAAAACGTATTTTCCACGAGAAGACGCAACAAAACAACCAGCTGGAGCTTTTCCCTCCTATTTTTAGTGACCTTAAATGTCTCTTGGGAGCAGATACAATATGACAAAATCCAGGCCCTTCTGCTGCCTTTCACATTGAGCACAACTGTAGAAAACAGTAGTAGCCATTGTTTAAAATGGATCAAAAGATTTCTGAGAACGATCAGCCAACCCTAAACCTTCAAAGGATACAGTCAATTATTCAGGATCGAGTGAACATCGCTATTGCTTTAATACTGACATTTATTAAGGTATCTGTGCAAGTTATGGATTGGACTGACTTAGCTATGTTTTCTTCCCTATTCTAATGGGAAAAACGCCAACACCAGAGGATTAGCAAAGCTTTTGCAAATTGTTACCAGACTTTTGGAACAACGACTTCGATTCCACTAGAAATATTTGATTAAGCTAAAGAAAAAAACAGAAACACCTCATATGAGTTTATCTTTTTTGTAGTTAAAAGTATGCTGCTTTCGACGGGAAGCCCGACAACTTCGCTGTTACCGTCTCTGTCACCGGCATTAACCCCCTGAAACCCCTTGGTCAAACTTCCACGGATGCTGCTATGAATGGAAAAATGCAACATAATCTAGAAGCCGTCAGCTGGGCTTGAACAAAATCCACTGAGCCGAGCTAATTGTTTGCAAGAACGGCAGGAGGTAGAAAAAACACAAATGGTTCTCGGGCACATTTACACAAATGCCGAACACAAATCAAGAGCATAAAGGGAACAAGTGGTAATAAATAAATCGAACTGAGAGAGGCCCTTTTAGCAGCATTTAAGCAGATCCTGATGGGTGAAAGACCTCCCGATGAGACGCTGAGAAGCAGCGTGTGGCACTTTCCCTAAATGCATGTTGACTGACCTCCGAGTTGGCGCCAAACAACGCCTGACTTGCTTTGCATTCCAACCTGTACGCGCAGCTTTTACTGGCTCGCACCAGGGTTGGGTCCATGTTGAAAGCCAGCCAACCCACTTAGGGGGCAGGAAATCAGCAGCTTGTTTCCAGCAAACACCTCCTCCCATGTCTTACGTGTGTGGTCCTTCACACAAGCTTATGTTTCAGGCATTGCACAAAGACACATCATATCGGTTTAAGCTTTCATCTATAAATTAGACTGTAGTGAAATTTACCCTGGAGTTTAGCACCTGGGGAACAGTCACAAGAGAATATATTACATAGGATAGAAAAAAATCTAGTCATTACAAGGGCTTAAATAAAATCCTAGAAAAACTAGCATCTGGCTATAATTTCATTGCTGGCTGTCATTGAGTGTTAAAAATAATGGTTTGATTTTTGAAACGGTATGCTGGATTTTTGACCCCAAAGTCAAGGGCCGGAACTATCAAAATCAAGTCGGTGACATATTGAAAACATGTAGTGAAATCTTGTAGCTCACAACAAACAAAAAAATATAATGTTGGTCAGAAATATAATTTTGGTCAGTGTACGGTGAGGCACATCTGATGTTGAAATTTTTGATCTTTGCTCTTCCAGCCTGTATGTCAGGGGGTTCAGCGGCACTGCGGGCCGGACCAGTAGCCTGGCTCACTCTGGTACACCCTTCAGTACCAAGGACCGGGACAACGACCGCTGCAGCTGCAACTGCGCCCAGATGGCATCGGGTGGTAAGTTTCCATCGTTTCCATCCCAGGTCCACCCATTTCACTTCTCTTCCAAAAGCCGTACAGTGAATCGCTTGTTCCTCTAACTTTCCTGGTTAGGCTGGTGGTTTGATGCCTGTGGGCCTTCCAACCTCAATGGCGTCTACTACAGTGGCAAGTCGAATGTTCTCCGCTTCAACGGGATCAAATGGTACTACTGGAAAGGACTCACCCTGAAGGTCATCAGGACGACCATGATGGTGCGGCCAGGGAACTTCTGAGGCCCTGGCTTGGCACTTAACTATATCACAGTGAGCGCAACTTGCGGGTGACAGCACAGCGAGATCAACGGCGAAGAAAGAAATTCTGCATCCTCTGCAGAAGTAGAAGACTTGCTCTTTGGCACCTAATTTTTAAATCCTTCCAGGTGAGGCATGCAGAAGATGCTTGCACCGAACTCTCCCATTTGTTTTTAATGCGGTTCTCACACACCATACCAAAGAGTACTTTGAAGCTATTGACTATAGGGTGGTGGCACAGCGTACCACCGTCTTTTGTAGTTAGAATGAAAAGTGGCGCAAAACCAGAGCTACTCCTTCAAGCAGAGCCTGTGCTCTATCTTTGCTGTATTTTTGCTGTACATTGGCTTTGCTGCAAGAAAACTGTTCCACGTTTTGCCCAAGAAGGGCACTTCTACAGCTTCGGGTATCACTCTGGCAGAAAGAGCAGGTGTCGTTTGGAGGCTGTTTTTGGAGGTGCCTTAATGGCTATTTCTCTGTATGTGTGCATGATATAGAGGAATGCATATTGTCAAAAGTGGCTTTTTTTAACCATTTTTCAAAAAAATAAACAATTTGTATAAGCTTTGAGTCTTCTTTTATTGCATCAACAGGCCCCCTTAGCAGGACTGATAAGGGTCCTGCAAAAGTGAACGGCCGGACCGAGATGATTCTCATCTGCTCTTCTGCCAGGGGTGCAGGCAAAAAAAAACGGTACAAAACTCTCAACTTTTGATTGTTGAAGATTCAGAAGGCAAACAAGACAAGACTCTCCTCTGTACAGCCCATACTGACCAGGATTGCCATGCTTCCATCTTTCTTCGCAGTTTGTCCAATCACAGCTGTCCTAACTGGTCAGGTGACTGTTTTCTTTAACATTCTGGAAGATGTAGTTCCCGTCGACCAGCAGCCATATTCCCCAGCCACCTCTCCATCTGTCACAACGTTCAATGCGCGTAATAAATCATTCAAGTCATACAGAACCCATAAATTAGCAGTGCAGATCGGCACAAGACAAGGATTCCCCAGGGGCGCAGCATATCCAGCATTTATATTCACGTCTCCGTTCAGACAACTCTGTTATTAGCAGCCCCAACGGGACACATCATGTTTCCACCCGAGCAAATTTTCCTGACGATTACCACCTGAGCGAAGGCGCCGAACTCAAAACCTTGTCCCGGAATCGATCTCCTCCCGCTCAATAAAGGAAGAAAAAAAAAAACGACAGGCCAACAGCCGCGACCGACTGGTCAGAATACAAGAATACAGGCCTAAACTTTATTCCCGCTTCTATACTTTATGGCAGTTCTGACAGCACCACGAAGGTGACGCTGCCTCGCAGGGGTCGGTGGGGGTGTGACGTGAATAAGGGCCACGCGGCTCAGAAATAACAGTTTGAAATGTATCGACGAGATCATCAAACGCCACCAAGCGTTGTCGCTTCCAACCCTTGACAGCATGGCTTAGGCAAACACGCGTATGCTTGCGATTCAAAACAGCGCATCGTACATGACATAAATGAACGGCACTTGGCCGCATTAACATATTAAAATGGATTCAACACGTCCCACTGCTAATGCATAATCTGTGCCACCTCCACACGTGGGGTGACACGGTCCTCTGTCTTTCGGCCGCCTCTTACGGGCGCAAAGCAGTCAAATCTGTACTAAATTTAGTCCAATAATGGGCGCAAATTTACAATTAAGGGCTCAAATGTGATAAAAAAATGGAAACTGTCTCGCACGCTGATGATAAGGGCTCACATCGCCGCGCTATGTGACACTTCACTTTTCATTTAAAAGGCGGGAGGACACAAGCCTTTTCTCGGCTTAGATACCGAGGCAATTCGGTTCAAGTGCCTCGTTCGAGGGGCTCGGCTGCTTCAGCGGGAAAATGTACCCAGCCTTTAAAATAGGCCCACAGCAGAAAAGGGGCACAGAATGCTATTTAAATCTGATCTTATGGCTGACTCACCCTTTCACTTGCCCCTTTTGCCCGATGCGAGCCCACTAGGCCGCAGGAATCGGCTAAGAAGGTGGGGGAACCCCCGAGCTCTGGGTTTGATTCGGGAAGCGCATACCGCGCTGCAGTTTAATACCACTCCCGCTTTGGCCGTACCGCCCCCCGCGGCTCAGAGGCGGCCGCAGTCGACAGCGGAGCGGCAGACATCCACTTATCAAACACAGGCAGCGTCGTGTTCTTCGTATTATTATCATTATTATTATCCTTCTTCATTCATTTGGTGGACAGTCTTATCTACGGCGTGTCTTATCTGCTGAGACTTACAAGGCTTATGCTGCAAACAACGAATAATCCAAGGAAACGCATACGGCATTAATCACTCGCAAGCAATAAGCTAGTAGACAACAGGGACATTACATTTGAATCTCCCGCAGTACTGTACACATAGAGCAGTTTCAAGAGGCAAACTGCACTAAAAATGGCTTATTGTGGGGGATTTCCTTTGCAGTGGTGCCTTCCTAATGTTTCCTCAGACACTTCAGCCGTGAAGAGAGCAGCTTTGCATGGTGCTGGTTCCTTGAATAGTTGGTTTAAGATGCGCACTTGTGACGTTCTGAGGCGCATGGAAGGAAAAGAAAACCAGACATTTTTGATAGCAGAAATGCTATCTCAGCTGAACTAACCATCACATACGCGGGATGTTTCCATCAAGGGTCCTGCTCCCAAAGTGACTTCTTCATACGCGGCAGTAATAACCTTCGCCAGGCAGTGTCCTCCTCCACCACTAGGGGACAGTGGAAACCCGGCGAAAGACACATAAGGTGAAGCCCGGCGAAGAATAATGTAATGTTTACAAGGCCGAGGAGGAGCAGGCTGCTGAGCTCGCGGCTCCAGGGAAGGGAGGGAAGGGGAAGGAGGGTTGGTCCTCTGAACCGTAGACCTGAGCTATGAGATTGTGTGCAGTGGAAATCAGCTCAGCCCAGTTCTCTCATTTGTTCTTTAAAAATGAGCTCGGTGAACCTTACACACCTTAAACACTGAAATACATCCACATTAGATGGGGTAATGTCAGAAATCATCGGGTGGGTGTTTGTGTGTGTGTGTGTGTGTGTGTGTGTGTGTGTGTGTGTGCGTGTGCGCGCGTGTGTGAGACACAGGGTTTGATGGAGGCTCTTTCTGCATACTGTACATCTACATGGATGCACATCGGGCTACAGAAAATGATGCCATGTTGTGCAGGTGATCATTATTAGCCATTATTTAGCCAGCACTTTTCTCCAGGGTGACCTACCATGTTCGCTTTTACCCCTTTATACATGAGGCAGCTTGTGGAAACTACCCTGCACAAGGGTGTTTCAACAGGACCTGCAGGTGTTACAAGGTGTTACTCGAGTAGAAGTTGGAAGCCAGTTCAGTGGAATGCAAGGTGACGGAGCCAACATTGTGCCACCTGCTGCCCTGATGGCTTTGTCTTCTCGACAGACCGATTCCTAGGATGATGGGCTCATGTAGATAAGGCCATCTTCAGTCAGCGGTTGAATAGGAGCTGAAGCTGTTATAGGGGGTGGCGTACGTCTTGACGCTGAACAACAAAGTCACGGTGACTCCCTTCCGCCATTAAACCTAAACATGAAGTTAATAAATAGCTTAAATATGAATTATAGTATGAAATCTAGATATGGAATGGTGCAAGTGACATAGGTGCTACTGCTACTATTAACTTTATTAGTATTGCTTTTACTGCAAAGTGCTGTTTAAGAGTCTCTGCTGTGAACTACAGTCAGATGCCTTTAAACTCCAGTGTGATTATAAATGAGAGTCAATATTATAAAATGACAAAAATGTCTCTGGACCACTAAGATGTCCTCATTTTAACTCTGGTCGGATTCCTCCGATTTCTGGAGTTTTGAGGTCGCAAATCAAGAGGGGTGGGTTTCGGTGTGTCATCACATCTGGTTTTGGGAAACACTTCACAGTTTTTGTGCCCAAGAAACAAAACAGTTAAAGAAATTCAAAGTGCCATAGAGGGACGGGTCAGGTTGCACACCCCATCTCTTAATGCGTTTTTTTTAAATGTAAAGATTTCACATCTCAGTCAAGTGCACAACAGTAGGAAGAAAGGCTTCAGACCCTGGGCTTTGAGAGTTTACTCTGAGCTGTACGTCCCTCTGGAGAAAAGCGTTTGCTAAATGAATAAGAGTAGATGCGTTTCCGCAGTTCGGACCGTTACGGCACCAGCTTCTCCTTTATGTCTAAAAACATGCCACAGAGGTGGAGAATAAGCTATGGAAGTGTATCTAACAGGTGAAGGACTCCACTGAACTTTGAAACCTCTATTATACCTCCATTTCACTAGTGTAAAGCTGTACTCACATCTGCTGTCCATCTGGGGGACCGAGTTAAGACCATATAACCCACTGAAGTGATGGTGACAGCTGCTACCTCAAGCCCGGGCCTTTTCTCCACTCTAGTTCTCCGACATTGCAGAACATTTTAATTAGATGGCAAAACCTGAGACAGAATCATTCCTCCACATAAAGCAACAGCCCCCTTTGTTTGGCTATAAATATTTCTGTTGACAGCGTGCGGCTGCGTCTGTCGTTCGCTGTACCCGGAGCATCTTAAGCCGACTGTGGGATGAAGCAAAAGTCCAACTGACAGTATGAAACCTGACAGATCGATCTGCAAACACTTGGCTAGAGTGGATATGGATAGAGCAGTGCATTCTGGGATAGCTACCAGCACAGCATAGTGTGAGCGCTGGAGATGTCTGTTTACATGCTACCTGTAAACACTGTACCTACACACGTTTCAATTATGGAAACCAAATTGCTTTAATGAACATTCTGTCAAGCAGAATCACAAATGCAATGGCTTCCCACGTTACAAATGGTCAAATTCATATAGAAAAGACATTTTGCCGTTTTCCCAGAACTGTTCTTCTAAGACGTTACCAGGAACGTTACCTGTGTTTACCTGCCCAGCTGGCAGATGGCAGTAAAGAGCACGCAAACAGCGACGATCACGGCTGAACGGGAGCCCGTGCAAACAGTGCATTTTCTTTTTTCCAAATATTATTTTTTATTTCCTTGTGTTTTTATTCCAACATCTTCAAAAGAGCAAACCCAGATACACAGATATCTGTTTTGTTAACCTTTCATCGATCGTGGCAAACTGACAAATGAACCAATGTCAGCGTGTTCACAAGCTGAGGAAATGGTGTAAAGAGACTTAATGCCCCTTAATGGCCCAAATTAGTTGATCACAGCAGTAAGTTTTACCCCGAACTCCGTAATTTGCTCAATATTAACATTTCTTGCAGTTCCTGCATCCAAACTAATTGCCGGCAACAGTAAAGCTGTTGACAGATTGACCGATTAATCGATGCTCCTCCGTGATGAACGCCGGGGAGCTCGAGGACTCTCCGTCTCTTCGACGTTTCAGTCAACGCAGCACCAAGCCACTTCCAGCACTCGCTTCACTATCCCTTCTGTACCTGTCCTTTCTTTTGGGCCTTTGTCATTTAACTTTTTGTCTGACACCTCCGGCAGAATTACCGCGGTATATTCAGAGGCGAATTCGGAGCTGTGAACGGACACAGTTCACCATCGTGTCGTTTCCAGGCTTCTCTTCCGATCCTGTCCATCCTGGGCAGAACCCGCAGACAGCGGAGCAGGATGTGAGAAGTACAAAATCTCCCAGACGCCGCCCTGAAATGGGCTCCATTTGCTTTTGCCACAGTGCAAAGTCCATAAAACATACTTATAATGGGGGATAATCTCCTCAGGGTTTTTTGTTATTCCTTGTGATGGAGAACTTTGCTTAAAGAGCAGCCAGGATCAACCCAGCGTATGGGTCCCCTCGGCTAATCACACAGATAATAAACGCGAGGTGTTTTTAAGAACGGTTATGGATTTATGTGAAAAACACATCCCTGTTATATTGGTGATTTATTAGGGTACTGCGGGAGAATGACAAAAAGCATTCCCAGAATAACTGCCCCACACCTAAACAGCTGTGAAAGTGCATTACAGCCAAAACGGGCCCATTTTCTCCGGCCGACAAGAGGACGATGGCTGTAGGTTTGGGCGCAGAGCGCACAGGTGACCCAAATTTCCTGTTTTACTCTCCATTAGCTAATGGCCCGACAAATAATTCAAATTAGTCACAACCAGGCCCATTAGGGTTGTGCAGAACTCTGTGGCAGCTCGTCCAGCAGAGAGAGAGAGAGAGAGAGAGAGAGAGAACCAGATTCGCCAACATATACTGCTATTCACACACACACACACACACACCCTACCTCAATATTCAACTCCGCTTACACAGAGATCAAAAGGATTTTAAATCAAATTAAATAAATCAAAAATTCTTATCCACGGCATGATTCAAAAATAATGAAGTTCCCACATCAAACATCAGGGATCAAATACATCTTTGTGCTTCAACCGGGAAGCAGACAGCTCAAGATTTATCAATACACCCCACAGTTTCACAGTTTTTTGAATTCTGAGACTTTCAAATTCAAATGCATGGATACAACCAGGTGTTTTATATTTACATTTATTCACTTAGCACTTTTTTTTTCACCTGAAGCAACAGGCAACCCAGAGCAATATGCATTTCAGACCAGGCAAAGCGCTTTAGATGCAACTGTGAGGTGTTTCAAGCAGTCGCTTGGTCCAGTACCACTGGACGTGAGCAGCCGTGTGTCGAGCTGGTTGGAAATATAAAAGTGACGTCGTACTTGATGCGATGTAAGTTAATGGAGGAGTCAGGAGATCAGGAGAGACTTGGTTCTGAATGAGACCCTTCATAGAAAGGAAGGAAGTTATTCTTCCACATCAGAGCCAAAGTCAAGACCGTAATGAGCTTTGAATTTGAATCCCCCATGAGTTCCACAGCCAGAATGGGAAATTTTTCTATTTAATTTGCATGTCTGTCCTCATGGAGTCCAACGCTGTGGCGGAATGCAGAACATGTTCCAACATCTTGCTGAATCCTGAGAGGAGCTCAGCAGCACTCAGAGACACGGAGGGATTTTTTTCCCCAACCACATTGAAGCCCAGACGCAGATCTTCAGGACTTTTGATTGATGTGCCTCTCGAGCGGGACTGCCAAGAGGACGGAGGTAGAGGAGCACGGCACTCTTTCTGGAGTATAGGGAGTGATCGGGACCTGTAGGTACGGCGGTGTTGCATGTATTGCACACGTGCTACAATTTTGATGTGGATGGCTCCGGTTTTTGGATTTCTCAAAGTCTCTCTTTGGTTCTCCACAAGGTTGATTAAAGTGACTTCCTCCGCTTGGCGGGTTCATCGCAGGGTGAGCCCAAGTATGTCTCCTCCTCAGTTCCTTTATTGTTATTTAATAATCCCTCTGTCACGTTCCTGCTTTTAGGGTTGACCTCTGCTTTGCCGAGAATACCGTTTTCTGTCACCAATTACCCGGGTGGCGCGTCTCGCTCCATTCTGTATTCACCACGTACCGTTACAAGTATAACCTCAGAAATCCCTTGGGCTGCTTTAGGCGCCTGCAGCTCCAACAGTCGGTGGGGTTTGTTTCATTGTGGAGCGGTTTATACAGAGGATTTCGCTCCCTTGATCTATGGGCGTTAAGAGTTAGTTATGTGCATATGGATCTCAAGATGACCTTATTTCTGCCTTGATCCACGGCCTCCGGAAGAGTGTCCGTATTTATTGGAACAAAGGAATGTTCCATTATTACAGACCTGGGATCTGAACCAAGCTTAAATGAATGCATCGTGCACATGTATTCCGGTTGGTGGGTCTCCTGGGGGTTGATAAGTGGGGTTTGGCAGGTTTATCGGGTGGATTGTCGAGGGGTCGACCAGTCGATAAAACGTTTCGTCAAGACAAGCTGCGTGTTATCAGTGTATAAAGAGCATCGCCACTGGTGTGTTTCCAATGCAAATTTATCCAGTGAGATATGGAATTATTTTGAATTTCAAAAAAATGCTCCCTTTTATTACCCCTGATTAATCCTAATGTGCGCCAGAGGCCGCAGGGAGGGAATCAAGGCAGGGGGATAAGGAAATAAATGATAGGATGGGCGGCACGGGGGCAATGAGGGGAACTTATCTTCGCATGGATAGCCACGTCGCGAGGCGCTGATTCAATTGCGTCGCTCCTCAAAGGGGTTCGAGGATCCCTCGCTTGCGCCCGTCCTGAAGAGCCAGCGATACCTCTGGCAGCTCTGCGCCATCCAGTGTTGTGTAATCTGCCTCCAAAGGACTGGATAGAAAGAGACAGCAGAAGACAGGGAGCAAAAAATAAAAGCTGGAAGTTGGAGAAAACGCAACGGACATGTATTTTGCAGCAATTTTTATCCCCAGCGCAAAACCTACCTGCAGCCATACTGATATTAATAGAATTAGTCATCAGATCAGCCTCCAGCCATTCTATTCATGCGTTAGTTTTGATATTTTCTGCAATACAGTTGTGGAGAACAGCAACTTGTAACCTGAAGTTGGTAGTTCACGGTCCGGGTGGTACCCTGTTGCCATAACAACTGCTCCTATGAAACATGCTGCTGTATTATTGGGTTGAAGTGAAAGATACCTTGTTCTCACCACCTGGGTGCAGCTTAAGGCGTTTGAGAATTAAGACAAACCAGAATCAGAGACCCTCCCTCTGGGTCTTCTTGTGAGAAGAGCCAGGCAGCTGTCACCATCGCCGTCACTGTTACCTGTCAGTCTGGTCCCCATCACCTCCGAGCCGCCAAAGACTGGTGTCTGTAAGAGTGAAGAGGGAAAGGCGGAGGCTAAGGAACACAGTTTATGTCTTCCCTCATTCGCACATCAGTAATAGGGACAGTGGGGTCAAACATGGTAGGGTAGGGTATCCGGCCTGATGCTGGAGAGATTCCTCCCTTAACTGTTGAACTCAGTGGACCCAGAAAGTCATACCTGGGCGACTGCTCAATAAAATAAAGTAAAACAAAACAAAACAAAATAAAAAGGCCGTTTTGGATAAGAAAGACACATAAAGCAGTGCTTTTGTGAGAGAGAACCCCTTCGCCTATAAAACCTGCCAAAGTCGCTTCCATTAAAATGACAGCCAGTCGGCTCTCATGCCGCTCCAGGGGATGTGCCGCGAGACACCTGACAGCTGACATTTCACAGGTATTTCGCTCTCTGACAGATGTCCCGGCCCCATTACAGATCCATCTCCAGTCCACGGCACGTATCGGAGCGACAAAGCAAAGCCGCATTCCACATAGGGACCGTGGGCCCTGGTGAGTGTTTCTGACCTCACCCTGAGAGCACAAACCGCTCAAGTTAGCCCAGTCAAAACACCGACGCGATTTTTGTTCGAAAATTTCACCTCATTTACGTTGAAGAACAACTCGATGAAGCATAACACATTTTAACTGAAAATCCAAATCGATTAACCTGAAAAAGTCACATATAGGGGAACAAGCCCCGTCGCTTTCACTTCATTTAGCCAAAGTATGACTTTTGTCTCAGTTAAATGTTACTATTTGTCAAACAGCCCAAGCTTTTCAATTAAATTTTCAACTTTTTGCAAACTTCATCTTCCGAAGCATCTTCTTGCCATTATTCACCTCTGAACAAGATAAATCCAAACCGTGCAGCCACCTAACTACTCCCAAACAGCCCGGTCACAAGAACTCCCCATTAATCTTATAGATCTTTCATATATGACACAATATAGGATTAAAAAAAAAAAAAAAAACGTGAAGTTTTCGTTCATTTTATAGAGCGATAAACCCAACAGTAGCTAAACACCTTAGCAACGATTGTGAAAATTATTACAGTTGAGTTTGCTGAATCTGTCACTTGTACTTTCCTCCGTTTGGATGATAATTACATAAAATCCAAAAAGTCATCACGTCATAACCTTTGCTACGTGGGGAATAATCATAAAAGGCTTTTATGTCAAATCTATATTTGTTTTTTTGAATTTCAGTCAGTATCGATGAGCGCGGTGAGCTGGGTGGCAGGTCTGTGCCGAGGTGTTACTGCTGCCTCCTCGCTTTGTGGCTACAAGGCAAAATCTGGTTGCTATAATGCCTCATAACCCTTTACGGGGCATTAAAATTCCTTTTTTTACTGCTTATGATAACCCACGTTCCGTATTATGACCACCTCTGCCTGTAACGCAGTCAAAACCACAGAGCCCCTGCAGAGCCGTAAAAACCGGAGAAGCCGTGAAGAAGTGCAGAGTCAGGGTTTTGGCTGCCCGCTCCTCCTTCTCACCGCCAACCCCAAATAATCCCAAACTGAAAATAATCTCCAAGGTGGCCTAGAAGCCAGCTGCAGCATCTTGGACCGCTGGCGCTCAAGGAAAGTAAAGAAGAAAAGAAGGGGGATGAAAAATAAGAAGACCCCCTGGTGAACCCAGCAGGCGCAGCCTCCAGAATCTCGTAAAATTAAATCACTTCTATTGATCTTTCCTGATGACATTTTCTGCTCCGTCACTGCACGTTTTGGATCATTATCGCTAGGGAGCAGCACCACGGCGGTGCCCGTTTGCCACGGCTGCTCAGGCATCGATCTCAGAAGTTGCCCAAACAAAACCAGCGGGAGATAGGTATGCAGGAGCAGGAGGAGCCAAAGTCTGGGGGGAGAAACATTTAACCTCTGTTTGTCAAATGAACCGTCGCTGGAGGGCAGAGTCCCGTTCCTTTACAGAACAGAGGGTGAGAATTGCGGAAGAATGATGCAGGTTGGTGGAAAACAGCCTTTGATTGTGTGCAGAAGGTGGATTGGGGAAGTTCTTGCTTTGATCGCTGGAAAGGCTGGAGCGTCCTGCTACACATTCTACATGAATTCATGGTGCTCATGACTCATTTATCACATAATCATACACTGTTTGACTAAAGTTCTCATAATATAATGAGTTCTTCTGGCTTCACGACATTTCGATCATCTCCAGCTGCTTTGCTCTCCTAATCACAATGTCAAACTTCAATACACTACTTAAAACTTGGAGATCGTGTCCAGCTTTTTGAGTCTACTCACAACCTGGAGATCATCTTGAGCTAGTCACAATCACAAGTAGCCTGGTGGTCATCTCCAACTTTACAACACTACCCATGAACTCACAATTTCTTTTAGTTTCCGTATAGCTTTTGTAACCATCTCAGCTTCCCTGCACTGCTAGTGACCTGCAGATCATCTCCAAATGTAGTCAACACAACTGGAAACGCGATTATCTCCAGCTTTTGTGATTTTAGCTACAACCTGGCGATCGCTGTTATGTATTGTTCCAGAGTGGGACCTACTCTGGTCAAGTAGTTGAGAGAGGAATGTAAATGGTCTTGGTTTCAAATAGCCAGCCATCATCTGACTCTACCATGGGAGGTACATTTATATATGTTGTGTACCACAAATCTCCAGCGTCACTGCACTGCTTATGTAGTGTACTCTGGTGGTCATCTATAGCATTACTATTCTTTTCAGAACCGGATGATCATCTTCAGGTTCATGTCATTAGTTATTAGCTTCAAATAACCCCTTGATTTGCTACCCTGCTCATACACCGGTAAACATCTCTGCAACTGATACCTCCCATGATATTACTATACTTATCCTAAGCAATCAGCAAAAATTACAGGTATTATTACATCTATTTGTACTGGACTCCACAAATAATGCATCCTGATGTGCAGGGAATACTTCAGTGATACAGTCCAAACCCACGGAAGTGAAGATTATCCGTGAAAATCACACAGGTGATATTGAGAACATTCGGCGGAACCACGGCAGTGATTGAATCGAGAGTGACTCCTGTCTGAACGAAATCATGCATACATAACGGCTACAAGAGCTGTGAAGGATTACTACCTGCAAGCTTCCTCCAATCTATGAATAATTCAGCATCACCTGGAGGGGAAGCGGGCAAGAGTCAGAGTGCTTTGAGGAGCGAGCCTTCAGCGACGTCTGCCACGTCTGCTTACGGCTGGAAAATCAAGTTATCCACAGCTTCAGGCACGTAGTCCTATTGGAGGTTGAGCGGCACAGATATATGTCCCTCAAAAGACACCGCCGTGTCCCGAAACCCTCCTCTGGTCCACCCGTTCACAGCACTCAGAGTTTTGATCCTCTGGTTCCCCCACGAATCCGGATTCTCTTACAGCGAAGTTTACCGAGGAAGATTTTCCTCTTTGAATTCAACATTCAACTGGATTTTAAATGAAATTAGATCAAAGTTAAAAACTCAAATTCTTGGCATGACCCAAAAGTTCTCACACAGCATCACACATGAAATGTCCCTTTGTGGTTCAAGCTGATTCCAGACTGGTCAAGATCCATAAACACACAACAGAGAGATACATTTTTTTTTTTTTTGCTCTCAGACTTCCCGGTTCAAATAAAGCTATATAACCAGGTACCTTATTCTTTTAGGAGGCATGCAGCTCAGAAAATAAACTCCATTTCATGACAGGCAAAGAGTTTTAGACGCAGGCACTTAACTGCCAAAACACAGTTAGCTGGCACAATGCAGACGTTTTTGCCAGGTGAACATGGAATTGAGCCTCAGAGGAAATACAAAGGTGGTCACGATGGATCGTGTGCATAAGCAAAATTATGAGATCCAAAGGAAAATGGGTTGAAAAGACATGTTTCGGGACCCTTCTTGGGATGACAAAAGGGATCCAGCAGCTGTAAGGGACTGAGGGAGCTTGTTGCATCAAACAGAAGCCAAAACCATCAACCTAATGAAGTTCATCTTTGGACCCCTCACGAGAGATGTTTCTATTTAGTGTACGTTTCTGTGGACTTAAGCACAAGCTGAAGGGAAAAGTGCCCATGGAAATCTGCCAACATCGCTGTCCACGTCAGGACCAAAAATGCCCTGACAGTTTGCCCCCCATCATTTGGCCCCGTTTGATGGGAACCGACGGGAACGCGCCCGGCAGTCCCGGCGCTGGTTCTCTGTGTCAGAGGTTATGCAACTGGACAAATATGTCTGTCAGCAGTCTCTGCGAAAGAGCAAAGCGCGAGTGTGTAGAGGCACATTGCGACGGCCTGCATGCTCTGTCGCATCCACTTTGGTCCATGAGTAATCTGCCGAGTGCCTCTTTTAATCACCTAAGCGAGCCGGAGCTGCCGTGGCGTTGACCTTGTTTGAAAACTCTTCAGCGGCAACCGCCGTGGATCCGACAAGCCGGAATCCCAGTCATCGGGAGAAGCACCTCTTCAGGTGCTCCTGGTTTTCCTGTCTAAGGGTTTTTAAATATATTACTTGTTCAATCTTTGTAGACTGACGTCTTTCTGGGATAATGTAGCCAAGAGTGAAAACCCTGACCTCACACACATGTTGCAGTGACTCCTGCTTCAGGCGTGGTTATGGTGACACTATGCGATCCAAGCAGCCACATTCAGATCCCTGGTCCTGCTGTAGCACCATGGGTCAAGGGAGAGGTAACCTCTGAGATATGAGGGTTTGGCTCATACAAGTGAAATTATTTTATACCCTTTACCGTGTGATGAGTGAATTTGAGGCTTCACTTTGATTTTCATGTTTAAGGGAAGCATCAGGGGCTTGCCGAAGTTCTCACAGCAAGCCCCTGTAGTTCACCTGTGATAGATTAGTTATCGTTGCAGGGTTTGATGCCCATGAGTATAATTTGGTCCTGATGTGACACCACAGCTACACCCAGTTCGCTGGTGGCGCCGCGGTCACCGTCTCCTCACCTTTGTTTCAAGTTGTGCTCAGTCTGCTGTGCGATTTTGTCATTTCTTCTCGATTTATCTAGTGCATCTGTCTTGTTTTTATCGCACCGTAAAAGAAAATATTTGTTTCGAATACGAATGTTATCGTTTTCCTCCGTTTTGATGGGCTTTAGTGTTATGTCCCCAAACACGGGGGCAACTTTGTGGGCCCAGAACTTCTGAAAAATTTCTGCCATTAAATTTAATTGTATTTACACATCCGACACCTCTGACGTCCAGGAAGGCATTACTCTCTGAGCACTTCTGTTTACCCCAAAAACATGCAGTAAAAGTTACCCAGCTGTATGAAGGGGTAAATCCCAGCAAAAAGCTTAGTGTACAAACTTCATATTTTAAGTTGCTTTGGAGTAAAGTTGACATAAAAAAAGTTTATATATATATATCACTGCATTTTTTAATACATTTCAAAAATAAAAACGCAGATCTAGTTTGTTTAAACCCAACTAACCACCTAGGCACTTTTCTGTGTTTGAATCTACCCACATGCTCCATCCATGTTAATGCATCTTTGTCGAACTAAAATATAAAACCACACACACAAGAGGAGAGTTTTCCAGCCGTCCCCGGTGGAGTCGGGTTTCCCGATTCTGCCAAAGCAGGGAAGATGCTCCCCCAGAGGGCTGCAACTTAACCCCACCCTGGCTCCTACCGCCGCTGAGACAGCAACAGCGCCGAGCGCCACACCGACGGGAGCTCATTTTGTTATCAGACGGACGCAGCCTCGGATCCTGGTTACACGTTTCCTTGAGCGAGGTACTTAACCTCAATTACACCCGTCAGTCTCCATTTGTATAAAGGGGCAATGTTATGAAATTGTAAGCTTGGTGATTTACCTTGGATGGGGGCATCTGCCAGCCGATAAGGATTGGACTGTGGGAAGAGCCTTCAGAGACAGGCAGCGAGAGGAGGGTCAGAGCAAATTAAAACAACAACGGCTGGCAAACAGAACCAAGAAATATGTTCATTACGCCTAAGCAAAACGCACAAGGTCACAGCAGCTAGCTACACGAGGTGAGCCGAGCAACAACCCAGTGACAGACATATTAAAGTCACACCTGGGGAAATAAATATCAGACAAGTGCAAAAGAGCAGACAAAAATAACAGTAGTCCAGACAGGTTAGGACCACTGAGAGAACAGAAGATCACCATCCGTTACTCAGTCTGGTCTCTCCTGTAGAAATGCGCAATGACCCAAAGTACAACCGTACAGAAGACTACACCGCGATCCACATCCTCCAAAGGATTCGGGCCTCCTCAGAAAGCAGAAGTTGACCCTTCTTGTCCGGAGCCTCAGTACAGTAAGTCCGCTTCAACCTGTCCAGGTGGATCCCGAATACAGGTCTTTAAAGGCTGTAATAACTGCTGCCCTGGAGCTCGACCTCAAAATACAGCGGCGAGGAACCCGAACGTGAGATTACAGAGCGTGTGTGACGGGAACATGTGTTTGCACCGCAAACATTTCTAAACTTCTTTCTTTTAACTGTCTTTGAGTAGGCGCTCCAGGCTCCGGAGCAGATGCCCTCCTTTTGTCTGCATGGCTGGTTACCCCAGTGAGCGGAGGCAAAATGGCAGGAGCTCCGGGTGGCCTTGTGTGATGAGACGGGGGCTGAGCGCGTGCGGCAGTGCCGGGAGGAGGCGCACGAGGGGTGTGTACTGAGCAGGTGGGTGTCACACCTGCTCCTCACACTCTGCCTGCTCTTGAGCTCAAGGCAGGGCCAGGAATAGCAGAAGCAGCATTCTCCTCCCAGGAAGAGCTCCACACTGACAGATGAGGTACAACAGCTCCTATCGTGCGCACACCTCTCTGGAATGTATGTGCAGCTTAATTCTGTGGGTGAGAGATGTGGACGCTCGGTTCTGACAACTGTAGAAGCTCAGGCTGGTCAACCGCAAAGAGCAGGAGACCGACGGTCGCATTGTACGAAACAGGTGCCATCACAGAAGCACCAGTGTTCTCCCTCATTCATTATGAAACACTTCTTGGATGCGGATATGACTTTCGAGAAATATTGTTCGACTCCTGAAGGAATTTCCGGTTAGCAGGAAGGATCGGAACGAGTGACGTAACCCAGGTGCATCACCTGCTCAGGTTGGATTTATTCATTTGTTTAATTACACGTATGAACTCCAGCACTACAAAAGGAGGTGGGATTTGAACCTGTGTCCTTCAAGTCCAACTATGCTACCTGCTAACATCAAAAATACAAGATAATACTTCTGACTCAAACCTATGACGCTGACAACATGCTTTCAAGCTGTTTCACTTCTCAAACGAAAAAAGAGCTGGGAAGTCGTCTTGACGCGGCCTCCAGCCACCGTTTGCTCTCTCCGAAGGGGTATGTGAAGTACGGAATTAATGGCCTGCAGGTGTCTGGTCTGATTCGAGGGTGATGAGCCTGTAAATTTCCACAAAGGAGGTGAGCAAAGAGCTCTGAGGGAAACATGATGAACACACACCTGCTGTTTCACACCGTTACCAAGAAGGCAAAGTCGTAAAAAGCTGCGAGGGATTACGGGGGGCGGCCTTCATGTTTAAAATCCACCACTGTCCAGTGAGGATGAGGTAGCCAGTAAAGCCCCCAACTCCACTCCACCCCCCCCCCCCAACTCTCTGTACCCCAGCATCCAAAGTCCACGAAGCACATATCCCAGCCTTACTTTCCGATATCTACGGAAACAATAGTCAAAGAAAAAAAAACGTGATGGAAAGGAGATGTGTTCGGCCATGACAGTGTGACTAATGCCCTTTAATTTTCTCTCACTTTCCGCTCCCGCCTTTCAGGAAGGCGCGACATGACAACGGTAAACAGCTTCCCTGGCTGATGGATGTCGCAGGTGACGGTAAGTGAGTGTCGGCTCCAGAAGCGACTCAAGGTCAGAGCTCTGGGGACCAGGGTAAGCGGTCATCGGTGCCGACCACCTGCAGCTGCTCCCGCCCGGAAATCGGAGGCGTCGAAGGCGTTCATTATCGTCCAGCGTGTCGTTCGGTTTCATTAAGTGCAGCGGATTCGTCTCGGCCGTTTTGCACCCTTTGTGAAGCTATTAAGATGAAGCCACTCGGCTATGTTTATTGGACTAACCCAGGTTGATGAAGTGTTACTTATGTAACATCTCTTTGCGCACCCGCTCATTTATTTTGTCCGGCTTAAATGCCAAATAATTCACTCTCAAGTAGTCTCCCATCATTTTTGAACGCAGCACTTTCAGTTAAAGCACATTAAATTGCCCTTTAATTCGTCTCTTTTTGGCAGCCATTTTGTCATTCGTGCTAGTCTTAGGAGACCAGAGGGCCAGGCTTGTACATCTTGCTCGGCCGCCGCCAATCCCTTCCGAGCGTTCGCTCAGCAAACCTCGCGCTCCGCCTCGCCTGTTCCAGCCACTGTCTCACGGTATCACCCTCACACATCTGTCTTGTTGTCGGAGCTTACCAGACCAACGGGAGGCATTACACAAGGAGCCACCCCGTTGCGCATGGGAGAAGACAGCTGCAGCATCATTAGGGTGAACATTGGAGCTCAATGGTTGAAGCCAGAAGGGGAAAAAAACACATACACATACAAGAGGAAAAGGCTTTCAGAAAAACCACCCCACGATGGGTTCCGACACAGCTAGGAAATAACATTTCATCTAAGGTTTTTGGACCATGTGAATTCAAGAACGGCATCAGCAACATTAGGGGTCGTCCACCAGACATCTTTAGAGGAGCTGCATTTTTCCACTTTTTGCATCGGTGTGTCACTAAGATATTTGCTCTGATATTGAACTCAACGTGGTATTTGTGTGTGGTTTTTTCGGAGTTGCAGAGTGCGAGAAATGGCTACCACGCACTGAGGCTCCAGAAAGGTCTACGCCAAGCTAGCAACTGCAAAGCTCAACGCCATTACGTGAGCTGTAAGATTAGATCGTTTTTCGATATTTATATCGTCTTGGATAGCAGCGGTCTCTAAAAAAGGCATAGGGGTGGAACGTGCGACATGGGGCCACGCGAATGGGTGCCGGTGCAGCTGGGATTGAAGGCCCAGCTGAAATGGTGTGAGAGAACCAAACCCTTGCTGTCTGCTCTCTTCTTCTGTGCCGCTGCCTTCACCCTGCTTTCACATTGAGTCACCCCCACCCAAGTCTCCAAGAGCTCAACCCGGTTCCAGCGTAAACACGGTCCAACGTAAACACTCCCGAAAC
The DNA here is from genome assembly GCA_900497675.1 of Arapaima gigas. Taxonomy (NCBI): domain Eukaryota; kingdom Metazoa; phylum Chordata; class Actinopteri; order Osteoglossiformes; family Osteoglossidae; genus Arapaima; species Arapaima gigas. Next base: position 432,937 of record UFQX01000193.1, on the reverse strand, counting down.
TCGCAGGCAAACCTAGCGGAGCTCAGAGTGGTGCAAAAACACACACACGAGCACTGACTCACTACCGAGTGTGTATCCCGTGTGTGTGTGTAATGAAATGTTCAAAGGAAGAGGCTGGAGACAAAAAAAAAAAATCCCCCATTGGTGAAGCCAAACTGTTCACACCAGATACTTTCTAGATACAGGAGGAGAAACCTCTTGAAGTGGAACCTAGGAAGCTGTGTTCAAAATAAGCATGTGTCAGGATGGTCGGGCTGAGGTACCTTTTCATACTTACACCCCCTTGTCTAAGGTGAGATTTGGATTTATTCAGAATCGTGAAACAAAAAGCAGCGCCATGACTTACTCATCGCTATATTCGTTGTGCCGACGCCTTGGTGGAGATGAGCGCAGCAGCTGGAGCTCAAACCCACAAGCAGCCGGCTGTCCGTGAACCGAATTTCAAATGTCTGTGGTCAACGCATCTCATCAAACGTGAACCTGGCGAAGCACAGAGATTTTATTCTCTTATTCTCAACCATTACAATTGCTTATTATTCCCGTTACGCTTTTCAGTGACATATTCAGCTGTGCTGTTACTGACCCATTTATACAGAATTTTTACCGCATTAACTCAGGGTAAGGGCCATACCTCAACCAAGGGTACCACGGTGAAAGCAGGGTTCACCCGCTGACCCAAGATCTTCAGTATTCACCGTGATGGTTCAAACCCCTTATACTGGAACAGAGAAACTCACGTGTTTGGATTTATACCGTTTCATTTCAAAAGCGGCTTACAGGGAATCATATCTTCTTTTTGGAAGAAGCTGAACATGAGCTTTCAGCTCAAATTTCAGACAAGGTGGTTAGAAGTGCCAGGTTGTGCTCACTGGGTCCCTGATTTAAATGCCTGGTGAGGCTCAAGTGCCCCTGGTAAAGATACTTACCTTGAATTGGCACGGTAAAAATTACCCAGCTGTATAAATGAGGTAAATCACTGTTAGAGGTTTGATATATAAATCTAACCTAAGAAAATGCCTCAGGTAAGGGTTCCTCATCAATAAAAAATAATAATATTAATGTCATACATCAAATTTGGTGTTCACACATGTATTGTGTGTAGACTTTTACAGCGTTTATGCAGAGAGTTTTAGTCAAAATAAATGTTTAAAACTTCACAACTGATGCTTCAGGCCAGATTGAAATGAAAAAGAGAGAACAACCCGGAACACCGATTTTACATTAAATCCAGGCCAATGAGTTAGAATTTGGGATTTCCTGACTGTGCAACTGCGATGTGCCCAAAACGTTAATGTTTGCGTCACGCGGAACGGAAACGGCGCAAAAGCGAAGGACGAACGGCAAGTGTCCGCAAGCGATTTTCCCAGAGCGCCACGGCTGTCCTGCATTCAGAACAACACTTTGGAACGCGGGCGTGCGAATGCGTGAATAAACGGCGGGACCCCGCGGAGGACACAGGGTGGCGAAGCACGGCCACTCGCGTAATGACAGCAATTGTGACCGGCGGCCTAAGTGTGTGAGCTCTTCCTACCCTGAAAAGGACACGATTTCCAACCTAATGACGTGGAAAGCCTGGCTGTGGGCTGTGTGGGCAGAAAAATGAGATCCCAGGGGCTGCGCGCACGTGCACACACACACACACACACACACACACACACACACACACACACACACACACACACACACACAAAGCAGACCATAATGATGAATGGGACAAGGCCATTAGCACTAGAAGTAAACAGGAGGCAGAAACGGGGAACAGGACTGGAAGCCACAGCTGCCAGCGACTGCTTGACACGTCCTCACGATCTCACGATCGGGCCTGTGTGTTTTGTTTGGAGCATCCGACTGGTTTGTTTACACCCCCCCCCCCAGAACGAGAGGTGCTTATAACTGAATGTTTAAATTATTAAAAATATTTTTCTTTTCTCATCTACAACAAGAGCTCGGCCTTCTTGTATCAGCTTTTGCAAAAACCACACCGTTCATCTCGCCAAAGAAGCGTCTGAATGAACTTTTCGCCCTATGAACGGTCTAGTTGGGAGTTTTCAAAGTCACAGATGTTTTCCAAGTTTACTTTTGGTTGCATTTTCTTAGCTTATAATTTCCTTTTTTTTATTTTTAAAAAAAAACTTTTTAAAGTTTGAAACCTTAATTCAACTCACTTCCACAGTGTCGACAGCTCACGTCTGGTGTCCCTCAGTTAACATTAAGAAACTGCTCATGTTTTCAGGATGAAACAGTCAGCAACTGGCATTAAATATGAGTTTCTGACATGTTTTTAGTTTCGATTGCTTTTTAAATCAATTGAAATTAAAATTAATAAACAGATATCAAGTGTTTTTTTTTTATCAATCACTACAAGCTATTTCTGAGATTTTTACAGAACCTGAACTGAAGTGTAGGGGTCCCGCTAACTCATTTGGAACAACGGCGCTGAATTTATGAACAATGTGTTTTCTAACTGAGGAGAAAGTCCATACGTCTGTAAGCAGATTTTTCCTTCAGTTCTAAAAGAGACTCAGGCGACAGTTTTACTCAGTGGACACACAGCACTCACCTTAAAAACAGTTTTTAAAGACACAGCAAGAGTGACCCTCTTGGGACTCAAACCAGCACCCTTCTGCTGCAGAGGCCCACCTCTGTCTGTTAGATATATTTGCTACAAAAGAAATGCAAAGAACTTAATGACAGGTGTAAAAATGTGATTCTGGGCAGGGCAGCAGAGACGGAGAAGATTCAACCTCTTTCACATAGAGACCTCCAGCTCTGGCTAGACTAGATAGAGTCTCAGAGGCTCTTTATCAGGAACAGGAGTAAATTTGACTTTCGCACCACCAAAGACAGGGGGAAAACCCCGAGAGAGCAGGAGATATGAGTCCCGCCCTGGAAGAAATATGCACCGCAACTTTTCCCTCTTCTCAAAAGTCTAGTTTCTGCGCACCGCAAAGGGTGGAATATTGCGGAAACCGGGGGGCCGGCTTGCCTTTTAAAACTTGCTGCTAATATCAATGGGAAAGATAAGAGAGAGAAACAGAGGGAGAAACAGAGATTTATGTTGTAGCTCCGTGGCGGAATGCTTTGAAATATTGCGCAGCGAAGAGACATTTTTCAAACATGGCCGCCCACACAAAGAAGGCCCTCGAACGCCTCCCTGTCGAGCGATTCGCTCCCAGGACCACCCCATGAGCAGTAACAAAACACTTAAAGAACAACAACCACACTGGCTGGAAGCGAAGACCCTCGGCTGCAGCACGGTGACAGAACTTAATATTCAATCCCGCTCAGACAAACAGTGTCACAAAGATATTTCTGCCATTATTCTCATTATCTGTCATTCATCAGTTGCATTTAATATTATATTATATTATTCCGCTGCCATTTTTAGCATTTCTCTCCAAATCGCCGCAAAACAGGTCAACCGTGGTGTCATAATATCATCATTATTATTTAAAATTCATTTAGCTGCTAATTTTCTCAAAAGGAACTTAGAATTTGACTTTGAATTGTAAACTACGCAACGTTTATGTACATTTGCTTTGTTAATGTTAATGATTTTTAAGGCCGCTGGACAGTTTTTACTTGGTCAGTAGAGGGTTTATGTTTGTTAAAGGTGCCACAAAAGTCAGACCCTGGACCTTCAAACTGTGCTGGGGTCTAACCCTGACCACGTCAGTGTAAACTGCTGAAAATATATCTTTTTGAGTGAAAAAAGGTTTGTTATGTGGGTCCTGGCAAAAGAGTGACAAACTGCAGTCTGCGAGACAAACGAAATGAAATGCGTTTTTCACGATGAAACGTCCTACGCCGTGTCGGTCGGAGTGCGTGCCGCTGTTTCAAAACCGCTGTCCACCAGCATCACCCAGCAAACCCGAACAACCTGCTGCGGACCCGCCGAGATGAAAGGGGAAAAATACCCCCCGAGCAGTGTGCAAAGCTGAGCCCATATTGACCCCAAAACCCTCAACACTATTACGGCAGCAAAAGGTGGCTCTACCAAATATGAACCCTAGTGCAAGCAGCTCCTTTTCCATTTTCTTCAGAACAGATAACTCATTTCGGCTCGGACCCATTAGCGTCACAGCATATAATTCGCAATAAAAATATCGACGTGAGAAAAATAGTAGAACCTGTAATCCAGGCAATGTCGATAATGGTCGAGGGGCGTGAATACTTTTTTTGCAAGACACTCCATCGATTAATATGTTCCGATGAACGCAGCCGGGCCCCCCCACCCTGACAGACAGCAAAATATATGTCCGCTTGCACGGTATCTCCAAGCACACATTTCACCCCAGGTTTGGTTTACTGCACGGCTGAGCTGTCAGCTCCGTCCCCGCTTCCCATCTCGACTTTCTTATTCCGTTATTTAGCTTATTGATTTGCCTACCTGCTGCCCGTGAGGCCTCTTTTATCGTGTGTGTGCAGGATCGGGTTTTTTCACTGGGGATCATCTGCAGGTTACCCTGTCTGGAAGCTCATTATCGCCCGACGCCAGGTGCGTGGGGTCCGAAAGGGTCCCGTCAAGCTGGGGAGACTTTAGCTCGGAAGAGGAAGAACCCAAAGGCAGGAAATAATATTAGTCCCCCGTTTTCACTGTCGAACTTCGAAAATAAATAAATCAATATATGACGTTCACATGTCAAATGGTCCAAAGGTGAGTTCTGTGCGACAACCTTTTGGTCACAGGCTCAGCGCTTCGGCCGCTGTGCGCACAGCTCTCCTTCTGGTGGAAAGTTTTTACGTTAAAACTTACGCAGCTGATCAAAGGCGATTTACAGTGTTAAATTGCTTGCGTAAACTCGTGCCATTTTATTAGAGCAATTTATGAGAAGTACCTTCAGAGAAGGCAGTACAGGAGTAGGTGGGTTTTGAAGTGGGTTCTAACCACCGCACCTCCTGCTGCCTCTGTGTGAAATTGAAAGGTTGCATTATACAAAAAAAGCAGAGTAGAGTAAAAAAAAGGTAAAACAGGAAAAAAATATGTAAACCACTTCACGTGAGAGGGGGTAAAATCTATAGTCCAGAATATTAAAAAGATAAAGAAATTTATCCACAGGAAACTGAGAATCGCTCAAGTTAAACGTGACAGATCTAACCATCACGACACCTGCTGCTCCTCTTGACGCAAGTCAGCTGGGGAATCATCAACAAATGTCCATCTCGATGCGATCCCTCAGGAGCTGGACAAGCCCCACCTCCTGTACACTGCAAAGGGTCACCAAGATGAAACGTTGCTCAGCATGACCGATGTTGACGGCATCCTCTGCGAACGGTCCAGCGTCCGAACCGAGGCTTCGTCTTTAACCCCGAAGGGCAGGTGACCTTTTCCGGCACTTTCACGTGACCCCCCCCCCGTCATTGCCGCTCACCGACCTTCACTGCTTTTGGCCTCCGAGCGAACAAGACAAACACCTTCACGGCCAACTAGCTTTTCGGAGCACAAATACGAGGGTTAAACACCAACCGACAAATTTAAACACCTCACTTACTCTGGCTCCTCACGTTATAGGTGTTCAAATTATTTATTTTCAGATTTACTTACGACTCGTTTCAATTTCTTCACTTAAATATTTCTTCGCAAATCAAAGGCGACTTCTTTTTACGCATCCAACCTGTAGATGGCAATAAAGAGCAAGAGGAAAGTTGCTGTTTATGTGATAAATTGATCTGCAATCATCACTGAACAGGAGTTTGTGGAGAATTTTTTTTTTAATTTTTATCTTTTTAAATCGTAGCCCAGTCAATATATACTGTATCGAGAGAAAAGGTCTTGTTACAGTCACATCCAAGATCTATTCAGAACTTTGTTCGGAATAAATTGCGGAACATCTGTATTATGAAGCTTTGATGGTTCGCGACTTCAAAGTTACCTCCGAGATGAGCTGCAAACACACTTCCAGTCTGAATTGTTGTTCTGAGTTGAAAAGCACATATAGGCCTATTCAATATTCATGATGTTGTGCAAGCTGTGAATTCATTAAAAAGTTAACATGTTTGAGGCACCTCGGAGAACAAAGAAGAGCTTCTCAACATAAATAAATAAAACCAGGTAACTCAGCCAATGAGGGGAAAATGTACACTTTCTAAATACTTGGCATTGAGAAGCATTATACAGTAAATCAAATTAAAATTTCTGTATGTACAGCAGAATATGGCCCACACTGACAAAATATGTTGTCATTCTAAATCTCATCGTTTATCTTCAACATCTAAGCCAAAAGGTAACCTTTCCGGAGGTTTCCGCTGACTATATAAATTGAAAAATACTCTGATAAATCTAGCGGACGGCACGAAAGGAACTACTTAACCTGTCCCTCTGTGGAGCCTCCCAAGTCCTGGCTGGATGAGTTATAGGGTCTCTGGAAGAGATCATTGAGGCCGGTTCTCTGTGGAGAGGTAGGGATGGAAGGTGCCGGAAACACGGAGAGGTCATTCCATCATTTGAGCAATTTGCTCCTAGCATTTACATTGCGGTGTCGTGCTTTCTGTGCGCTTTCTGTGCGAGGAGTATTACGGCGAACGGTCGGACCCCTGGGGAATACGAGCAAACACACACACACACACACACACACACACACACACACACACACACACACACAAGAGTGTGAGGAATTACAGTTCAGCCAGAGGCTGCTCTGATCGATTGATTTCAGTCACCATCCCAGAAAGCCTGAAAGTGCACGCGCACACATACACACCTTCCAAGGTGGGCTCTACATTCCTTACGAGCTGCTGAGAGCCCCAACCTGACACACTCCTTGTATCTATTAGTCGTACGGTTCACCACATGTGTGTCTGTGCATCAGCTTCTCACTTTACTTACTGGCTTTTCATCTCCTTTCTATTTTTGCACTATTTTTCATTCCAGCTTCTTCTGCCACTGCATTGCTGCTGTGTGCATGTGTGTATCCATCCACCTTTGCACGCCAACAACATAAAATATATTTATATTATGCTGCCCTGACATTACATATAGATTTATTACATCTATTTTTATCAATCTTTTTACATTTATAATCTTTTATGCTAACATATTTAAATATCTTTATATATGTATTACCTTTTTGTTCATTTCTTTTGCCCCCTATTAGCGTATTGTGCACCGTGGACCCGAGGAACATCATTTCTGCTGTGTGGTAAAAGTAAATGATTCTATCTATCTATCTATCTATCTATCTATCTATCTATCTATCTATCTATCTATCTATCTATCTATCTTCTCTTCTTTTTATTTTACTATTGCACTCTATTTTTTCCTGTTTTATAGAAAGTAGTTTCTAAAGGCCTGGTATAAAATAAAGTTAAACTGGAGGAACACACGGTGACCCCTGTTCACAGCATTCAGCACATTTTCAGGCCTATGACCTTAACCATTTCCGTCCCGTTTTCACACCTGGGGGGCTGTGCGCGAGACAATGGCAGCGGCCGGTTTTAAGGTACGAGCGGTGGGTACAAGACACAAGCCAGACGCGTTCAAATGCCAGCGGAGAACAACAGCCAGCAGGATGGCTCTGGCCCAGTGAAGATGTGTGGGGGACTGCAGAAGCATCTTTCCCCTGTCAGGAGCGTCACACTAACAATAAATTGTTTTAGAGCCACGTGTGTAAGAAAGCCCGGAATGCAATCCCACCTTAATTTTTTTACTTAAACAACTGCATTCCTTGGCCTGTTATTCCCGTCTCCCATAAATCGTTCCTTTTGCCTTGTATTTAAATGCTACCCACTGCTGTTGAGATCCATTCGCATTAGTCCTGCACACAGCTCATCGATTCCCCGAGATTAACGGGAAATACACCCTGCGCACAACTAAGTAGGTCAAGGATTCCAGATGAAACGGGCGTCTGGCTTCGGGAGAACCTTGGCTCGGACACAAGGTGGCGCTCTGGATCCACTGAACCACGAGGGCCCGGCGACTCGCCGGCCTGTGCGGGATACGTCTTTCCCGCTGAACGGTGGCAGCTTTTTAGCGCGAGGAGATTAAAACGCAAAGCAAATAAGCCATCTACGTCTAACGTCCGATGAGGGGGACGGGGATCGGAGAGCGGCCCGCGCCGGCCCGGTTGAAACGCACCCTTACGGAATGCCGGCGTTTGAACCGTCGGGATTTAGGCTTATTCTGGGTCCTGTCATCCAGTGCACCGTCTTAGTCGTTCCGAGCTGCTCATTTCTTTTTAATTCGTTTAATTCTTTGAACATGAGGCCCTCGATTGGACTTTGCTCTCCACATGAGAAAAATAAAATAAGGACGACTGAAGCTTAGGAATAAGAGGTCCTGGCGCCGTGTAATGAAGTGTAATGAAGTTTGCACGGCGAAAATGCTAAATATGTAGCTTAGGAGGGGTGTGTGTGTGTGTGTGTGTGTGTGTGTAGGAATAACGGGGTGGGAATGTTAGACAGAAGGTCTATTGAAAGAGGCGACAGGTAAAACCTAACCTGCGTGAGCAAGAACTCGTGGTTTTGGAGGAAGTGCAATAGCGGACAAAGGGGTCGAGTTCCTCCCAGCCCCTAGGTGGCGTCTGCCTGAGCCCCACAGATCACAGCAAGTGGGGGAAACGAACACCCCCGAAGACTTTGTTTCACTCTTCTTCGCTCTGTATACAGAGGATGTACTGCAGCAGACAGGGAAGAAACGGTAGAAGCAACGTGTTGTGCCACAAGTGCAAAATGGTGGCCGTGCAACTGCTATCCAAACAGCTAAAGCGACAGCCACTTTGTGCAGAAGGACGGAGTGGCTTCCCAGAGCAGGAGGTGTGTTACACACGGTTACAGTTACAATAGTAGAGCTTCTCTGGGACCTGAACTGACAACCGTGTGCTCAAGGGCATGTTCTTAACCACAGTAGCCTGGTTTCCCAGACCTGGACTGGGTGGGTTCCAGTGCATCCTTTCAGAGATGGAGAACTTGTACGTCTTCCTTACCTAGGCATGGCCTTAATAAGTCCTCTCAGTCTTTGATCTCGACGACATGCTTCGAGTTCCTGTCAAACAAATGAAAACGCACATCCGCGGAAAGACGTTACATTATCTGGTTGAACAAACATTTGAGAAAATAAAGGAGAAGCACGAACAACCTAACTGAGGTGGACACTCCGCAGCCTGGCATGTGTGCACAGCATAAGTTGGTGTGGACGTCACTAGCAACGGCGGCAGCCTGCCTGTGTCAGGATGTATTTATATAACGGCAGAATTTCACATTCACATCCAGCTCAGGTTGAGTTGGAACATTATCCCCACGATCGCGACCCAAAGACCTGCGTGGAAGAGGGTGCACACCACTCCTGCACCCGCCTGCACCGTGCAAACTACGCAAATGCCGACTATGAGTCACTTCCACGTCACTTACCCCACCTTTACCTCCTGCGTCTCCGAGGTGTCGGAACGGGCACCGAACTCGCTGCCGCTGACAATTCTTCCCGTCGTTTATTTCGGGATTCATCCGACCGGTTACGCAGGCGGAGCCCGAAATGAAGCGCGTTCGCCGCTTCGCTGTGAAACGGCAGCTTCGAGCGGAAAAGATCGAAGATTTCAGCCGCTCCGGGGACTTCCTCTATCCTCCCGAGACACTGCCGTCACGTTACCGCAAACTGTCACACATAACAAAGACAACTTATATAATGAGAGGAGGGGGGGGGGGGGGGAGCCGGGCTCTACTCCTCTGTGTCTTCTCATTACGCCAAAGGTGGTAAATAATCCAGCACGGAGGTCTTCGGCTTGTCGCTCTTAATTATCGCAGTCGTATTTGCCAAAGGAGGCGCCGTTTAATGCTCGGAGGAGTTTTAATGTTCCCCGTTCAACCTTTCCCCCCCGGCGGGCACGCGACCCGGCTCCTTCGGTCACATGTAATTGACTCCTTGTGTCTGAGAGGCCATAAACGTTTATGACGATTAAAGCAAACACCCAGCGAGCCGCCTTTTATCGGCTATTAATGGGGTGGTCCCGTTGTTAAGCTCTAATTAATTGCTTACGCCGGGTTCCTAATTGGCGGCGCCCCCCGGTGGCGGTTTTTTGAGAGCTCTTGATACACGTCAGTCTAGACCGAGGACGATCCTCCAGCCAGCACCCCCCCCCCCCCTTGGTGGTTCGCTCCAGTCGCGGTGAGGAGGAGACCGCCGTGACTTTTGATCAAACCCACCAGAGGGTTTGCTCCTCAAGGGATCGCAGGCTGCCACTTCCCCAGCAGCGCTTCACGCTCGCTTTCAACCTTTCGGCAGGTTTTATTTTCGGTCTCCACCTGCAGAGAGGAAGGCGCGAGAGGAGACGGGCGCATCGACTTTGTTTGGAAGGGAGAGGAGGATTTCCAAATCCGGCGGCAGGCGCCTTATCGCCGTCGCGCCAGTCGCAGGAGGCAGAGGTCGCGCTGTCTTTTGGGGAGATACCGGGTTCCTTTCCCTCGACAGTTCCTACGAACCCGCCAAAGACGCGAACGCAAACAGCTGCGGCCGTCGTCGCCTCGGCCACATTTCCGACCCTAGCTGACAAGAGGGGCAGACGGCATCTCTACATTTTAATAAATAATGGGGGCGTTTATTACGGCAACGCGGCCCACCGCCCCTGCCGCACATTAGCAGCGCTCGACGCCGACGAAAACGCGTCGCGTTCGCGGAATGACGGCAAATTATGCTTTATGAATTATTCAGTCGCTGTTTAAATGTAATAGCTTTGCCTAGTTAGCAGATCTATGAAACACACGGACGGCAGAAAGAACATATCGATCTGCAGGGAGTCGCGTGTAAATTGGTATTTGGAAAGTCAACAAGGGGGTTGAGGGTTGTTTTTTTTTTTTTTTTTTTTTAAGGCAGAAAAGTGTTCCAGCGCACACGCCAGCTGTCAAAGGCAGCGAAACAAAGTAAAATGACAATCATCACCAATTATACGACCATTATTACGCTCTTCATTTGAACATTTTCAAACAAAATGATGCCACATTAGGAAATTTCGGGTCTATCGGGGAACTAATGGGAATTCAGGCACAATTGCCTTCGGGGTATTCTTAGCAGCACGGCAGCTTTTCCGAAATGAGCAGGTGCGCGTTTGCTGACGTCCCCATCCTAATGGAGTGTCCTTCATAGCTCCGTTCCCGGAGGGGGGTGCGTGTGGGGGGGGTACACCCTGCTACTAGACGTAAGCGGTGAGCCATAAACTGCTTCCCTCTTCTCGCTCAAAACAGACCGGAAAAAGCTGAAAAAAACGAAATGAGGGTGGGGGGGATCACGTGATCCTGGAGGCGGGCTCACCTTTGACAAACTGGGACAATATCATTTGTACGTCACCTGGAATAGCGCTCGAACGTTTCCGAAATCCGCACAGGAAGACGGCCTGTCTCGGCCGTGTTTGAAGTAATTTATTCTGTTTGACCTGAATAAGAAAACACTCATATTACCTGCAAATTAGTTCTGCTTTATGTTCAATTTGGAAATGAAATGTTCTAATAGAAATAAATGAGAACGGAGCAAGGAAAATGCGAATAAAATTGTCGTCTGGATTACGTTAATCTATCGCCATTTAAAATTCATGAAGTGTTAGATTAAATAAATGAATTGGAAGCAAAGGCGACTCACAGTATGACTGGAATTTCTAATTTTAAAATAAAAATAATCGTTCGTCATTCGATACGGCGCCTGAGTCCGGGCAGCAGCCGCCAATGAAGAAGTCAAGTGCGGCTTTGCGCAGACTAAACAAATCCGGCGGCTGACAGTCGCGAACAGAAGGGCAAATTTCCTAGAAGGATCTAAGCGGAAGGGCGACATTTGACAGAATCAAAGCGAAAGGCTGCGAACTCTGCATCCGGACGCGTGCGCGCCGTGTTTTCACGTCAACGCGTCGATTCCACCCGACGCGACGCGCTGTGGGACCCGCCTTGCAAAGGCCCCCCGCCGCCGAATGCTAATGCTTTGCAGGCCTCTGATCTGCCAGCTGTGAGATAAAAATCATTCATAATTCAGTGTTTTCCAACTCTTATTTCCGACTGCTGAGGAGAGCCGGGGAAAGCCAGGCGCCTCGGAAACACGGGAACCTGGCCCTCGACTCTGACGGAAGGTGGAGGCGGGCCAGGTCCGGGAATGTCCGTGTGAAAGCCGAATCACGCGACGACCCATCCCTCCCAGATCCTTCTTATGAAGACATCTACTTAACCATCTCTCCACAAAATGGCTGCTTTTATCTCATCTCCCACTGCGGCAGGTTCCCTGGGGCTGCATGCGGTCGCCAGTTACTATGAGAGTGAGGTACACATGTTCGCCTCACGGACGCACCGCCATGCCCAGTCCTTCGGTGACCGATCGGGTGACAGCAGCTATAGACGCACCATGTTTACCGAACAGCAATCCGATGCCGGTGCAACCACTGCACCTTCTCGTCTTAGTTTCTTCCAGTTAAGCTCTTTAATGTCATTTTGAGAAACACACCAGCATTTTGACTCCAAATCCCAGGGGTGTCTTGAATATTCAGTAGATGATTATTATTGGGGCCGTTATAACAATAACTGAACAAAGGTGTCAGTCAACTAGTTTCCTTTTCCTTTTTTCCAGCTTACAATGTTAAATCACTTACATTTTCTTTACCCATTTATACTGCTGGGTGTTTTTTTCTTTTTTTACCCGAGCAGGAGAAGTGTCTGGATCGAAGGTACAAGAGCTGGGTCAGGAATTCAAGCCTAGATCCTCTGATGGAAAGGCAACAACTCTAACCGCCACATACTCCGCTGCCCCTAGTTTCTAACCACTGCCCGTCACTTTGGAGGAAAAAACATTGTCAACAGCCAGCACGGTCAAGTTTGTTCAACAAGGGCAACTCAGGGTCCAGGACCAAACCTTCAGTCTACTGATCACCAGTTTCTGAAATACTGTAGAACATGGCGTCTCTATGGATGGTGGCGTGGATCTGTTACAGCCACAGTTAAAAGCAAGCTGGTCCACCATTTCTGTATAATAGAGAGCGGTTTTCCTTATTTCTTCTACCCCCGGAAGGTTCTGCCATGTGTGACTGTGAAAAGGATGGCAGTTCAAGTCCCCGCAGCGATTAAGGTCCAGAAGTGACTCAGCCTTCACCTTTGAAAGGTTATGTCACAGCTGAGGTCACTGCAAAAGGAGACAGTCTGGCGGAGGCCAGTGACCACGTTAGTCAGGATGAAGAAGGAGACGTCCACCCAACGTGGAGAGGCAGATGCTTTGACTGCTCGCTCCTGCCTGGAGAGGCGCACCCTCAGAAATGCGGAAAGGGAAAGCGCCGTCATCTTGAGAAGAGCGTTGAAGTAAGGATCGCTCATTTTTCATAGCAATTAGGTTTCTAGCTTGACTGCTCCCACATCTGCCAACATCGAGGGGAACCACATTGTGCTTACTTTGACACCAAGCCAAGACCATCTTGTGGAAATGAGTTCGAGCCTGGTTGGGTGGTACGGGGCACGTCTATGCCCTCGAGTACGATTTGGCCGTAAATAACGTGGAACGAAATTTCTCCTCATTAAGCAGAGGAAATACACCAAAGACACCTTTCGTACTGTGCCGTATTATCTCACGATCATGTGAGAACTAAGTCTCTTCTTTGAAGGACTTGGTCTTGAAGTGTCGAACCTGGGCAGCTGGTAACTTAGCTGTTAAGGAATTTCATTTCTGGCCCGAGAAGCATTTCTGTGGATGTTCTCCTGAGATGCTCCTGGCTACTGGTTCCTCAGTGCTAAAAAATGGCAGAGAACTGTATAAATGCATAAACTACAAAAGTTAAAAGTATCATGCAACACCATGGATCATCTTTTGAGCAGTAGATGCCAAAGAAGTAAAGAAAACAATTTAAAAAATATAGGTGCAACGAGATGAGACCTCAAAGTAAGAAATAGCCATGAACTGAGGCTTTTTTTTTTAATTTATTGTTAACTTTTATCCATCTAAGTCCTTTGGCTAAGGAAGCTTACGACGCTAGATAAACAACTGTACCCTGATTTAGCTGGGTCATTTTCGCTGTAGATGGGTGCCACGAGGGGGGCGTGGGATGTGACCCCAGCACCTACAGAATACGAGGCGGCACCTCTGCCCGCTGCACACGGTGTACGACAGGTCGACGCACATTTTCTGCAGTTCTGTGTGAACCAGCACTCCTGGGCTTTTCCTCTACTTCACCATAACACAGTGGTCTGTAGCTACATCCTGCACATTTTACTTTTCCCATTTAAGCACAGTTCGGCCATCATTTTATTAATATGCACATAATGTGTTTTTTTAATCGCAGGGATGGGGACATTTTTACAACTGAACCAAATGTGTCTCATCTAATTTCCTTGAACTGCTACTGATCAAGGGGTGAGTCGGGGGGCTTTAATATTAAATTAATATTCAAGTGAAATCATTAGGGACTGAAAAAGAGAAAATTACTGCATCCCGTTTGGAGCAGCGAAGGACCCAGAAGGGGAACCATGGGATGTGGACCTACTTGTCCCCCCCCCAGGGCCTTCTGGGATGTCTTTACTCCAGTTGCTGGGCCTTTTCCTCAGAACAACCGTGCGATATGTATGGGACAAAAGAGTGGCCCCAGGGGCAGGTGGCAAACAGGGATGTTCTCAAAGGCCACAGCCTTTTCCTCTCACACTGTAGTAGACAGGGGTTCACATGGTGCTGAGCAAGTGTTCAGCCTCCCGAATACAAAGAGAGACACGTCCCCGACCGCTGGGGTCTGTTTAAAATGCACAAAAGTATAAATAAAAACGAAACGAAAAACGATAAAAGTCCCCACCTTTGTGCTTGCTTCTCTTGTATACTGTGTGCTTACCTGTGTGAAGATACTTTCTGCATGTAGTTTGGAGAACAAGAAGGTCTGAGTAAGAGGTGAAAACGTGGTTCTTCTAAAATTTGTGAGCTTCTGAATTAGTCATCAATAGCAGCACTTTCAAAATTACTGCTAATATATAAACACTTGGTACGCACTGCAGGGGGTTGATGGATATAGCCTCCATTTGCTTTAACGGTCTGTATTCAGGTTTAAAGGATCTCAGACAGAGGTCTATAAGGGCTTTAAAGTGACCCATAGCAGTACTTACGAGTAACAGGGCGTCAGATATGCCGCTGCAGCTCCGCTAGCTATTCAGCGTAACGTTGTTGTCTCTCACCTGTCACCACGGTAGTTTTTCTAGACAGGTTGGCCAATAGGCAGAGGTGTGAGAAAAAACTGATGTCCGAAGCTCAACAAGCTGCTGGGCTTTAGCCGCAAGAGGAAGAAACCGGGGAAGGAGGCCACGCTGAGGGCTAGCTGTGAGCCCACGGCCTGCAATGCTGCTCTGAACTTGACCCTCTCGATTTCCCTCCAAAAAGAAACTCAGGAAGGCCTAGAAGAACCAGAGTAATGCTGAACGTGCTGTTTGTAATAAACGGCCTGTTGAAATGTTGAGGACTTCAGCGTATGAACAAAACAAAGAATTTTTGCGTTAGGCTTGTAAAGAAGGAACGAACAGTATCGGTATTCCGAAAGTAGGGTACCGAGGGTAGGGATAGGCGATGTTCCCGAAGAGCCTAAGTAACACTGACAGCCATCTCCTGTCTTTACCCATAAGTCAGAATGCTGCGAAATTTTACTGCTTAATGATACGACGACCTATGACTCCCGGACAGACGAAAACTCTCCACTTACATCCCATTTATCAGATCTCCCGCTCAAATTTTCTTCCGGATTATTTATTAAGTGCTAATAAACCAGCAGGGCAAAAGAAGGTAAAACATTTATCAAGCTCTACCCCGTCAAAGTGAAACTTTAATGGAGAACACAACGCCAGTGGGCATCATTTTCCTCCATCCATTTTTAAATTATTATTTTAATGGTCTTTGCCACCAATCCTGACAGTATTTAAAAAAAGGAAAGTGGACACTGTAACAACAAAGCTTTTTAATGGCGGCCTTCACGTCACAAAAGGTCAGAGCCGCAGGGCTTACTCAGCAGGGCATGCTAATGGACTGCTGGAAGGAGCCGCGACCGAGCGACGCGGATTTATGTTCACGCCCTGTGTTTGGGGTTTGCCGAAGCCACCCGAAAGTACCTTTTAGCAGGAGTGCTGACTCCAGGGTTGGGGGTGTTTCAAGCGCGGAGGAGGCAGGTTGGGGAAATGGTGCTAGCGTCCAGCTAGCTCTTTGCTGACAGTATTCCAGAGGCCAGTGTGGGGAATACAAAACATCTAATTCAATTTCAGTAGCTCCCAAACTAAATTAGACTTCTGTCAAAGTTCAAAGAAGCTTTGGATCAATAATCCGTCCTCTTTAGGTAGAGGAGCGTTCATGTTGTTGTAAGATCTACTGCAGTTGTAGGTCACACTTGGGGACGGTTGCTTAGAATGCCTACAAGTTTTCTACTTGTTATTGTACATTATAATCAAGTACTTTATAAGATCCTAAAATTTTATTTGTCTTCGTTTGCTGACCAAAAGCGGAACACGTATTTTTCATTTAAAGAACTTTATTGTTCGCTATACTGGATTAGGTTGTATGGATTGTGGTCCCCTAAACCCCGATCCTGCCACCTTCGGGGACAGTCTGAGCAGGATGGAGTCCTTTTTTGTGCAGAAAAACAGAAATGGAGGTGTGACTCCGTTCTCTGACCAGAAAGACATAAAAAAAAACTCACCTATGATGGAGTTGCTTCAAGCCCTGAATTTCAATTCCATCTTCATCCCCCATGTGGCGAAAATTGAAGGGAGACAGACTCACATCGACCTAATTGCCCTAAAATGCCTCCGTACCCCCCAGTTCGGTACGTTGCTCGTTCGTGGACTGCTTTTGTCACTTTACGAGACCATTAATGGCACGGTGTTAGTGGAATGAAACCCCCAGCTGTGCTGATCTTGACTCCGACAAAAGACACCCCATTGCTGTCAGAGCCGTTTGCCTCCTGATGGCGGTGATGAGACAGGTGCCCTAGCGGGGGTCTCCGGTACGCCAATTCATGAGATTAAACATGAAAACGGGCGAGGTGCCGAGGAGACACAAAAGCCAAAGGAAACCATTCACAAGTGATGAATCTCTGGAGGCAAAAACGTCATCCTTGGATGAGTCACTGGGAACACCTGCAATCCACACGTTTGTGGGGGTCATGGACTTACGTGGACCTGTGCATCAGCGTCTCTCCTCTCCACTTACTGCAAAACACTGTATCTTAAGCTGTTCAGGATGAATAACTTCAGAGAAAGCAAGCATCGAATGGAACCTGCAACCATCTAGTGCCAAGTGCAGCTTCTAAACCCAGATGCCATCGTGGACCTCTGGTAGTGACACAGTCCTACCGGGGACCTCCAATGTTCACGTGGGTAAAGTGAAATCTGATTCACACCACCATGTCAGAGTGACAAGCCAAAGATTTTGAGAGTGAAATCTTAACCGCTGCTGTGCCAGGAAGGCACCGGGAGGACTGCAGACACACTGACCTGGCCCCGTGAGACTGAAACACCAGCCCAGGAAGCTTATTTTTATGGACTCGGTGTCCACTAGGAAGGACAGCGAAAGTCATGGGATCAACGGGTCCGGAAGTCCTCGAGCACTTACATCTGCCGACTCGATGACCGTGTTCCGCTGCAGAACAAATCTCTGGCGATCGGTGGCAGTAGTTACACATTTGTTGTGTTATTCTTGCTCCAGTGGCCCCCCAGTGTATAGCTGCAAGAAAATTAACAAAAAATAAACTATAAAATACAAAAAAACAAACAGGGAGACTATGACGAGTGAAAAGTCACTAAGGTCTCTACAGGTGCGTTTAATGTTTAAAGGAGTATTAATCGGTTATAAAGTCGAAGCAAGAGTCATAGAATAGCAGCAGTTTGATATAAAGATCACTTTTACGCTGGAAATATGGGGAAAAATATCGGTTTGAATTTTGTCCAAAGATTTAGTCCATCTTCTATGGGAATGTGCAGCGGAAAAAATAATTGTAAAAGGGAATAAAAATCGAATTGCCTCCAGTGTTTCAAAATATGGTGACTCTGTGGTGAGAAAAATAATGCAGCTACTCTATGTGCGTGTAGCCATATAAAATTGTGGCACCTAAATACAGTACTTACAATCTAAATTAAAAGATTATAGTTCCGGATAAGTTCCTCCTGAAGGTTTGCTGCTGACCCTGGAGGAGAGACTCACACAAACACGCAAAGACATCTCATGTATATAAGACATTTGTCCTTTCGTGCTTGGATTGGTCTAAAGATCTGGCTGTGTGTTTTCTGCAATAATAATAATAATAATAATACAAAACAACGTGTCATTTTTCTGGAGGATGGAGCCGTGTACCTCGGTCCAGGTGGCTTTTAAGTCATTCTTGTAACTCCTCTTCAGGTTGACCATTGCACCGTATGCTCAAGGCTGTTGATATATTGCTGCTGCGTCAGAGAAAAAGTGTAAACGTGTAAAGTGAACACGTTCAGTGGGGCTATTTTTGCATGCAGACTTTTCAGAGGTGTTCGTGATGAATGTCTCCTCCCATACCGGTGAAACTCGGTCAGATTCCAAATCTAATAACAGCAAACTGACAGGAAGCGATTTGTCATCAGACGCGGCCGCAGCTGCGGCGGAAACATAGCGAGACAAATATATTTCATTTGGTGCTAAAAAATATATATGTTTTTTTAATGGGTAATAGAATCCTGACAAAATAGGAATAAATTAACGTCATTTGGTGCTTGTATGAGCGACGGTGACAAGTGAAAGACACGAGTTTAAGAGTTTAAGAGCGACAAACTTTTTTGAAGCGAATCCGAGGCCCCAAGCCGATCCTACTCGAACCAGTTACCCCGCTGTTCCCGCCACCCCCTCCACCTGCTGCAGTTTGCATTCGTGGTTCTCGAGGCGGCGGAGGCACACCCCGCCCCGTCACTGTGGGCCGATGGACGTAGCGGCCGGCCGGCGACCCATCTGTCCTCTGATGCATTATTGATTCCGGCTTTTCATCCAAAAGTGATGAGAAAGGAACTTGAAAGCCCAGGTCTGTTTGGGGTCTCACACCCGGGTGTTGCTGGAGGCCAGAAGTCCAGAAAGGGGACCTGCAGGCGTGTACAAGCGTGTGTTTCCATGGCAGTTCTTCACAGACCCACTCGGGTTAACCGATGCCACGCACGTGGCTTCGTCCTCCGAGGTCTGCTCTGTTTGCCCACCACTTAGCGGCGCAGGTAGAATGCAGGTAATCTGCAGTTAAGAGAAGTAAATCCCTCAACAATGTGCAGTGAGACACACTTTATGGATGGGGAACCGATGCCAGTCGCTGCAGGGTCCTCACTAGTAATGCTCAGTTTGTGCACTGGCAAAAACAATGTCTCTTGGTAAATCTATGGGATGTTACCTGGAAGCAGTACAGTGTTTTCTGCAGGACAGACCATTAAGATGGTAAATCACCCAGTGGAAATGTGAGTTCGACAGAAAACCACAGCCTGACTTCACCAGTAGCCTTCAGAACCACGTACGCCTCTGGCACTCCCTCGTTGCGTGCCGCTTGGGTCGCGTTGTTTCCACGCTTTTCGAATCACGAGGTTTGGAAACGGGGTGAGCGTTTATCTCGAAATGACTCGCGTCGAGCTTCGTGTGGGACTTTATTGAGCCATCCATCAGATGACGCCCTTCGCTGACATCAGCGGCAACTACAGGCACGACGCTCGTTCAATTACCCGGGACTTTTCCGGAATGGCACGAGCTTCTCGCACGCCCACGGTTTCCTCCGCCGCCCAATTGCGAAATGTGACAGCTTAGCCCAAACACCAGCCGTTTGGGCTTCGTGTGCTTTGTGTGGAATGGAGACTGAAATCACACTTGCGAAGTTGCTTACATGAAAACCCTTCCGTGTAACACTGGCATAAATAACACCACACACCACAGTGGTCTTTTGTAAACCAGTCAGGGTTCATGAATAATTGTTTCCTCTCTCACTGTTCCTCTGGGCATTGGAGGAGATGTGCAGCGAGGCCTCTGTTTACCCCAGAGTTCAGCTCTTGTTTCATGGCAAGATAGATAGAACATCTAATGAACTTTCCCTCTGGTGTAAAACCTCACTGACTTGGTATGACTTGAGGGACTGGTGATCTCCCCTTAAGGCTGAAGGTTCAAATCCCTGCAGGAATCCTGCAATTATTCTAACAGAGGGAATTCTCACCTAACCTCGGCTGTACTGGTGAAACAGCCAGCTCTACCAAACTGTACAAGCAGTCATCAGAGAAACAACAAAATCTCCACTTCATATTCAATCTTTATCTTTTTGGTTCTGTCCCCTTAGTGCACATCACGGTAAAAGAGCATCTTAGACCAGGTTGGAAGAGTGGATGAAGAAAATCCACTCTCGTCTTTAAAGTAGAGGACAAAGAGAAGCACCACAGTGGTCAAAATACCTCAACGCACAACATTATTGTTCATTTATCTGACACTTTTCTCCAAAGTATCTCACACTGTCTGATTTTATGAGAAGCGACCTGATTTACCCATTGAAACATCCAGGTCATTTTTACTGTATCAATTCAGGGTACATACCTTGAGCGAGGGGACAACACCAGGAGCGGGATCTAAACTCAGACAGTTTGATTATGCGACACCTCTAACCACTGCGCCCCCTGCTGCACCTACAAGATGGGGAGCGACCAAACACGCAAAGTCTGTGACCACGGTATATAAATAGGCAAGAGAGGTAGAATATATAAACCATTCCACCAGTGAGTGGTGCAACTCCATACTTTACAGTAAAATAGAAAGATAATGAAATTTATCTACTGCAACCAGAAATTCATTCAGTCAGTATGACCCAGGGGCTCTTTGCCTCCAAAAAAAAAAAACACTTCTCTGCTCCTGAAAATGTGGAGGACATCTGTTTATGATAAAGCACAGGAAACGATACTGGAGTAAAAAAAATAAATAACTAATTTGGATAGTTAGTTATTTGTTTAGGCCCTTGGTAAGCGCAGTTTTTTTTTTAAGACTACCTGGTGCCAAAGTCCCCTGGCGGAATACATAAACGCCGCGAGCGTGCGAGTGGAAGACGCCGCAGTTCAGAGCACAGAGGAGGTGAGGAGGTGGAACTCGTCCAGATGCGGCTGAATCATGAGGCACGCATAGCTTCCCGAGCCAATTTTGCATCGACTCGAAAACAGCCATTAGAAGTAACCACGCAAAAGGCTATTTGGATAAACGGCCACGCTCTGCTTCCTTCGTCCTCCGCGTCCAGGGGTTGCTGTCTGAAGCTGAGTCGCAAAGTGGACCAGTTGTTTCCCAAACTAAGGAACGCAGCTCATGCTGGTATATTTAGAGCCTTACGTTTTAAATGCTCCGACATGGACAACACGGCACAGATATGGAATATTAATAGGCACATTAGATGCTGTTTGACCCCCCAAAATGTCCCCAGGTGTCTCATCTCCTCAAATCTCTCACTTCCTCATACTCAAGTCAACACTATAGTTGTGGCCTAGAAGGTAGTCAAAGGGTCAACAGAATGGTATGATCCTACACTCCAGCAAGTGTTCGTCCACCTCCCGATTTTTGGTGATCCCACACACAGTCCGAAACCAAATGCCCGCAGGTTCTCGGTTTTGTCCCCGACGTGGCGGATCAAACCCCGTGTCCCTCGGAGCTGCTGAATGCCTCCCAAACCCATCTCTTCGAGAGCCTTTTCTCTCTTGACAGCTGCGTAAATGATTCCAACTCCATCTGCTGTGATTATCTATGCATTCCCTGTTTGAATGCCACTCCTACAGGCGGCGGCTTGAGGGACACGAACCGGCAACCCGACGGAAGCTGTGCTTTGATCATCCCGTGTCTCATGCCTTTCCTCTGCTGTCATCGCACCTCTGTTTACTCACATGGCGGCTTGCAGAAAACCCTCTGTTACGTGCATAAGTATAAAATAAACATGTACTGCACAAGTAAACAGAACATGCTGGTGTGTATATATCGCGGATTTAATCAAAAATAAAACACGCAACTCATAAAATGCAGCCGTTCGGTGGTGGAGACAGAGGCTCGGTGTTCGTCGACGTGGAAAGTGTGTCAGGGTGCAGCGGGGGCCCGCGCTCCCCACCCCCTACGGTGTTTGAGGGATCAGACGACCGAGCCTCACATCTGACGCCCCGAACCCTTCCGTCCGGGGAGGAATTCCTAACACGAATCCTACCCCCCCAACGTGGACGACGGCCGACAAACTCCCACCGTCCCATTCAGGGCCCGTTTTTCCATTACCGATGCGGCAGACGGGGAGGCGCTCATTGATTTACAAGGTTTACGTTGTAATTACACACGATGTTCCCTTTGCACATACAGCCTCTTTGAGAGCAGCACAGGCTGCTTTTTGTGTAGGAGATAAAAAGAATTTTTTTAGAAAAAACAGCTTTCCCACCAGAGGGTCCAACGTGCGTCATCCCCTGAGCGAAGTGGGATTTTCGATCTGTTCCCCGCCGTCCTCGGGCCTGCGATGCATCGTTCCGCGTTACACGTGTAGCGGCGTTTCACGTTCGCAGCACGTAACCATCCACGAAACCACGAGTTCCAGCAAACGGACACGGCCTCACGGAGGCGTAGCAGTTGAAGCTGCTGCCTTCCGATCAAAGCTGACCGTGGTGCTTATAGCGAGAACTACTATACTGTTGTATACTGTAAATCACTGCATCTTACTGTGCAAACCTAACATGTGAGAGACCTTGCACAACGATGCCAGGTCTACAGTCATGATATTTTTAGGGAGAACGTGTGAACGTTACTTAAAGTGGAAGTGCGGACGAGTCCCGTTTTCGGTAAACTACCCAGAAAGTGAGAACTAACCTCGGAACGGCATTTTTGTGGGAATATGGGAGCTTACATCTCTCATGACATTCAGTTTCCATCATTGGTTTTAACAATACCTGTGTTTCTGCATTATTGCAAAGAGAAATTGGTCTATTTTCCGCTACCCGTTTCACTCATTTTACTGGGCTATTTCACCTTCTCCTCTGAGATGTTACCTGTCAAAGAAATTTTTCTGTCTAGGGAAAATCGACACTAAACCCGTGCTTGCAAAAAAGCCTTTTATTGACCGGTACCAACGGCGCTGTGGGGAGAAACCTGTGCCCTCAACCAGCGTTGCACAGTCTCTCGCACAGTTTCTCAACAAGCGTTACAATTAATGTCGCTTTTATACATCGAATAAAGCCATAGTAACAAGACTCATGGTAACAATAAACAAGATACAAATCCACGATAACAAATGAGCGGTATAAGGTATCGATAAACAAGGCTTGTTGAACAGTATAGTTGAACCGTACATAGAAATCCTTGTGATACCATCATGCACGCAAAACAGTGTTGGCCTTGAACTTAGCAACAGTACTTTTTGAACTCATTGAACTCATGAGATGTTTCAAAAACACCTCGAACTTGCTGAACCTTGCACTTCACTCTCACCCCCCCCCCCCCCGCCCCCCATGTTCCGTCTGGGGTGGAAATGTCCTCTGAGTTTACTCAGAAGCTGCTGAGAAGGACGGAGGCCAATGTGGAACTAAGGCTGGTGTGTAAGGACCACTTTCCGTTGTTTTCAAAATAAAAACCAAAAACTTCCAGGTTACCCGCGGATTCTGGGGGGACGATGAGAAATCCACTAGAGAAGCAAACCACCCCAGGCTTGGCTAACAGGCCAAAGTCCCACCGGGGCCCCCACTGTGGTACCCTTGAGCGTGTTTTTAGCCCGAATACCCTCCATTAAAAATACTCATCCGTATAAATGTGCAAAAGTCAACGCTATGTAAATGGCTTTGAATGAAAATGCGCTCTGCTAAGCAACTTAATAATAACAAATGGGTATTTCAAGAGACTGATGAAGAAGAAATGGCAGCCTTGGCTTAGAGGGCGGATTAAGCCGCACAGAAGACAAAGTAATTCTAAACGGATCACCGTGCGGCTCGAATACTAAAGGAGGGCTTTGTTAAATAAACGTACAACTCGTATCAACAGCTCAAGCATCGTCTCATTAACGCCCCTGTTCCCCGCGGGGGGTCTACACGCGGACAAGAGGTTGGGAGAACGGCGCAGACACGAAACCGGGAGCCGAGAGAAGGTCCGACCAGCCGACTTCCCGCAACTTCAGCGCACCCCTTATAACCCATTTAAAATTAATTTATCTTTTGCAGCATTTACTGCAGGCTTGACTTGAGACTGGAAAAAACACGGTCAAGGTTTAGTATGGGAGGCCCCCGCTGCGAATGTGGAAGCCTGTTTGTCTTTATACTAATTTTGGCTGCAAAAGTCTGGCAGTGAATTTTGGAATAAAAAAGTCCAAACGTGTGAAAATGCCGGTTTTGTCGAAGCCATTGACAAGACGGATAAGATGGCCGACCGCATTTGCACGTAGGCAGAGCAGGCGGCAAGGAGGTGGGGTGACCGTAAAATAAGAAGTTCTTGAGAAAACACTAAGGGAGAACACAGTTAGAGGGAGGAAGTGTGTGATCATGTGTGAGTAATATGAAAAGAGAGGTGGAAAGAGCGTCCCTCCGGATCGGGGCATTTGCAACATCAGCGCCGAAGGAGTCGAAACGCCTGTTAATAAGCGTCAGAGCAGCCCTTGTTTTGTTAGCCTCGTGGTTCTGTTTTCTCTTTTACTGGACAAACATGCCAAGGACCCGGCTCTTGCGGGAAGACGGAGGACTGGTGCGAGACGAGAGTCACCTGGGAAGGGTTGGGGAAACAGCATTGACGTGCTAGCTAACAAGGCGCATGTTAACGTGTTCCTCCCGCCCGCCCGCCGGCCCACCAGCCACGCTCCCTGGTCTCTGTCTGTTTACCCTCATTTCTTGGTCAGATTCGGCTCCGTAACCAGAACTGGGGGGGGGGGGGCTGTCCTGGTTCATATATATTCCCACTCACGGTGGCAAAGACAAAACAAATCACCAATTACTTGCTCGAGCCACTCGGCACCGCGGTGCCCAAAAACCCTCTGGGATGAGGTCCGGGTCACCACGGTGTCACCCATCCCAAAAGGGAACGTCATCTGATTCGGTGCATTGCGCCCCAGGCATGTTCGCTTGTTGTGGCTAGGATCCCATCTTTGTTTATATTAAATGAAAATTTGGGGCCCTCAGGCAAGGGGGTCTGAGTTGTTCACCTCTTAGATGCACCGAGACCTGCTCTCAAACCCGTGTCGGCTCATTACAAGGACTCTGTTGGTGGTCTTGTTTACATCCACTGTCCTAATGGTATATTGGCACACCGTCGATGTCCGGGAGCGAATAAAGAAGAATTCAATATTAATTTTGTTCGCTTCTCCATGCCGGCTGGACAGCACCGCGAACAGGTCCCGACAGTTACAAGTCCACATTCACAGTTTCACGTATTCTCCACACAAATTCTTATTTTTTTTTCCCCCGCAAAACAACCGTTTCGCAGAATCAAAAGGGAGAGCTGGAGATCAAATGAGTGGCACAGAATGTCTGACTATATTGTATAACTGAGGTGGATGTTGCCTCATGTCTCAGACTTGAAGAAACGCTCCAGAGCTTGACCTCCAAATGATCACACCTGTGTTCTACAATCCGCTGCCTTACGGAGATTTCAGCACCGTCCTCCTCCTCCGGCTGTGAGCGAGTGCTGGTTTCCACAACCTGTCGTATCGCCTTCCGGTCAACCGTGGGCAAAACGGTCAGGGCTGCTGCTTCCTGCTTAAAGAAACCAGATTCGAATCCGACTTGCGGCTGCAATACTCAAGATAAATGCAACCGGCAGCTCATTATGTACACTGTGTGTGTGTGTGTGTGTGTGTGTGTGTGTGTGTATAATTTTGTTTTAATTGAAGCTTATAAACACATTTATTTATTTACCCCTTCATTTAAGCTCATGCATTGCTGTTGCTCTTGTTGTATGTTGCTGCTGTCCTCAGTCTAGTTGCTTCCGTTTCTTTGGCAACACAAACGCACATTCGTCCTGACGATGAAACACAACTGAATCGAACTGAAAAAGAAACAGCGCGTTGTTACATGAATGTGTGAACCATTGTAAGTAGCTTAAGATTTTTTTCTGGTTTTTCTATATGCTTCAGCACACTGAATTTGAAATTCAACTTGTGGGTCTTGACAGCTGTATGAGGTGAACAGTGCAGGGATCACGACCCTTTTTACACACAGTTCCCCCCATTTAGGAGACGTACGGTAGTCGGAGAGTTGGGGGCTCGGTTTTTCTTTGCCAGCCGTCTAACTGGATGGTCAGTTCAAATTCAGCATGTGGCACGCGGCGTCTGTTGCTGCTGTCCCTCAGCATGAGCACCAGAGAGGTGTCCATCCAGGAAAGCAGGCCATTTTGGGACTGAAAATCAGAATAGGTCAATGACAGAAATCGCCAGAACAGTAGGTGTCCAAATGAGCCATTTGGAAGATTAAGAAACAGGATGGCATCGGTGAGTTTAGCAACAGCAAACCAGCTGGTAGAAGGTGGATGGACCTGGAAGTGGATGACCGATGAAATCTACTTCTTCAAGGTGAATCCCTTTCCAACTAACATCTCTCCTCAATGTAAGTGTAGATGCATCAAAGTCTACGGCGCAGAGAAGGAGCGACCGCCGCAACCCTGAATGGTTCGCCACAACATGCAGACCACTGGCGAGCTTCAAAAATAGGAGGACCAGACTACAGTTTGCAGCAAAATGTATAAGAACATCATGAGAATTCTGGAACAAAGTCTCTTGGACAGATGAGGTGAAAACTGAGGAAAATCTGGGTGATCGGGAGCGACTGTAGAATGGAACATCAAATTTAAGGCAAAGGTCTGATAACAAAATGAAAAACAACTGCAAAAGATTTTTTAAAGGATTCTCAGATTTTTGAAGACAAACTACATGAAGGGCTGAGTCACTGGGAATCCCACCTATGAAAGCGCCAAGCAAATGACCGCCTGTTCAGGTTGTCGGTGTAATGGTGCGAACGCGGCGCTGCGGACGTCTCCCAGTCACCCCCACGGTCAATGTTGAGGGCGACTTTCTCAAATACATAGAAAAGGGGTGTCAAAACCACTGCATTATGCCTGAGTACAGACATTGTGCGTCATTTTCAGAAACACGTGATGAAAAGTCGCGACTGAGTAGGTAGACGGTTGTCAAAGAGCCAAAAATGTGTTTATATACTATGCACACAGAAATAAACAGGCCCTGAAGGTGAGGAAAATATTTTAAAAAAATAAATCCCCCATCTTTCCGTTCTCTGTTCTTATCAATGGCTGCTAACAACTGCCATCCAGCGTGGCGACTCCTTCGTGTCCCTTGGCCACGACACTTCAGCTACGGTAGGAGGCAGACACTTCCTCCCAAGGTACGTAGAGATGAAATATCGCAAAAAACAAACAAAAATGTGAAACCGTAAACAATCAGGAGACCAAAAAACTTTAATATGGAGAAGATCCAGTGTGGAAGGGGAATCTTTTTGTCACTCGCTGTTTAGACCTCTCAGTCTCATGACAAGTGAGGAGAAGCTGTCAAAATAGGAGCATCACAGAGCAAATTGTGTTCTTTTTTGTTATTTTTATTTTTAATCAGCCTGGAGGCTGAGTAGCAGCCCTCCTCAGGCGAGCGAGTCACCAAAGGGGCCCACAGGCTCCGTAATTTGCCCCCCAGGGTCCCACCTCCTGCGACTCACCTTTTCCACCACAACCTGTTGGGCTCAGGTGGAGTCAACAGGTCAACCGGCAAGCAGCAGCATCAGGACCACCGGAGGACTTGCTGATAGTGTTCAAATAAAAAAGCCTGGAAAGCGAAACGCGTCAGGGGTACGACACCAAAATTCTGTCTGTCAAACGTACACATATTTATACATGTACTATGATACAAATATATATATTTTTTGGTCAGTGTTAGTTTTGCAAAAGATACTGCTGGGGCTGATAAATGTTAAAAAATAAAACCTACATTTGAAAATTTTTGCTAGTCTGTTTCCAAAAATCGTGAACGTCGGAACACAACAGCGTTGAGTGAAAATAGATGCGTTAAGAAGCAGAAGATCATTTTAAAGCAGAGCTTCATATTTAAACATTGCATAAACTAAGGCGTTTATTTATCAGACATCCTTTAAAAGGGCTGCTTGCTCCAGATGCCGAGGTGCCTTGCGCCACTTTTTTTTTTTCTTCGCTTGAGACGCCACACATTCCGGCAGTTTAGGAAGCTGGAACGCGGTCGTGTCGGAATGATCCGCAGCCGCGTTACAGTGTTTTGCTGTTGCTGTTTACCTGCCTGATCGCTCCTCCTACTGGTGTCTAGGTGCAGAACGGCACCGGAGCTCATTAAAAAGAGTGACAAGGATGCACGTCGGCAGGACTACGGAGGAGCGCGGCGCCCGAACGCTTTTCAAAGACACCCGAGCGCATAATGAGCAGGATCCCGCGGTGACACGCTGAGTGACATGTGTTTTAGGCCGAACCATCGATGGAGACTCATTAGTATGAATTCTTTGCACCTTGCGTCGAGGCGCACCCCGCAGGAAGCCGAGACGCAGTCACGCCTCGGCAACGACAGTGTCGCGGTAACGCTCTCGCAGTGACGCCATAGGTCAGATATGGACCGTGTTGCGACAAAACCTAAAGAGAGGCTCAGTAGATGAGAATGCAAATTCCCACTATTGTAGCGCTACCTGTCAATTAGCCGTTTATCGACGTCTTAACCACCGGGTCGCGGGAATCGGCGCGGAGGCGAGGACGGTTCGGGCGTGACGGAAATGGCCACACGCTGCTTTCAAGCATCGCCGCTGCCCGCCGTAACAAAGCGGTGAGCTTTCTTTTGAAGGATCATTCCAGAAAGATGAAGTCGGCATGAGGGAGAACAGCCCCGTCAAACGTCACCTTCCCTCCCACACGCCCCAGCAAGACCAGGTATCGACGGCGCTGAAATGCAGCCCAGCATTCCGCTCCATCCGAGCTGTAATCGTTTTTAGCATAACAGCTGTTAAGCACATTTCAGAAGTCGAGTCGCAAATGTAAAAATTTGACTTTACGAAAGCTGCCGACCACCGGCACGTGCCGTACGACCGCCCTCGGCTCAAGCGTTCGCTTATTATTATTTGTATGCGTTTCCTTGTTTTGTCATTTTTCTTTTTCGCAACCTGCAAAACATGCCTTTAAACTCTAAAACTGGTTGCAACAAATCCCTGTTGGTGATCAAAAACACCGCATGAAAAATGTTCAGCACAAGAAAATACGGCACAATCTATATTTTTTACGACTTATCTCGCTCCGTTTTCCGATGTGACTTGTTGCCGACAAGTTTTTACACTAAGATACTTGCAGCGATTTACCCATCTGTACAGCTGGGTAATTTTACTGCTTCGATTCAAAATAAGTGCCTAGATCAATCGCGCAACAGAAGGAGAAGGGATCTGAACCCAGGTCCCACCACTGGGCCACCAGCTGGAGCTCAGAGACGCCGGTGAAAAATTGGATCGTTCTGTTGCTCTGATGCTTCCAAACACCAGAGTTGACACCATTTGAAGCAAACAGGAGCCCTTTTAATCTCGCTCACGTGTTGCTTGTTGATTTGATTCAGTTCAAGTAGCTTTTATCGACGTGTCAGGAGCAGGAGTGCGTGTTCACTGGCCCAGCAAATGCAACAACCGATGACATGCGTTTCCGAGGGACGTTTCTTATGGGGACATCAACAAAGTTTGTGAATCGTAAAATTAGAAGCACTGGGTTTTTAAATTACGTGTGGGGCACTTTCACCCAGTTGACTGTGACTCTGGTAGAAACCATCCCCCTTCCCCAAGGGGAGCAGACAAGGTGCTGATGTTCTGCAAGGGATCACAACACAGAGAAGGTTTGCTGTCGTACCGTGTGCTCCAGGGTACCTGGTATTCTCTGACAGGGCCGCGGTATTGTAACTGATCCGGTGCAGGTGCAAGTGAGCATACATCTAAACTGCATCGACAACAGATGAAGGACGACCGAGGCACGGCTTGTGTGGGTGACACTACCGTGACGCCGGTTCACATCCCTCAAGCAGCTGCCTATAAGAGTGATGTTCGGACAGCAAATAATCACAGCAGATTTAAATATCAGGAGATCGGGGAGAAATGGCTGATTTTGAGACCTTCTTCAATGCTGGAAGGGATTCAGCCGTTCTCAGGGACAGAGGGAGTTTGACCCACCGCAAAACTGAGAACTTACAGACTATCTGGTCCCTTGTGAAGGGAACACGTAGGCAGCCAAAGGCCAAGGGACTGCAAGCAGAAGCTGATGTCTCGATGGTCTCCAGGTGATCCGCGTCTGCCACTTCCAGTAAAGGAGGACAACTGGAGTATATATAAGTTGCCTTGCTGAAGAGCCAGACACCTCCTACTGCACGATTCCATCTCAACTTCTAATTGTTCCATGTTCCAATTTTGCACTCTGAGAGACGGAGAAGAAGGAGGAACCAAGGTGTGCGAGGCGAGTGGGCCTCACAGAGCTCCCTGACGGTTTTAAGACTCGCTGTTTCTTTTTATTTTTACATGAAATCTCACACAGAAAACCAGCATCTGATGCCGGCGTTGGGTACGATCTAAATCCCCCCGGCTGATTAAACAGCAGTTGTTTAGATGTGCGCGGCGCGGTAACTGCCGAGGCCCGCGTCCAGCTCCAAAGAAGCACGGCGGAGAAGACCGGGTGACGTGTCGTGACGGGAGGAGAACAAAGCATCTCCCTCAGTCGCTGGCAGCAACTTCCTCTTCAGCTTTGGTTAGTCTCCTCACATCCGCACGCTGTACTGTACAGTTCCCCTGCCCGCCCTCTACTAAAATAATTCAAAAGACCTTTACAAGTCTTTAAGTGTAAAACTTTTTTTGCTCCTCATTTTGTAGCAGAGGACAGGGTAGTACAGCCAGGAACAGGGTCCTTTCAAGGGTACAGGTACCTCAGAGCTCAAGAGAGCAAATGAAATGGTTTTAAGGAAGTAGGCATACGCAGTTGACCACATTTCACGCATTCAGATGCAAATTGTGGGTCTCAGGTTATTATTTGATGGCGGTTCAGCAGCTGGAACACATGATGACCTCCCATTCAGCCTGTATCCAAAGTGAGCTCTCCGGAAACTACCGGGAACTGGTAACTGATCCAACAAATGGAAGTGAACGCTGACCAACATTGTATCACTGAGAACTGTAGGGGGCACCATTCCCCCATCGTGCAGGCAGGCCTACGGGGGTGAGACAATCAGTCAAAAGCAGATAATCGGCCGGGAAAAAGGACTTTGGTTTGAAGGACAACATTATTAGTCCGCGGTCACACAAAGGGGTACGCAGCCCGTCGGCGTGCTCGTCTCCACCGATTTTCCTCGGCGGTATCGACACTGTCATCATCCCCCTCGCACCCGGGGCTCCTCACCCCAGGCGTTCTGGACAAGAAGCACTAGCGCTCCGGGAGCAATAGAGGGGGACGACTTTGCTTTGGCAGCATCGCCAGGAGAGCCACGGGAAGCGGAGGAGCACTGATGCTAATCTCTCGTCTGGAAAACGCCGAAGAGTCGCGGGGTCCTTCACCCCACACGACTCGACTTCAAGGAAATCAGAGTGAGCGCAAATATATCATTACAAGAGCCTTCGCTTCATTTCCATATCAGAGGAGATCAAAAGAAGGAAAATCTGTGGGAACAGTTGCGACGGGCTCAGCTGTTAGGTACTTGCAAATGTAGAGGTTTCGTCTTTATGTGCATTTTGTCTGACGGAAACTTTACACCATTTGTCTACAAACAAGCGTTTAAAACGAGAGAACCGTACGTTCGCTATGAAGAAAACCATCAGTTGCATGTCCCTGTCAGCTGTTTACCTTCTGGATCCTTTTTAAGAAGTGGCATCTTTTTGAAAGAACCATCCATGCATCTTATACACATTTCATTATTGTTTTTTTTTTTTTTTTCACCGTACTTGTTGCACGTTTTTGCTTTTTCCATTTCTGGGGCAGGTGGTGCGTTTCCACAGTGTTCACTTGAGTTTGAGTTCCATCATCAGGAAACTTACCGTGCATTAATGCTGTAAAAATTACCCAGCCATGTAAAGGGGACATGGTATATAACATAAACATGGTATATAACAGTGTATAAGCACAAGATTTAAATAAAACGGAAGAATTCAGCGGAGCTCAGCTTGAGATGCAGGACGAGGAGCTCCGATTTGTTCAGCCAGACAGCACGCTGGTGACGGCCTGATCTGGAGCTCCAGATCGCCTTTACCGTGGCCTTACGCTGGTACTGAAGGGTAAACAATGTGCTCCACTTTGTCTTGCTGCACCTGCCCCAAGTGACCCTTGTGTCATCTGGGTCGTGGCCCCTGGGAGGGCGTCTCGCTGCAGCAAGCACTCGGACATCAGTCCCGTTCTCTGACAGTAGCGCTTTCGCCGCGGAATTCTTCTCGAAAATGAACTTCTCCCTCAGATTACACGACGTTTACAGCGCTGTTACTACCGAGCGCCACGGCACGTTCGCGTCTGCGTGTTTCCTGGCTTCACCTTGCAGACGCGTATGCTACGTCGAGCTAGAACATATGCAAATAGGTCACTTTGGAGTCTGAGTCTGTCTCCCTTTTCACCCTGTAATTTGTGTTTCCAAAACCTTCAATCAAGTCCAATAAATTGCGAGTTTTAGAGGATCTCCTCCACATGCACAGGCTGAGTGACAGACGATTATGGTAATGAGCATGTCTGGTCTAATAACAAGGCGAACAAATTCACACCACTCGCGGTGCGTGACGCTCCTCGGTTTCCTCTCGGTGGCCGACATTCTAGTTGGCTTCCTAATAAGCCTCAGCACACTCACCTTCGCCAACGGCCAAACACACCTCACCTCACCTTCACCCACAGCCAAATGTACCTTCCCTTCCCTTCACCGACAGGCAGACACGCCTCATCTTTACTTCATATCTCGCCCTCACCAGGAGTCGAACCATCCTCTTGATCAACGACAAAACACACCGCATCATCGCCATTGACCACGCGTCTCCTCTTCACCCAGAACCAGCACGCTTTACCGTCACCAACATCCCAATTCACCTCATCTTCTCCAGGGACTAAGCATTTCTCTTTACTCAAACTTGTATCTCTCCATCAGCAAAGACCAAACACGGCTCACGGTTTCCAAAAACCAAGCACGTCTCTTCACCAACAACCAAAAACTTTTTTTCATGAACAACAAAACACACCTCCACATCGCCAGGTACCTGCCACTTCTCATTTATGTCCAGAACCAAGTACACCTTCCATTCACAAACACCTAGACTCACTTTATCTTCTCTAGTGACTTATCCTTAATCAAAGAACAAGCATGTCTCATCTTCAAAAGACCAACCACACCTCATCTTCTCTCTCATCCAGTTACACTCCATCTTCAGCCCCTACGAAACATCCTCCCTGACACCTAATCGTGTCTCACCTTCACCGAAGGCATTTTCCCAGGTAGCAGCTTTATGATTCAGATGTTTTTGTCACATTTCAACATGCTACTTTTCCAGAAAATTCTACTAACCAGACAAGAGTCAGAAAATAACCAACGCCGAGGATGAAGACCCGATGATTTGTTTGTGAGAGTCATTGTCTAGCTATTGTCTAAATGCAATGAGAAAGACAAATTCATAGCAACTGATCAGCTGGGACTTTACTTCAAAAATAACTTGCGTGTCGTTCTTGTGAGCCTTTTATTTCTAGAATTGCGTCCTTTGCCCTTTGCCCTGACCACGATTGTGTGACTTGTGCATGATGTGACAGTGACGGATGGCTTCAGATAGGAGTTTGGGAGACTTCATGGACATTTCAGATGTGTAAATGATCAGAATTCAGATTCTTTATTTTGTTTGCTTTGGTCGGATTTTTTCTGAGATGAAAATTCTGCAAGATGTACATTGCAAACAGAGATTGGAAACCTGGATGAAACAAGACTATAGACGAGTTCAGGTTTGATCCTTACAATTCTGTGCAGAAGTCCAAATAAAGACAAAAAAAAGGGCCAATTCTCCAGACCTCTATAAGTACAGGGTTGAATAAAGAAGAGAAACACCGTGTTTGGACTCTGCTCATTTTATTTATTCTTCTTTTACGAGAAAACTATTGGACGCAATCAATTGTTTCAAGGGCCGCAACATGGCCGAAGAAGCGGCAAACGTTTAAATCATAATAACTGCGGCTCATAACTCTGACATGAACGTTTTAAAACCTTAACGTCCAGTGATGCAATTTATTCCTTTAGTGATGGACCCGTAATGCCGGGTCGGTGTGCTGGAGGTCCAGAGCACCTTCAGGGTCTGATTCAGCAACATTTCCAGGTGAAGGAACGTCCTGAGAAAGCTCCTGACAGGCTGTGTGTGCCCCCCACGATACCAAATCCCCACCTACCAACTACTGCAAATGAAAAAGTAACGGTTGGTTTTGGTTCCTGGGCAACGTTTCATAAAGTTATCAGGAAACTGCTGAACACGTCACCCTCCCCCCTCATCACCTCTCTCTCTTGCTTGCTCTCACGCTTCCCTGGTCCCATCCACCTCGGCGTGTGTACCGCCCCCTGATGGCGAGCCACACCGACACCTGGGGACACCTGGGTGTCCCCGCTGTCGGGGTTTGGGGGTCGGAAGTAGGAGCTGCAGGGTCGCCATAGCGACAGAGTGGACTCGCCACGGCAGTCTGCGCTTTTCACCTCTCTTCTCCAGTTCTTCTGTTCCTCTCTTCCGCCCCTTTTGTCACCTTGTGTTTTATA
This sequence comes from Arapaima gigas, assembly GCA_900497675.1. NCBI lineage: Eukaryota > Metazoa > Chordata > Actinopteri > Osteoglossiformes > Osteoglossidae > Arapaima > Arapaima gigas. The sequence continues at coordinate 398,300 of UFQX01000193.1, read as the reverse complement.
GTTGGGTCTGAAAAGCACTGTCCATGGAATCACAGCACATCACTCACACGGAGAAATCGGCGCTTGCCTGCGTAAGGTAACCCACATTGCGAGCAAACTGGAAAACAGATACAATTGTTCTCAGAAATAAAATCAGCTTACAGCTCTCCGAAGTCTGGCCACCTCTAGTAAGCTGTCCCAGAAGTGTTTGGATGAGCCAGCTGAGTTACGCCTGAGTCGCTCAAACAAATTTCCTCACTGGTATCTCAGATAATATCGAGACATCTTTGCAGATCCAACCAAAGCAGGGGTACGAGCTGGCGTGATACACGGAGACTAAAGGCTGGGCATCTCGCTGGGCTTCAGTGCTGCTAGACTGGATCTCACAGCGGTAGCAGAGACTCCGCTCCCTCTTCCTTCAGAAATGTATTTATTCATTCAGCTGCCATCTTTCCAGGGATGGTCCAAATGGCAGCAGACGAAACCTTTGTGCAGAGATGTCGTTCTTCTCTGAACCCTCGCACGGTTTGCATATCGGTACCAGACAATAAAAATAAATGAAAGTAATTGCAAATAACATCTCAATGAATCAAATTAATGGGTACTTTTAAATCTGCATAGCAAACTTTGTCATTTGCCCATCTATGACAGCAGGATAGTTATAACAATATCAGCTCATCGCTGTACTAGAGCAGAAGCGGAACTGGGACCTGAGACTTTCAGTTTATTTATATGGTTGAACATCTTATCTGTTTGCACACTTTTACACTTGTCTCAGTGCCATATTTATGTATCGCAGCGTTATCCCACTGTCGTATTTATATTTTGAAATGACCTGTGAGCAGCACCGAGGAGCTCAAACAAAAACTACATAATTTAGAAAAATAGGGAAGGAAATAGGTTCTGTGAAGTCGGGGGACTGGACTCCTTGTGTTCGATGCCCATCACAGCTGCTTTCTTTCATAATCTGACCTACATGAGGTGTACACATCAGTTACCTTGCTGTACTCTGCAGGGCGACGTAGCATGAAGGTACACGGAGGCGTGTGCTGCTAACTGAATATCTGACTGTATTCCCGCAGGAGAATAATGTTCTTCGAAGATGGCAGAAAACGCTTCCCTCCTGGGAGGTCAGTTCAGAAGGAGAAACAGGCTCACGGCCCCTCTACGGAGAGTCCTTTGTCCTCATTCGAGAGGTTTGTGATGGTAGCGGAGGACGGCGGGAATCGATCTGTCGGCACCCCCTGAGCCTGACTCACAGCACACTACACTTAACAGGAGTGTCATCGGTGGCCTTCTCTTCTTGGAGCACATCATAATCCCGAAAGAAAAGGATGCAACAGAATCCCACTTAGTTGTATCGGTCCTCAATGGCACATGCTCTTTTACAGCCTTCTGAATAGAGACCTGCGTGGACATGGAATGTCATGTCCTTCATGCTCCAGGAATGGGGATGGATTTGGGTGCCACACTTGAGCAGTTAAAGTGAATTGAAGTCCCCTCCTCTCCTCCAGGAGAGATTGATCCACCACTCATGTACGAGCGAAGTAAACCGTCTGTCCCGATGAACCGTGTCGCACTTCCGCAGCCACCTTAAGGTAACAGTGGAGTTGTCTGTTGTCCAGATGTTGTTGTCTGGCTGCTTAGGTGGCAGCAGCAGCTCAAACGTCTTTTCCATTTGGGCCACGTGGTACAAAACGGGGCCGTTGCTGGGATGTTGTTCGGATGGTATACAAATGGTGTTCGCCGCTGGATGGGAAAGCTCGGTTTGTGTCCGAAAGTTGGCGTATGGAGGTGTGACTAGGGGTGCGCATCTTTATTCCTTTCCAAACTTCAATGCAAGCCTCACTTTATCTATTGCATCACTTATTCTGAAAAGTTTTTCAATACCGAGGGCTGCGAGGCAAACACGCGCAGTCTGTTTACCACTAGTGTAGCTTGGGGCAGGTGATAATCGGCAACCCCCAGGGATCCCTGTCCCGGACCGTTAAATAAAAGAAAAAGTTGACAGGAGAAGAGGTTTCTTTGAAAAAGCATCTCAAGTGGGACACGGTGGTCACAGAGCGCCATGTGTTTCGGGAAGCAAGACGGGCAGCAGAGATACAGTACTGAGCTCCAGTGGAGAGGAGGGGAGAGGAATTTCCAGGAACCCTGTCTGCTGACTGTCTGAAACCACTAATGTTCACTTCCAGGTACATTTCACTGCCGTTGGGTTCTTCTGGGACGGATTGGTCACATTTTGACATGTGAGTGTATGTGGAGTGGAGGCTTTATAACAAAGCAACTGATTTTACAAGGTAACGTGTAACACAATATTATTAGATGTTTGACTCTCCAAAGCAGAATTTTCAAAGCTACCGTCATGGACAGGTGCTGCAAATAGAAGTTCAGTTCAGTCTGAAGGTGAGGGACCAACAGCCAGGATTTGTTCTAAACACCACATATAGACTTGGCCCTCCGGCGTAACACTGAGATGGATGGATGCAGCCCTGCCTTTGCCTCACGGTCTACTGGGAGATTGGAAGCCTGATACTGTCCTCCATCTCGATATCTCTGACAGGTGCCCCTGATCGATACCATCCGTCAGGCCAGCAACTCCCAAGATATCTCTGAAAATCTGGAAAACGAAGGTGGGAGGGTTTATTCGACCTGTGCGACCCTCCGCAAACATGCCATTTTCAAGCCGAATGCTCCTCAAACTGAGGTTTAACAGGAGGTGTTGATGGCATTGATGTAGCCTTTTCTCGGGGTTTTTAGGTATTTATTTGTCCCTTTTCTGAGCTTTATGTTCACCGCGGCATCTCAAACACCTGGTTTGACATGGACTGGTGGACGTCCCCTCTTCAGTGCCCTGCCCATCATCATCACTCTGCTCTCTTGTCCCTCAAACTGAAACTCAGATGTTCAAATCTAGGAGAAAAGGACAATGCTGACAACCGTGACCAGGACAGGCCTCTGTGGCGTCTGAAATTCTAAACGCAACAGAAAATTTGCACAAGTGTGCCTTGTATGAATAAACCTTAAAATGTTTTTTCTTTTTATAATTGAAGAAAAAGATTTAAGTATGATTTTTTTTTTTTTATAGGAAGCGCATGTACGTTTGTGGTGCTTCCGCTGACCCCGCGACTTATCAAAATATATCTCTCGCTTCTGACAGATTTATTTTCACTGTACTTCTATGCTGTCCCTTAGCAACGTGATTTATTTACTTTGTCACGGGGAAAATGGTGGTGGAAATTTGACATCAGTTGCAGTGATGCTCTCGCCTATGAGAGCGTGCGACGAGAACCAAGCGCCCATGAGGCGCATTTATCACCCGACCATCTTTGGGGAACAGTCCAGCCATTTGCTATGAAGCCATCTACCGCGCAGAATATCTAAACGGGACTCGGCAATTTCACGTTTCGGGCCGTATAACGGATTATTTAAATTATTTCATCTCAAGGTTGATTGAGAAAACCATGAATCGAATCCTTTGACTGATAACATTGCGTGCCCTGTTCAACGGGGGTCGTCCAAGTTGGCTTTGCGGCTCTTCGGCTTCGATTGCGTGCAACCTGCAAATTATCAAGCCGCGAAAATGAATCTATAACCTGAAGGTGTCTGTTAAAAAGCAGGACTATTCGTCCGATTTAGGATCAACTGTTAAACCAGCGGACTTTGCTGGCGAACAGAAAACCTGCACAGGTGAGTAAGACCCACGAAGAGCTTCCGAAGCAAGGTAGGTGGATTAAACCAATTCGCCGCAACAAGCTGGCGAATTCCACATTCTCACCACGGCGAAGTGTCAGATTCAACACGGAGGACCTGCTTGCGGCCGCCTCGCGCGTCGCTTTGGAACAACTCACCGCGTGCGAAGGTAGCTATGCCATGACCGAACGCGGCAGCACCTAATAAAGATGGAAATTCTATCTGTAAAGATGCTTCGGTGAACATTTGTCCTTTGAATCGTGGATGTTCAATTTGGCGGCGTAATTGCAGAATAATGATTTCATCTAGCTGAAAAATGAGATTAAACACGAGATCCATGTAATGGAATATCACGTTTCAAGCCATGTTTTTGGTTCATTTGTTGCTTAATAAATTTGTTTAAATAAAAACAAACCGGCGTATTACTTTTCCCACCGCATAAATTTAACTTTGTCAGATCGCTCCTTGTAAAGCAAGACGTAGTAAACACCACCGATACACAGAGCATAGTAAATTTCCCATTAATGGGGTTTTATGATGCGATACGTGACGCGCCATTTGATGATATTACGCACATGCGACGGAAGCTCATTTTCATGTCTTTTCCCCCCAATATGGCTTTCTAAATGACTCCAGATTATTGTCCTCTGGGTTTGGAAAATAAAATCGGAATGGGGCCATAAACGCCTGGCCTGATCGCATGGGCCATAAAATGGACATTTCCCGTTAATCTTCATCAAGTGGAGGAGCGTTAAAGAAGAAACCCGCGGTCGCCAGACGGGTCGCCACGCGTCACATCTGTTCCGAGGGAATTATCGACGTGTGTTTTTAACCTCTGCATCCAAACCACGGTTGCTCGATAAGCCCCTAACTTATAAGTTGCTCGCGGTAACGTTATTATTTTTTTTTTTTTTTTCACGTAGGGAGACGCTGATTTTACCCGGATTCTCTTCGTGACAATTTAAACTCAAACCAAGACTGAACACTGATAATTGTCATTTGACTGGTAGTTTTCTCCGAAATAACTTACAGTGTTAGGTTTGCACATAGAGCTGTTTACATTTATGCAGCTAGTTATAAAAAGTATTTTTCTTATTTTATCTCTTCAGGGTGGGGACCTCGATCAAGGGTTCTGCTGCAGGAGAACCCACCACACCCACTTGGATGAATGCTTTAAACACTGCAGTACCTCAGATTTAAGATGGAAATAGCACGTCTTAACTTTTCATGAAATGTACAGTATCGTGTTTTTATTGTGGTGAGTGGAATGGGGGGGGCTTGAATTATTTTTGACACTTAAAACAGGGACTGTACATTATGGTGTCCACAGAGGGTCCCTTTGGCAGGGTCTTTTGCACTGTGGTGTCCCCCCCCCCCCCCCCCCCCCCCCC
>UFQX01000193.1:358273-384850 GCA_900497675.1 Arapaima gigas | reverse complement strand
GGGGGGGGGGGGGGGGGGAGTGCAGGGAAACCGAGAAGGTATGAATTACACGCAGTGTGTCAAGTTTTACAATAGGCCCGAGATCGACTCTTTTCATCCCAGGCGAAGAAAAGGCTCAATTCGCAGCTGCTCGCTTTTCAGGTTCGATAAGATGTTACAGAACATCACCGTGATTAGCAAGCAGTTTCTCTTCTCAATTACACCGTTTTCCACTTACGGCTGCGCGTCATTTTCGGCTCCCGGCGCTTGTTCAGATCACGGTCTCAGACCGGGCACTCAGAGCCGTGGTGGGTTCATATTTCAAAGGTGCATACCTGATGAACTCATCCAAAGAAGAGGTTTTGGGGGGGCTCAAAGTGTGAACCTCGCCATGAATTTAAAATCAGATGTTCACGGAATGAGTAAAAAAAAACAGAATATGGGAAACCGGACACTTTTAATGACCTCAAGTGACACACCTGAAAACTGTCCACTCCGTCCACCCATTACGATTTACCACTTTATCTTTGTATTTAGGATCGCGGCAGTCGAGATCCTAACCCAGAATTATAGGGCGCTAGGCTACGAAACAAAACCCAGATGGGACGCCAGCCCGTCGCTGGGTCCTTAAAACTGTACGTGATCAATTTTGGTTCGGCTTCAAAAGGAAAAAAAAAAAAACGTTCAGCTACTTAAAGCTTCAAGCTTTCCGAGCTACAGAGACCGAAAGTTATGAGGTGACCGATGACCGACATGAAACCAGAACAACCCAATTAATGCAAAAACGGAAAAAGAAACTATTTACCGGAGAGAACCAAACACACCTCCTCATTTGATGGCTCTCGGTTGCCGCTGGCAACGTGCTAGCAGATGGCATCGGGGCGGGAAAAAAAGAGGGAAAATTCGAGGCTCAAAGACCGAGCGAGGCTGGGAGTTTCTCCTGGTGCTCATCCAAAGTGCAAAGCCCCGTTGCTTTAAACCCCAGCTAGCCGTACGCGGCCGTCGCTGTGCGTGTTAACTGAGTGCGGCGAGTGGGTAGCAGAATTAATCTATTGTGTGTTAATTCATTCAGAGTTATGAAGTGCTTCACAAACGTGGGAGGAATATATAAACTGTCGCTTCGCCTCTGTCAGTTTTCTTGGAAAAAAAAAAAAAAAAAAAACCAGGAAATTTCTGCCGAATAATGGCGTCCTTTGTGTTCACGGGCCACTTGGAGCCAGTAAAACAGGAACGGTTCATTATGTCTCGGGCTATAATACAAATTAAAGCTGCTCCCGTACTCGCTCCATCTTCCAAAAGCGCCAGTAAAAGAACGAAACGGGGTCGGATATTCCTTCTTGATTCTTTCCAAGCTACTAATAATTACCCTTCGCACCGTATCCGTATCTCGGGGGCTTTGCCGACTTCTTCAAACCTTCAAGGAGACACACGATGAGTCTGGCGTTCCTTCTCGGTGAGCGACGCGAAGGCGGCAATCGCAGTCATCCGACGTGACCTGAACGGCCTCCGTTATTCGATAACCACTTGTGGTCCGCTGTCAGAATATCCAGTAAGCGCGGGGGTGCAGGGAAACATAGGCGGTGCGCATCCTCATGGGGACTCCGGGCGTCGGAGGGGGATGGGAGGTCGAGAGGAACACACGGCGCAGACTCACTCCCCCATTATCACTTCAAAGCTCTCTCTGGGGAAAGGCGCTAAGCTCCTGCCCTGTCAGATACACTAACAGCACTTACTTACCCCGTCAAAAAACCCGGCCTGTCAATCTCCACCTGAGCTCCGGCTCCTACGAGCTATTCGGGAATATAAATTGCATTCCAGCAGCTACTTAGAAGTTTCTTCCACCTCCCACACGACCAAAGCCACTCACCTTTAACTAAACTGAAAACTGCATTTGTGTTTTGGGCATTATATACATTAATATCTATAACCAAGACACAATAATGGGAAAATGGAGTCTGGCGACCTTCCTTTATATCTTCATCTCTTCGTCTATGTTCATATCAACGACGGCAATTGGTTTCAACCGCTTCATCGGCAGCGGTGCCCAAAGCGCCACGCATCGAGCCGCCGTCGAATGTCGCGTTTCATTTTCAATTTCCACACGGTGCTAATGTCCTTATGAGAGTCCTGGCATTTATTTCAGCATTGTATTACAACGGGAGAAAGAAGGTGGAGCGAGGGGAAACGGGGGGAGAGGAAACAGAGATTTATACCTATATTTACTGTCAGGGTAGGTTTTTACTACAATATCCTCTGAATGCCGACCGTTCGCCAAGCGGCGTTCCGAACCGTTTGATAACACTTGATATAGCAGTTAATTTTGGGATTAAATAGAAATGTTAATATCTAATTACAAACAAGGTACGGGCAGGTGGTCTACATTCAGCGACGCACAAACAAATACCATATTGTTGGAGGAATATGACGGTAGACAGTGGGTGACATTCCCGATCTCGCCTGGGCTCGGGACCCGCTCATTAATCTGTAGAAGCGAACCGGCGCCAGATGGCCGCTTCCCTATTTTGTAGCTGCCTGGCGAGGCTGAACTTCATCCCAGGTTTGTCATTTCATTAGCGCTCAATTCTGAATCCTGATCTAATGTGAACGTGTGACAGTTTTGTCCCTACATAAAAGCGACCGAGTCGACAACGTGGGGGATGCGACCCCTTTCGGCCGGACTCGATTCGCAAGCTCGGTTACGGTGCTAATTCTGCCGGACTTGGAATCAAACCAATCATTGATCTGCTGTTAAACAGAAGAAGACATAACTGACATAAATAATATAGAAGCAGATCGATGGCTGCCCAGGAAACGGACCGATGAGCTGCGTGGAGAGTCGGCTTACCGGATAGCTGGAGGATCCAAAATTTTGAGGGAATGAAAAAGGTGAACGATTCAATTCGGCGTTGAACGGTTTTTTCCAAAGATGGAGCCTCATCGTGCTTAACATGGGAAACAGGAAGTATTTTTGTGAACCACCACATATCTGACAAAACTGTCCAAAGCAACTTACAACCTGAACCCCAAGCAACATGCAATGATTTACCCTGGAATACTTTTTACTGTATCAGTTCAGGGTTAACACCTTGCCTGAAGACACTAGAGCAAAAGTGGGATTTGAACTCAGTTCCTTCAGTTCCAACTATCTGTACTAAAACAGTGCAACAATGTAATGAAACAAACATACTGTTTACGATAAATTCAATACTCACATTGTAGCTCTGCAGCAAAATTTCCTTTCTTGAAGTTCCTTTGGTTAATTGTTTAATGAAAAATTTTGCTTTTTATTATTTTCCAATTTGCTCCTTATAATGGATCCGAAGCCACTCCTTAAGTCACCCTGAATATTCAAGGTTGTTATGGGTTGATAACCTTATAGTTGCTTCGGACTGAACTGGACTTGAACATCCTTGACATCCTGACTAGGTTTCCAAAGGGAGCCGTGTATTTATGTCATCGATGAAAAGATGCAGCGCCGGGAATGATTCCGGAAGGCCGGATCGGGTGAATTTACATTTTCTCTTTTTCGTTGGCACAGAGTCAGCCGAAGCCCAGATGGCAACAGTGGGCCTCAACTTTATTTCCTTGCACCGAGATACTATTGGCAGTCCGTTTTTTTAAAAATGGACTGTAGATTTATGAAGGAAAAAAAATGTCATTTCAGTGCAGACCATTGAATAAATAGCATTTAAATGAGCAGGTCCCATCTGGGTGCCTCTTCATGGATATTGAAATTGTGGCCTTAAGGAACTGTTTTGAAAACTGAAGGAGGTAGGAAACATGTTGGCATCGAGCCCTGGACAGAGGAACAGATGCAAGAGGTCCCGGTTTGATGAACAGGGTGAGCCTTAAGATTGCTTAACTATTGCTACCGTAATCGTTCACAATAACATGAGGAAGCATTAAAATCCCATTTAAGAAGGCAGAGCAGAGAGCGGGAAAAACAGGCCTGTGATTAAATCTGAAGGACACTAAAGTCATAACAACTGACACAGAAGTAAACTGTAGTGTCAATAGCAAAGGGACCGACGTCATTGACCGCTTTTGCCTCTTGGGATCAGTGACCGGCAGCACAGTGTCTAGCAGACCCACGTGGAAGCTGTACCTGGATGAGACTTAAGGACACCACGGAAAGGCAGAAGAATACAAATAGATGAATCCTGGATGATATCAAACCAGATTTCTAACTGGATGCACAAATAAAGGGTTATCATACTTTGGACACATCATGAGGATGCTGGTTCTGTCAGACAGATTGCAATCACTGGAAAAGCTGAAAGGAAAAGGTGGAGGAGATAACCAACAAGCAGATGGATGGACTGATGATCAGAATGATGAACACACTCTTCAGTGCTGAGGACAGAACCTTCTGGAGGAACTCGATCATCAAATGTCACCGCTGACACTAGAGCACTTTACTACAACTACAACAGATGCCGTGCAACTCGTGGTCAGGACCAGTCTGGAGCCACTACACTGAGGTGGTCCTCAAGAGTCAGCGATGACTCGACCGCACGCTGCACAACCGTAAGCATTAAAAATCTCAAAAAGGAGTTTGATTAAAGCAGATAGAATATTATGCTAGTTCAGTTTTCAAAATGCTCCGAAATTTGCAACACAGCAACTTGCTCTACAGTCACGTTTTTCATACGTGGTTCACGCCGTGTGACCTACGTCAATCACAACCGAAAATAAAAATGTTCACGGGTTTTTGCGAGGTGCCCCCAGACGTCGGGTCGTAAACAAAGTTAAACATTTATAGGATCTTGCAGGAGTCAGAAGATGACCCATCCAGAACAATCTGTCTGTCCATCTCCACCCGGGGCCAAGATGAAAATGAGCGACAGACACTCATTAGGTCGACTGAAGGAAACAAACGGACCCCCTATAATGAGCGGGGATCCCGCGCAAGAGCGGTCACCTTTGCACCGGGTCCCAGCTTGCCCTTCTCTTCCTAGCGACTCCTTTTCATCAGTCTGGGGGGCTGGAAAGGATTCTTGCACCTTCTCTGAGTCTCTGACTGGCACTGCCTGGACAAAACAAGGATTTCACTTTTCTATCTGGGGCTTTTTATTATTATTATATTCCAGCATGAGTAGGGGGGGGGGGGTCAGACCTCTTGTTATTTTCAGGTACCTGAGGCTGCTGCTGTTTGATAGAGAAACGCTGCTGGTTCCCTGCCAACACGCTCCAAACACACCATAACCTCCTCCGACCTCAACCCCTGCAGCAACCTGGCACCCACATCCCCCAGTACACACACTTACACACTTACACACACATACTTGCGCACACAGATTGACTCAGGTGAAGCTCTTTCCATGAAAAATGTTGCCGGTGGGACTGAGAAGCTTCGATATGGTGCTCGGTGAGGATCTGTGAGGACCTTTGTTACTACCTGGCAAGGTGTGCTGGTAGTAACAAATAGCACCTTGGAAATAACCCCCTCTGCCCATCCTTTCTCCTGCATTGTTGCATAAAAATAATATTAAATATTGTCTCCATTTAAGAAAATAAATCTAACTGCAAAGCTGAAATTTTATTGCAGAATTGTTGCTAGATATCCAGCGAACTCACGACTAAGCAACCCTTTAATTTTCAAATCAGTTCATTTATACTTGCAGTAAAAATAAATGTCTTTACACCACTTCAAAATTAAAACTCCAGAGAGCCAGAAAGTAGTTTGTCAGTAATAACGGCGTTAATAATGGAAAAATAACTAATTACGGCTGTATTTTGGGAAGATGGGAGTTTCTTTCTTTCCAGCAGATTACACTGCCAAATATACAAGTATAAATATATAAAATGTTGAAATAAAGAGCAGGCAGAGTAATTACAGAACACTTACAAGGCTGATTTATTCGTGGGTTTAAGAGCCGGGAAATATAATGAATGACTGTCATTAATAAGGATGTCACACAGAGAGAGGATGCAGAAGTTCACGCAGTTCGCGTGGAGTGTGTTACTCCGGCGAAGCGGCCGACGAGAGCCGACGTCGGACGCGAGAGCGTCTCCCTCTCTGCTCAGCTGGTCCGGCTTTCATTTTCCTGCGCGTATAGATCCCAAACACACTCACACACACACAGATGAACTCGCTAAGTATATAGTTCACTTATAGCCTCAAATAAGGTGACGTTTTAAACAAGATGGTCCCTGTGTGCCTATGTCCAGCAACAAACAGCCATCCTCCCCCCTCCCTATGGACCTGTAGGTCACAACCCCCCTGCTACAGATGGCCATGGGCCGACTGGTATGCCCCCCGGCTGTTTCCTTTTAGGGACCAGCCTGGTCCTGTGCCGTTCTTCTCATTACATCTTGTACATACATTGCGAAGATGAGGGGCCATATGAGTAATATATATTATTAACATGGCAGTTGTTGAGTAAAATTTCAGGAATTTTGGCCCATTCCCTTCATCCTTGCCATGTATGTATAAGATGTACTGAGAAGAATGGCTCAGGATCAGGCTCAGGGTCATTTATAGGACTGTATGATATCAGGCAAAATCCCAGACTGTGGAAAGAAGCCCCTTGAGATTATGCAGCATCTAGTAGCGTCTGTAAGATGCAAGAGGGATCGCAAATGCTGAAAGGCGCAGCCAAGTGGCAGGGATCACATACAGGAACATCCATAAAAAATGTGGTTTGGATAAGCCCTGGGCCTAAATGGGAGGTACCCCAGAAAGTGGTCGAGAACAGCAGATAAACAGGTAGTGGCCAACCAGCTAGATATAGCGGTAACAGACAAGAAGAATATGGCGATGGATGCGGTGAGTCCGAGTGATAGAAACGTCAGGAAGAAGGAATATGAGAAGCTAGAGAAACATCAGGGATTGAGAGGGAAACTGGAGAGAATGTGGAAGGTGAAAACCAAGGTAGTCCCACTGGTGATATGAACACCTGGGGCTGTGACCTCTAAACTGGAGGAGTGGCTCCATCAGATCCCAGGTATGACAACATTGGTCTCAATCCAGAGGAGAGCAATCCTAGGAACAGCAAAGAGATTCTATATTCTTGAGTCTGAAAGAAAGATACCACCCACAGTGAAAAACAGGGTAAGAAAGGAGTTATATATATATCTGCTACAAAGGTAATTACTGAGAAAATCATTTCAATAAATTAATAGATAAGCAGCACCGCATGACAGCTAATCTTAAAACTTACTGACTGTACCATATATATTGGACTTATCAACATTTCAGGGTGGAATTGTCGTGAAAATCCACCTCTTCCCATAAATTTTGACAGTTTTGATCGAGTAATTGTGTGCCAGGCCCCCTGCTGACTCAGATTAGCTCCAGGTTGGAAGGTAATGTGACAGGGGTTGCAGTTGTGTGCGAGTGAGTGATTGGAAAGGACAGGGAAAGAGGAATTACAGTGTGGTTCCGCATTCTTCGGTGGCCACAGGGTGTCCAGAAGACTGGTCACGAGAAAGGTCATGTTTCACAAACCTGAAGGTGATCATGCAAAGGTAATTGTATTCCTCCCAGCTATCAGTATTTTACATAGCACTGTAGGGATGTAAAAACCGAACCCTGAAGATGGAGGACAGGTAAATCATGCACGTTTTGAACTGTGGTCTAAGAGGAGACACCTAGGAGAATAAGCAGATAGTTGCCAGATCAAATCAAATCAAAACTACCACCAAAAAACACATCATAAGAAGACTGGATTCTCTCAAGGAGATGTTAATGACTGAAAAGATGGAGATAAAAGAAGGCAACAATGACCATGCAGCAAACTGGTGGATTAACTCAGTCAAGTGACCACAGACACACCCCTTTCAACAACAAAAACCAAAGAACTAAACTTTCTGGAAGGACTGTGCTGTCAACAAGAGTACAAATTGCCTTGATGGTAGTAACAACAACATTTCCAAGATCCTAACCATCACATCCTAGCTGTTCTGCTGTTTTGTTGACCCCTGGTCTGCTGTTCCTCTCCTGTACTCCAGAGACAGAATCCACACCACTGTACTCCTCCATTAGCTGACCTTCACGCAACTCCAACATCTTGTACAGTTTCATCCTGCACAGCTAGACCACTTAGCCAGGCTTGCTCTTCTTGGCCCTTTGGCTGCCACAGTGGTTTGTATTCAGCTCCATCCCGGCATTTCTGTAGCCTCCTGCTGAGGGTCTCGGCCTAGAAGCAAAAGAGCGAATGTGACCCCACAAGAACACTACCACCACCCAGCCCTTCTTGACAGTGTGAGGCGAAGCATTTCACAACACGCATCCTCAGCGGCGCCTCCTGCTGCAGTGATCTCCAAAAAAAGGCTAAATAGAAGCTATCAGTTACATAAAAATAAGCACATCTGCAAAGTCATTCTTTTCCCACAAGAAATGCCATAACACATACGACAATGACGATAGCGTAATCTCTCCGCTCGTGCCGGGCAGCAGGATTGCCTGATAAATTAATCTCAGAAGAATGACGCCTTTATTGTGGAAACACCATTAAAACAGAAACAACTTTATCTCTAAAGGGTTCTAATAAAAGAAGAAAAAAAAAGATTGCAATGTTAACCGCACCACCGTCGAGATGGATTGTTGATTTGGGGCTTTGTTATACAGTTGTCAGTTTTATCTGCTCTCGTTTCACTTGAACAGCTTTAAGATCTCAGGCCGCACAGGCGTCTGGCGGAATGAGAACGTGGGCAAAGAATATTATCCAAACTGTACGTTTGCCTCGACCTTGATTCCTATGCGTTCCTATTGTACTTACTAACATTTTTGCGAGTTTGTTCAGAGAAAAATCTCAGCGTTGCAATGATTTATATTATAGAACATTATTCAGTAAGCACCTATGTTGAGGGCACATTACACATTTTACGTATTTATGAAGCCCCTTATTAAGGCACTCAGGCTTAAATACCTCGCTCCAGGGTACAAGAGAAGGGGACCCCCTTCCTGAGTGGTTACCCCTCAGCCTTCTGTTTTGTGAATCACTGTGATGCTGCAGCCAAAGACAATACAGATAATATAAGTGAAGGTGTAACAAATTTCAACGTCCGACAGTTACATTTTATTTGGGACATAAACCGTAGCCAAATGAGCGCCTTTGCACGCCGTCGTTTCCTTCAGCGGCTCTAGAAATTGCCAAGAGAGACGCGATGCGAGGGGTACTTAAGGTGAGGAATGGGCATTAATACGACGAGCGTGGCTGAGGCCGGTAACTGAGGGAAAAGCCTAGAAATATCTAAAGTCTCATCTATGATATATGCAGAATGTGCACGACCCAGCCGAGCGAGAGCCTCACAATAGCGGAAGGCTGAGTATAAATACAGCCGGCGCTGTTATTTGGGGAAAAAAAAAAAATCACACTTTTGTAGTTTTCCTGAAATGTTGGAGCATCATAAATGCATATTTGAAATGCCCTGCGGAAATTTGGCGGCGCAATGATAAAACATGGCGGCTGTGGATGCACAAAGTGGCCTGATGTTCAGTACCGTTCTGATGTAGGACCTCAGGGGGGTTTGAGGAGTCTGATTTTTGCTCTTGGACATCTACATTTATGCATTTAACAGCCCTTTTTCTTGAAAGAAACACACAAGTGAGAGTAAACAAATAAGACACTTTAGACACAGATACAGGATGATGAGATACCACCATGTTGCTGGTTCACATCCCTTCGGCAGCTGCCTATAGGAGTGACATTCAAACGGCAAATACATAGATGCTCATAGCAGATGGTGTTGGACTCATCTGTGCTGCTGTTAGGAGAGGAGGAGAGAAGTTGCTCTCAGAGAGATGGGTTTGGGAGGGAATCGGCAGCTCTGAGGGACACGCAAAGCATTTCCCCCGTTACGCTGAGGTCACTTTTACTTTTGGACCCCTCAGGAACAAGACCACCAAGCTGACAGAGGTGGAGCTGTGCTGTAGTGATGGGTCAGGGGCTATGCTGTGAAGCCCTCAGCCAGAAACACCATGTTGTTCCTATTTATCAGTGCAAGACATAAGAATCCAAACCAGAGACTAAATGGTGATGATGACCACTTTCCCCGTCCAGAGGTTTATAGTTGTATAGATAGAGCATACGGACCCGGAAAGTCAGCTTTTTCAATTTATGAACCTGCGATGTGTCAAATCACATCAGTTCTGATTCCTCATCCCCGTGTGGGAAAAGAGCAGGATGGTGGTACCACAGGGTATCAAGATCACCGTGAAGATGAACGGACAAACAGTAGAGCGTTCGGTTATCATCTGCAGCAACCGAAGCCCACAGGAGAGACCCTCTTGCTTCCTTTGGTCATATTTATCATTTCCAGCATCACACATGTTCCAAATATTAGCAGCAAAGCCTCCAACGGCAACACGAAAAAAACAGAACAAACTTTTTTGTTTTGGATTTTTAATGATCTCCCTTCAAAGGTTTGTGGAGACCACATGCAAAGAGAGACTCGCGAACGTGTCATCCTGCCGCAGACGGTGCCGCCGGTTTTCGGGTCAGCTGTTTTTTCCGTGCGTCTTTCAATGCGCATAATTAAAAACGTTTGGTTGTCAAAAGTGGCGAAGCTGGCAAATAGATTTAATTACCACCTTCTGGATCAGACATGCAGTCTGTCTCCCGTTTTATCTCTTTGCCTCCCGTCTCAAATTCGAGGATTTAACCGTACTATTTAATAGAGTCACTATTCCATTCACGGCTCCGTGCTGCACGTCTCTCCTGTGGATGGGGAAGGAGTACCAGCAGCACAACATCTTTATCTATACATTTTTTCCTTCACCCGTGCGCCGTAATTTCAGTTCTCCTTGGAGAACTTCACCCTTCACCCTTTGGAGGGAAAAAGGTGATTTTTTTTTTTTTTAACATTAAATCTAACAATCACGGCGATAAGCAGAACTTTTACACAAATTAATTCAAAATAATCATCTTCATCTGCGTAAATATTTTTCATCCTCATATGTTATGTTGCTTATTTAGCCGTTTCCTTTGCCCGAGCCCACTTAAAATATTGGGTTCGTATACAGGGGGTGTAAATTTCACTTTTTTACAGCACGGCAGGATTTACCGTATCAATCCGGGGTACGTACCTCGATCGAGATGGTGGCTTCAGCCCTGAAACCCAAAGCGGTCAATTTTGGTGCCATCCCAAAATTTTGATTTAACGGTCTTACGACTTTGTTCCAATATTTACCCGGTGCCTCTAATATTTCTGATCCTATCCCCCGTCCTACGAGGAGGACAATGCTTTGTTTTTGAAAACAAAAAAAAAACAAAAACAAAAAGAAAACACCAGTGTAAAAGAACAAAAGAAGTGTTTGAGGCTTTTGAGTGCCCAATTTCTCTTTCTGCAGATGCTTGAACTCACCCTGTTTACTTTTTATTACCAAACCAACAGCCTAGAAACAGATTCAGTGCCTACGTACGGGAATGGAGGGGTTGACAATCCCAGGAGCTGTCAGTGTGAAGCTAAAACAGAGATAGACATGTCAAGAATTCAATTGATGGGCCAATTTAAACCAGCACGCCGTGTAAATCTCTCTCCCTGGAACACAGCAATAAGTTAGAGCCTCGTGTTTTGAACCTCGAGTCAGATTGGCACCTAGATATCCTGAACTGGATGACTCCCAGTCTGCCGCCGAACTGAGATCCGAATAACTCCGCGTGTGGAAATTCCACCCAAATCGTTGCAAAGGTTCCCACTTCTCGCTCTTTTGAACGGAACTACGTTGCCGAATTCAAACTACTACCCCTACAAACGTAGCACAGATCACAGCCCGTCTTAGAGAATGGTGACTGTCGGAAGATCCGGGTCGTGTCCTCGACCGTGTGGGAGCAGCTAGCTTCCGCGAGAGGAAGGAGCAGCTCCTGCAGAGAGCCGTTCCGAGGAGGCCGGACGCCAGGCCATTGTGGTGGAGGAGCTACGTAGCCGCTTCGGTGAGACGGAGACTTGGCGAAGAGAAGCAACAGAACTTTATTCATTCTTTTCTATTTATCTCTTTCTTTGTATCATCCTGAGATGGGCTGGCATCTCATCGAGGGTGAATCTCGAGCAGCATCACAAGCAGAAGGGATAAACTCAGGTCCAAGGTAACTGACAATGTCAGAATGTCAGTTTTTGTTTATTTTTATTGTATAACAATTGTGTACAATAATATTCAGCTGTTAACTAGCGTTTGATGCTAAATATACTATTTCCTGAAAACTGTGCATGTGCAACACAGCACACAATACATGATTTTTTCAGTAGCAGTGAATAAATAAACAGAAACAAGTCTGTTTTCGAACACCAAATACAAAATTGAAACTTAAAAACATGGCGAATTACAGAATTATGATAAATTACTGAAAAAGGGCTAAAATGTAAGAGCTCTTTTCCAAAACAGCCATATAGAGGTAGAATTATTTAAGGTATTGCTGTTTAGCGGTTTTGAACAAAATACCTGGAGAATTTTACATGCGACCTTTAAATCGTGTCTCTGAAGCACTTTGGTGCCAAGTCCTAAATTTCAGAGGAAATGGATGGAAACATTTTGGAAAAACAGTCGCAGGGACCCCGTGGTCGGACGACGGCCTCAGCGACATCAAAGTGACCTTTGCACAAAGGACTCAAGAAGGACGGATGATCCCAGTCGTCCACTTTGCTCACTATCAGGAGAGACCCTCAACCGGCTCCTTCGTCCACCCCACAGGTCTGACATCTACGCTCCGCAAACCCCCACGGTCATTTCACATCCACTCGCTGGGAGTTCAAGCCAATGCCAGTAAATAACCTTGCGTGAAGGTTGGGTGTAACAATTCTGAGCGTTAAAACCGGTAGGTGGGACCTACAGGAAATGATACCGTCTAACTCATATTTGCACGGAGGTGTGCAAATGCTCTAAACAGTCTGCCCCGTCAGCTCATCTCCACGCCAACTGTTCTTGTTAGATTTCTCAGCGTAAAATAAATGTTTGGCGCTTCCGCAGACCTAACAGTTCGGATCGTGAGATCGGACATTAAGCGAGCGCTAATGGACCGGCGCTGCTTCTCTGGCAAGCGATGCCGAGGAACGGTCCAGTACGCCGGTAACTGAGGTGAGCGCAATGAGCACCTGATCGTTTCGGCAGCTTCTTGAGGGCGGACAGGGTTAGGAAGGCCAACACTGAGCCATTTGCAAATTCAGAGTTGTTTCAGTGCCAGTCAGGCGCTGCTTTCTGCTGCCATGCTCGGTTACGTTTTTCTCCGGATGCGATGATTTGCGCTCGCGGGAGCAGTTGGGCTCGATCGGACTGCTTGAACGAAAAAGAAAAATCGATAAGGAGGAGCAGCTGTGGTCCTAAATGGGTTTTGTCCAAAGTCACCGCATCAGGTCTTGCCAGGTATCCAAAGTGACAGCTGGCCTGGGGATATGGTATTTAAACGTGAACCGGGGAAGCAAAGGCCTAGCTAAATGTCAGTAATCTTTACATCCCGTACCAGAGAGGAGAGAACTATATTCATCACTTAAACAAACACTAATCATAGTAAATGTCACACTAGGCCAGTCGAGCTATTGCTTTTCCCCCCGTTTCCTCCACTTTCATGTCCATCCAGATCAGCACTGCTGTGGGATAAACAGTGTTTGTCAGCGGTGGAAAAAGGCAATCGGCTCCTGGGGACGCACGTGACCGCAGCATCCACACGTACCCTGACCGACAAGAAGCGGTCAGAGTCACAGGGCATGATGGATCGGGCGGGGCTAAAATAAACTTCAGTCTGACGTTCTCAAGATCTTCACGTCGGCTGCCATCACAGGGTACTGTAACGGAAAATGCACCTCTCAATAGCAACTGTAGCTCCACTTTGAAGTGCCTCAACCACCCGACAGAGAACAGACTCAACATGAGCCATGGTCCCTGCTGGAAGGTCACGCTACAGTGTGAGGGTACGGAGGAAGAAGTGTGGCTGGGGCTAGTTATGGAGGAGGGTGGTGTTAGTTACTTAGGAACTGGACTAGAGACCATAAGGATGCTGGGAGAAGACCTCCATGATGGTGCAGCAGATCTAAAAACGACTTAAACTCTTTAGATTTTATTATTATCATTTTTAGTATCAATATTATTACTTGCATGTTGTGTTAACTAACAGCACTTCTAGTTTACAGACTTTTTATTTCCTTTAAAAACACTGCAGTCTGGAATTGTCTGTTTGAACAGTGAATTTTACATATTCATGTTGCCATTATAAGCTCTTCACACTGTTCTTGTAAAAGATTGTTATTGTTATAAATTTGTTCGGTGGCAAAACAACCTGTCCGTTATTTAAAAATAAATATCATCCTCATTTATTGTTTATAGTGTAGCTGAGTTTCCATACTGCAGCTTATGTACTTTGTTCTGCTGTATGTACAAGAAAGGGAGCACAAGTTCTGTTTGTTCCTCGGTGGACAGAACGTCAGTTAACTTTTGTTCGTTTTAACACTCAAGCATACATTTCTGCGCAAAAGAAAACCTAGTTTGAGTTTCACACCCACAAGAACGGTCACGTAAGCATGATACTGAAGGTAAAGTGTAAAAGCACCTCTGTGGGGTGGGAACCTGTAACAGTTAAAGTACAATAACCAGGCTTAAGCTGGCAGATAAAATCGGAGAGGCGGGTTTGCTCAGATCAGGATTATCACCCGGCATGAGCGCTGAGGTTGAGGGCCAGATTCGGCTGCATTGGGCTTTGATGTCGGTCTCTGCTGGCCAGCAGCCCATCACACGCGCTCGGGTCTGGCCGTGACGTCCCCCTGCCCCAGCCCTTGTTCGTGTGGCACCTGGGTGGGTAGTATGGAAGGAGCAGCCTGTGCTAATGAGGCTGTTAGCATTTGGACTGGGGGGGGCGGCTGAGATACGTTTCATCTCTGCTGCTCTCCAACAGCGGCGATTGACCCTATGAAAGGCATGCGTGTTGTCGGCTTTTGGTGTCAAGGCCAGGGAGGTGCGCGGTCAGGAAACGAAGGCGTTCGTCCAGTACTGTGATAAAATTCAGAATTGCCTCTTTCTAGCACATTCTCCCGTTACTTCTCAAGCTGTGGGACCCTTTAAAGTGGCCTGCAAGCTGTCAGTCACCTGCCCCATCTTTGATCTCCCCCATAATTTGGTTGGTGGACTTACAGGAGCATCAGGACACGGGGAAAGGCCGCCTCGACTAAGGCAGCCCACCAGGGTGGTGTGAGACTGTGGGATCCCAGGAAGAAGTGAACACTGAAATCAGACCTCCTGCTTGCTCTTTTACTGCTGCTTATTTATCTGATAGACCATGAATATCCATATCATGCGTTTACCCCTCCCTGCCAACCACCCCCAGTCCTCAACGGCTGTTTTTCTCACCCGTCTAGAGACGGTGGCTCAGGAAAAGTCGGGCGATGCTTTTTACACGAGCATCCAGAGGCCTTTCCATATTGCCTGGTTTGATTTCTGAACACGTTTTGAAACGGAACACCTGCAATGATGAGCGGAGCTGTAGAGAGAGTAATAAGAAACACACAGCGACTCCCCTAAATGTAATTAACAGCATTTTTCAGGCTTAAGGTTTTCTGTGTTACACAACAAGGTTTAATTCGCACATGGTAAGAATCTCTCAGCTGTGGGATCCCTTGTGACAGCAGATAAAACTGCATCAGAAGATCTTTAACAAAAAGTGTCGCTTGCATATTATAAGGGTGTTAAACCTGTGGGCCACAGAGGAAAACAAACAAGGTTTTGAAATTGCAAAGTAGTGATCAGATTCCACTTCCAAGTCGATGCCTTTTGACCCACCGTTTCATCTGGGACCCAGAGTTGCACGTCTCTTTTGAGGAAAGCGTCTCCTCAGTGGATGCATGCAGATGTACAGCGGTAAAGAACTCCTCCACGGCGCAGAACTACAGACCGACCCACAGCTGTAGACCAGGTCACCCAGGTGAGTGGGGTCAGGAGGACCCATGGCTGCCTTTTTGCAACGTGACAAATGTCAGACACAGTTGAGGACAGGTGCCACCAGGGCATAGAAAGGTGCATTCTGAGGAATGATGACTGGTGTATTCTGTGAGCGCGTCACACTGTCATTCACCAGGGAGGAAATTTTGCAAACATTTTAAAACAATCAAGGAAATCAGATCAGGAATATTATGCACGGAACCTACTGGAAAGAGACGTCTTTACAGACCCACCGAGGCCTCCTGAGATATTAATGCTTAATATTAGATTCCACTTTGGTTAATTCATGGAAACAAGGTAATTTTACTATTCATCATCACACGGTTTTGGGAAACACACATAGTGCAATGTGTGAGGGCATCGGCAGGCTGCTCATCTGCAACCCGATCGCATCAGGTTTGATCACATCATTTCAACACGCAGATTCTTCAGCCGCTTTAAGCCGACACACCAGTACGATAATCCAGAACCGTGAAGGGGAGCCAGATGAAAACATTACATCTTTTATGAACGCATTATGCTGCCATTGTCTCTCATTTTGAAAATAAGATGCTGCCACAACACGCAAATCAATTAATAGGATTTTAAATTTGAGCGTTTCTGCGCACCTTTCGTTCAAATGTAAAAGCTAGTCGCACGCCAATTTCACATTGACGTGACAGATAAGGAGATTTAAGAGCGCTCTGGTGATTATCTTTCGTTTTAATACCGTAAAAGAAAAAACATTACGTTACAACCGCCGCGTTCTGGAGGTTTTCGGAAGAGTGTTTATGTTCTCATACAACACCGTGACTCTCTTCGCGGAAACACGGTAATTATATGTCATCTTGGTGTCTAAATGAAAAAGAAATAATAATCTGAAACACAGTTCTGTGTTGTCATCCTCTAGTTTGTCTTGAGTTTTGCGTGCGTGTGTGTTTGTCAGATGTTTTACTTTCCAAGAGCCACCTGGACAGGATGCGGGGCCCGGGGTGCCATTTTGGCTGTACCTGAAAAGCACACGCCATCGCTTCTGCAACCTGAGCTACACAGCATTATGGACCGGCTCCAGACAGACAGATGTCCCGGGAGAAAAACCAACCCCCCCCCCCCAGAATGGCTGCGGACAGAGGAGCTATGAGCAAAGAATGGAAGATGTCAGTGTGTGAGAAACACAATGAGGCCAAAACAGTTCCTGGAACACTGCTGGCTGTATGGATTTGCCAGATACGCAGCTCTCGTTTTTTTCCCCTCACGTAATCTGCAACTTTTAGGGAACACCACAGTGGGTTTAGGAAATCTGAATACAATTTAAAAGTTTCTGCAACATTTCCTCACTCTCGGGCCACTCGGACGGTTCCTTTCGGACAACGGAGGACCCAACAGGGCTCTCCAGACCCAGGACCGGCAAGACGTGACCCTTCGTGACTCGGCACGGGCAAGGACGGAGCGCCAGAGTCCACTATCGGCTCGTCGCAGATCCACAGCCTCTATCCTACTTTCCCGCACAGAAATACCAGGACCAGCGGCACGCCAGATAACCGGCACCGGTCACTAGTTCCAACCACGGTGATGGGATTGAAGTGGACCGATCAGCAGACCGTGACCTGCGGCGCTGCTACAGAGCTCACAGTGAACCCACAAATGTCCATCAGTGTCCTTCGACCCGGTCCACCTCTGACTGGCTCGTTCCTTCGCTATTTACCCATGCTATACCAATGTGACAATAGAAACTTCTGGAGCACTAATAAAAGCAGCAAATATATTCACAATGAAAGTAATTGAGAAAGAAAATGAAACCTCAGAGGAGAATCAAACTAAAGCAGACATTTTAAAAAGGTATCTTTCAACCCTTATAACCTGGCACTTATCTATGGATGGATCCACACAGTTAAATGCATGGGATAAAATGACCTCTGACCTCTTACACTGTCATCTTCAGCCATGCACCCGGTAGATGACTGATAGATTACTGAAAACCAGGACAGAACATTAGCAATGGACTTGGCTGCTACATATTGGAAGGATGAAATCGGATGATAAAAAGGGCTAATATTAGGAGAGACTCATAAAAATCTTATGTAAATTAGTATGTGACATCTCATTAATACAACTCCTCGCTTCTCCACGTATCGAGTGACCATATTGAATTTAGACGGAGTCCATCTCTGTGAACGAAAACCCGTGTTTTCTGCGATGTGATAAAATATTATTATTCATAATTCCCGATTCCTTTGTCGAAGGCAACACCGATTTAAATTTTAACTGTATCATTTTAAGGTCAGTAACGGTTTCTCTCCAGATGCACGTTTTTGCATGTACTTGTGAAATTTTTTAATACCCCTTACTGAGTTATGAGAAAATGTGTGTCTAGTCTTTCATGCTTACAAGTCACAACAGCCGAGCGTGGGGGAATTTTCAGACTTGGTGGAATAATGGGAATTACATTTACAACTCAAAAGATTTCACCTTTCGAGCTAATTTCTAGGAACACATATTCGTAAGTAGGGTAATCCAAAGTACCACGGCAGTAGAAGGGATTTTGATTCCAGGACCTTCCAAACGTGCTGTTCCAGCAACTACACCACCTGCCATCAGATTCTTGGGGGAACAGTATGACGCACATGTGCAGCTTCAGTTCCCAGCAATGTCGTCGGTAGGACGGGAACAGCGTGGATCTACAAGGGAGAACATCGAGGCCTGGTGTCTCCTTGTAGAATTTACCTTCATCTGGCTCTACTCCCTTTTCAGTACCCATGAGACAGATACCCCTCGGCTGTACCACAGAGTTCCTGCAACACCTCGAGATGTTTGGCACCATTTCCACCTCTCCTGACCTGGCTCAGTCTTGGAGGTTGCGTTTTTGGAACATCAGTGATGACCCAGTGGTTTGCGTTCCTGGCTGTCTTGCTGCAGGTCCACTAACAGAAGGGTTGCGTGTCAGACCACAACTGCAGGATGCACGTCTGTTTCAGCAGTGATCCATTTTTAACTATTAACTACATTGTCAAATGACCTGCATCCCACTTCACAACAAACGGCACCGACATTCCTGTGCCGTCTTAACAGACCCCCCCCCCCCCATTTTTACAAAAATATAACAGGTGGCTTCAAAACATCTCCAGGAGACAGATGCAAAATATCAATCACTACTTGTGGAATTCATAGAATTATTGCTAAATTTAGGAAGAAAAGGCAGCAAAGCAACTCATATCATTGTCTAACAGGGTCAAATTCAGCATTCCAATGGAGAGTTTCCATCAGTCTGCTCTTAATGAAACTTTTGGGAAACACGAGAAACACAGGTTCTGGTTGCAGAACCAGTCACCTATTGTGTCATGAAGGTGGGAGTGCGAGCTCGACATGAGGGCATCATCAGGATCGACTGAGTGTGTGTGTGGGTGGGTGGGTGAGAAAGTTCAGTAGGTGGTCTACAGTAGGTGACCTATTTCTTTTTTGCTGTTGTGTGATCATTGAGGGCTTCTGCACCCATCTCTAAGCAGCGTTATCCACACGGCACCCAGAAGGACCAAGATGACGGAATCCAGAATTAAGTTGTTTGCAAGGAATATTTTCCACAGCAAGTAAGTCATTCCTAGCAGGGGGTAACAAATGAATGAATCCATCCCAATTAGTTTGGTGACACGTAAAGAAATCTCTCCATATCACTGGACGAGAACAACACACACACACACACACCTACCTTGCTGGGAGTTGAAATCTAGTATATCCTGTTCAAAGTTCTCCATTCACTCTATTCTTGTTCATGTATAAGAACTCAATGCAAGAATGCAAGTATTATAAAGAGCAGCTTGCTCTGCTTATGTTAATATCCAATGACTAAGTGCTGGATTTTATCCACTCTAGATGTGGACCTAATACCTTGCTGCCATGAATCATATTCCAACCTCCCACAACACTTTATGCAAAGATATATCAAGTGGAGAGAATCCAGCTCAGTTCACGAGGCACCACTGATCATCCTCTACCCATAACCAGACATCTTACAATACATATATTCATTTATGTGACACTCATGCCCAACTTGCAACATTAGGTTTGAACACTAAGCAGTTTACGGTGATTTACGTCTTTACAGGAGGGTATTTTTTACAGCATCTGTCCAGGGTGAGCACCTTGATCAAGGGTACTGCTTACTTTTTGCCCGGAGGCTGCTGAACTCAGTATAGAGACTGATCACCACCGCCACTCCTGACTCTTCACACTGCACCACCTATGTATTGTGAATAGCATTTTTTTATGTACTCATCTTCACTTTTGCATCTATTTATTTACCTAGCCTACATTTTGCTTGTCGTTTTCTGTCCTGTCCTTCGTTGCTAAGCTGTCTGTTTAGCGTATTCTGCACCTTCGCCTGACAGATATTTTTCCTCTCATACTTCCGTATAAGACAGAATGAGAATAAAATGATTCTTGAGAACCTGCAGCAGCAGGTTGGGTTTGAATGCTCACCTTTCCAATTATTAGGTGAAAATCGGCCCCACTACGCCACTGCGGCCATATTTTATTACTCGCGCAAACAAAGTTCAGGGGCAGCAGGTGGCATAATGTTTAGGGCTAATGCCTTCAGAGCTGGAACACCCTGGATTTGAACCTTTCCTCCTTCTGCAGTTGTTAAGGCCCAAGGTACATGCCTTTAAATGAATCAGTAAAAATGACTCTATAGCACAGCAGGACATCCCAGGTCCAAGGAGTGACCAGGTAGGGGCACAAGTGCAACAGGATTTGCTGCTCTTTCTATTTCCATTCCCCATGTTGGAAACCAAAATGTGACAAGCACAGGTTTTCCACTCAAACAAGGGAGCCAACAACCTCACACACTGAACAGACCATAATACAGCCAACTGTAAACCAACCGCATCAGCCCAACATGCCAGAACCATCAACCATGCCCACCTCCGGTTCCACCAACTCTGGGTTTTTATGTGCTCCTTTATTGATCATCTGCATCTGGTGCTCATTATTCTATTAAATGGCAGCTCCCTGCTGCAGATGTCCACCTTGAGGCCTGGTTACAGCCCGGGGTTTCGTCTGCCAGAAGTACCCTGCTGTATAAATTGGTAAACCAGTAAATTAGTGTACAACTCAAATATATAACAGACAAATGCCAAATGAATGAATAAATGGATCATACATAATAGAGCCAACCCTAGCCAGTCATGCCAGGTTCAATTGTATTAAATTGGTCTGGTTTCTCGCCCATGCCTGCTCTCACTGCTGCTCTCGTAATGAGTCTGAAGTACAGAAGTTTCACCCAAATATAAGGCGGGAACCTAAGCTGTCTTTTCTCTTCTACTGCAGATAATCATCGCTCTGAAATGACAGCCCTGTTGGTTCTGTGGCCGCTCAATTCATTTCGCTCCCATTGTTGGGCGCACTTTGTTTCCAAGCTGCTGCTCCGCCATTGTGTCCACACACCAGCACGTGCACACACACGTGGAAAGGATGCTTGGGGCACCACAGTAGGACAACGGGGAGGCTTCAC
The DNA here is from genome assembly GCA_900497675.1 of Arapaima gigas. Lineage (NCBI taxonomy): Eukaryota > Metazoa > Chordata > Actinopteri > Osteoglossiformes > Osteoglossidae > Arapaima > Arapaima gigas. The sequence goes on along the minus strand of UFQX01000193.1, from coordinate 363,521 downwards.
ACGTGCGGCTGAGACGTGTGCATCCGGCATACAGAGCAGATCAAACCCAGGGACGCAAGAGGGCTCACGTGCATCGTGCTGTCGCAAGCGAGGGAGGAAAGCAGGTGAAGACCGTTCAAGTAGGTCTCCACACAGCATGAGGTTGATTGTCCCAGTCCTCCTTATTAATGCCACTTTAGCTGTACAGTAACATCTGCAGAGGGCAAAGCAAAAACTCGCAGCTAAAATGTGCTCGAATCTGTCAGGGTTATCGCCATTATAAATGTAATAATGCTCTGCAACCTCTGGATTTAGACATCTCCAGTTAGCCTTCAGCACCTGAATTGACGTATGGACATCTGCTTGCTGATACATCTTGACTGATATTGTCATTATCGTCACGGCTTTGTTGTTTATTCAGGGTGCTGCACACAGCTCACAACCGCACTTGTTAACAGAGCCGGAATTTACACCGAAGGCACTAAGGCTGTTGCTCAAATGTGAAAGAGCAGAGAAACTCCCAGGACCCGAATGATCGACCTTGGAGAAGGAAAGCATGGAAGCTGATGGCTCCCAGGTGACACAGCTTGAGCGATACTCGAGAGGCGGACGTCAGCGGACCCCTGTCACTCAACGCATTTCATTGCACCCCTGACCCCTTTGCTCTCACGCTTGAGGCGTTGTTGTCAAAACTGACAAACCCCAGGGGCATACATCGTGGACCTTTCTCCTGGGGAGGTGTCTTCGGCGTTGCCTGCATCCCTCTCGTTCATCTCAACAGCAGAACCTAGTTTGTGCCCCCAAATCATTCGTATGCTTTGAAGACACTTCTGACTTAAATGACAAACCGTTTGATATTTGTTTTCATTTGACTTGCTTACTGCTCTGGTGAAACATCAAGTCAGGAATATAATCAATCACTGAGAAACCCAAACAGTAATAAGAAAATGAGAGCAATTTGTTCTGAGGAAGTATCATCTGTCCCTGTATCTGGAGTAATATTACAATATCATTATTCAGGTCACCGTCTTGCTGCAAGTGGACATGGGTTACTTTAGAAAATACATGACAAAAAGAAATCTTTGTGTGATGAATGTGAAACTGCCACTAATCTTTAAAGCAAAGAATGATGATTATTATTTATGCATTTATATGATTTTTTTAGAGAGCGAAGTTAGTACACTGAGCTTCTTGCACTGGTTCACTCAGCTGGGTAATTTTTATGTATCAGTTCAGGAAAAGTACATCGGTCGAGGGCATCACAGTGGAAGGCAAACCCATATCCTTTGGTTGCAAAGTGATGATTCTAACCACCGTCGACATTTGATCTTGCAATGTGACCATTTTAAATGGTCTTCACCAAGAAAAACCCAAGGCGACAGGCTTACCTGGCACCCTGCAGTGTCCAAACGTGTCCAGGAATCTAAAGGGTCCTTCATCGTTCTGTCCTTCAGTTGTGCCTCGAAGTAGATGGCCTTCATCCCCGAGACCCTTTCAATATACGTCCGTGGTAATTCTGGGCCTAGTCGCATCACATCCTGTTATAAGGAATCCGAAGGCGACCCATTCAGGATGCCCCCCCCATGCTTTGCACATTTATCACTGCAGGACTATGGGAAGTCACTTCGGCTGAATGAAAACAGCATTGATTTCCTATAGTGACTCGTGGCCAAGCAGAGTTCAGGCTGGCAGGACTGATTAACCAGACCGGATGATCATTTCCAGTGTAAAGAGAAAGCAAAGATGAGGCAGTCCAGCCGGGACATTCCAATCAGCGTTTGGCAAAGGACCAAAGCCATCTCCTCCCTACTCCTCCCCGACACCTGACAAATGGTTGAGCCCACAGCTGAGCACCATGACAAACAGCCTTTTCACTGCTGTCCATGCTAATCCCTCACCTTCACGTCAACGTCCCTCGTTTTCATTTTCCCAGACCAAAAGCTACATCTAAGCTGCACCTGAGCATCTAGGATAAGCTTGGCTCCATGCCGGAACTCTCTGGAACCTGTAGCCCATCGCAGTTCTCCACTCGCGCTTCCCCTTCCCATCTCGGTCTACGGGATAATTCTTTGGACTGAACACCCCGGGAGGCCCGGCTAATGACTCCCGCGGGTTAATTACAGAAACAGGTCTTTCTGCTAATTGCCGGCGTGCACGTCATACTTCTAAAAAAACTGTTGCGAAGACAGACTGGGGAAAACCACTTACACAAAAAGAGGGTCAACTACTCGTCTCAATGGAGTGATATGCAATTAGTCCGATTTACAAGGGAGAACCACGGTGTCGGTTCACATGGATGGGATGCTGCTGCAGTGGCATAAACCCCAGGGAACTGGGAGGACAGAATCAATTAGCGCCCTGAAAATTCTACCAGGATCCCACACCATTGTTCTCATGCCTCCTAAGCCAGAGCATTTTGATGAAAATTCATTAGCGTTCACCCTAACTGACCTAAGGCTCTTTTAATGGCTCCAGCACAAGATCACACATGAGAGTTGCTTCACCAAAGGTGTTTTCCATAACATTATGTGGATGTGAAAGCTGGCCACTGAAAAAAACGTGACACTAAAAACCGGAGGACTGGAAGAGAGTTTGAAGGTCACAGTGGAAGCCAGGAAAACAAGCTAATAGATACTGGATCAAATCAGCCCAGACCTACTATTGGAAGCACCAACTATGAGACAGAGGCAGAAAGGACAACAACGGTTGGCAAACTGGAGGAAAAGAGGATGATCGGCAACCAGATGGACACACCCCTCTCAGAAGACACAAGTACAGCATAGAACTTTGCAGAACTTTGCAGAAGCACTCTAAGCTCATCATGAGAGAATACTGACCGAACAACAAGCCAAGTGCGCTCATGTTTTGCTGTGTCAGGAACATCTACCTGCTTCTCATTCCCACTTAACCAAAATAGGAATTAGTGTAAGTGCCTGAGCACCGTACACCAAAGGAGCTTCTCTTTTATCGCTCAAAAACGCATTATATTCCTTCCACTTCTCGAGTTCAACTCATAGATCATTGACATCTCTTACACACTGCGTGTTCAACAAAAGGACACCGAGCACAGACCCATTAACCAGTCTTTTTCTTAAAGTAACTAAACATGACTGAACCGTTTAAGAATTGCTGCACTGCTTTTAAACTGAAGAATACTGGGGAAAAAAAGCTATCCTTGTAGGTAGCGAAGAAAAAAGGAAAAATAAAAATAATAACGCCCTCCTGGATTAAAAGGCACTTCTCTGCAGCTTGAATTATTAAGCCTTTACTGCAGTTCACTCCAAAGTGTCTATTAGAGGCCAAAGCAAGTGTATTTCCATTTTTAAGTTAGTGCAGTGGCCGGGCGGGCGAATGAGGGTTAAGTCCCTCGGCGTCGGTTCGTTCGGTTTGAAAAACGACCTGCTATTGAATAATGCGGGCTGTTAACAACACCATTTGCAAAACGGTGTAAGGTGCCAGTTTCGCCCAGGTTCAGAACCATAAATAAGTAATGGCTGGAAATGGCCGTCCAGCACTAGATGGACCACAGAACCGGGTGGTACGGACTGGCAGTCATTTAAATGCTCGGCAAAATGTCGAGAGGAGAATTGTGGGAAATGAACGCGACTCGATAGCGATATATAGCGAAGGCTATTCGCGAGGGGAGAAATCCCATTTCACTTCTCGATTGTCAGATTTATCAAGACAAAAAGACTAAGGGGGGTATTTCATACAGCTATGTTCAGGTATATTCCCGTTAATGCGGTACTATTGTTAAAATGCTGCTGACAAAAGTTGTTTTTTCAGTACATTGGGAAAAAATTCAATATCTACAAACATCGGTAGCGTTAGTAGACCGATATAGTTCGATATTACATCCACCTTCAATTGAACGTATAAAAAGGTGAAGGAGAACTGATCAGGAGGAAGGTGGTCCCAATTTTAACAAAGGCAGAATAATACGATTTCTCTATATAAATAATAGACTAGTGTGAGTTATGTTGCTGTGATGCTATTAGTTACAACAAGCATTTTCAAACTAGATCAGCTAAATGAGAAAAGGTCAGTAAAAGAATAACTTGCTGAGCATGAAGCCCCCGTCCCACCCCCAACAAGATACAATCTTGTTTTTCCTCCAGGGAAGGCGGAACCCGGTGGGGCTGTAACCGGCTGGAGCTGAAAATGGTCATTAAGTCTATGGGCATCGGAGCGGCGGAGTGCAGGTAATGGTTCCTCTCCAACCGACACATCCATCATTAGGCAGGAGAACACTTTAAATGGGATTATCAGCGATATGACTCAGGGTTTTTAATGGGCACGGAATACAGGCAAAAATAGATATTAGCAAAATCGAGTTCTTTGGATTTTTAAAGGTTACCTGCAGCGATGTCAGGAAAACAGGCCTTTCTTACGAGGGTTTGGGGGTCTTTGGGATTTCTGCATATTCACTGGTTTTCTGTGTGAAATTTCACGGTGTGAAATTACCGCCTCGTCCTTCACCCTGAAGTCCGCAGATGTTGAAGCAAACAGGTCGTTTCTTTAAGGAGCACGACTCTGTCAGAGTGACGTAAAAGTGCGTCATAATTGACAAATTTGGTCAGATGTGTTACTCTTACAACCAAAAAATGAACTATCCATTGGTGATCCATTGGCGGAAAGTGCTAGAAGCCGCGGCAGCCATTTACATTCATAACTGCAGACGTGTGTTGTCTTAAAGGTTGGAGTTCCACCTCGACACGCCCCGTACAGTGTGAATTTGACTAGACTGGATTCGACTAGACACGAGGGGTCACTCTAAGGAGTACGTGTGGTATTTGTTCTTGGTTTCTTTCACGGAGCCCGCGCACGGCGACAAGCCATCGGTCCGAAATTTACAGCTCATCCAGAACTGGCCAATCTTCCCACAATCAGACACAAAGAAACACAAGTGAGAGTCACACAGGCTAAAGAAAGCCATTTGCTGTGCGTCTGGAGAAGGTAATTGGCTCTCCTTGCAATCCCTTGGTCCCCCACCCCCCACCCCACAAAGCTGATACTCTGCAAAATGCCTTTTGTTGGAACTACTGGCAGGAACAGGATGAATCACCGACACGACAGCACCCAAACTAAAAAGCACTTACATCCGAGTCAACAGGTTGGTGCAAAACCTCTTAATAAACAATATTTACTAGCCATATTGCTGCGTGCGGTAATGGGATCAAGTACCATTTAATACGCCGTTTCTGTTAGATGTTTGTCGCTGGTAAAATTAGCCAATATACACAAATGGGTCCCGGGGGGGGGGGGGGGG
>UFQX01000193.1:243920-358216 GCA_900497675.1 Arapaima gigas | reverse complement strand
GGGGGGGGGGGGGGGGTTGCTGCTGTTAAGATAAAATAAAGCAAAGAAATGAAAAGTTGGTGGAAAACTTGATAGGAAAAAGAAGGGCGTGAAATGCTATATTGAGCAACAAGGAAACAATAATGCAACAGCAGAAGCGATTTTTAAATAATTTTATGTGCCCTTCTTTCCACGTTGCATTTTCCGTTTTCTTTTCCTTATCGGTCAGTTTTGAACACGACTGCATTTTAAAAATGGTTTAAACACTTCCCTGTTCGGCAGCTTGTTCTACACTGTTTCGTCATCTGTCTTTCATCCTGGGTAATGTGGTGCTACCTGTCATACCGGGTCTGCATTTAAAGCTTTGACACACCTGCTCGCCGCTTTATTGTCTGAAAAGGAGTCCGCAGCAATTTTGTGCTACACGTTGATGCGCTAAATGAAACCCACTCGGTGGAGAGGGTGCGGGAGAGAACATCAACTTTGCCTCGCTGCCTCACGCGTACGTTCCAGCAGTCAAGTTCGCCCACATCAGCAGATGGCACGCTGGGTTGAAAATTAAAGCCATGATGCTGAGCTGCAAACTGATTCATATTCCTCCTGGCACCTGCATTAGCCCGCTAGTACATTAGCGGGGCTGCCGCCGCGTGTCGGCTCAATCCGTTCCAAACTATCCTTTGAATACTAGGTCCGGACACTTAGGCGGTGACCAAAGGACAAGGGGCAACAACTACATTTTAAGAATCTCAAGAACATCGGACCATCGTTTGACAAAAACCGCCGCTGACAACTTCCGCCGCTGCTGCCAGTTGAGGCCTATATATTCATGGTTGCGGGTTAAGAATGATGGACACCCACCTCTGTGGACACGTGACAACAGTAAACGCTCAGAGGTAAACAGGAACCAGGAATGGAGACTTCTCTTCAAATCCAGTGTAGACAGGAAAAAAAAAATCGCAGGTGTTTGTTCAAGATCTGAGGTCTGATGATCAGTCTTTCTTACTGAGACTGGAGACCAGATGCGATGGCTGCGTCTCGTTCAGCTGGTTGGATCTTGTCGAATTCTGGCAACAATTAAACGGTGGGGACAAAACACAGCGGGTGACACAGCGGAAAGCGGAGACATGCGAGATTGAAGCATTTGGCCTTTGCCATCCTACGGTGATGTGGAGATGCCTGGAGCTCCAGGGCTATCAACCCCCCCCCCATTTGCTGACCCTGTGGAGCATGAGAAATCAGAGGAAGTGAAATAAGTTTGGCTTAGATTTGCTCTTTAGTATCATCTGCCCAAACCTCGTGCCACATATGTATCCAGCTAGATAATCTGGGGGCGTTTGTGTAATGACATGAAAGCTGTGAGTCAATGTGGTCAGCAGTGCCCCTCGCTGACTGTTGTTTCCGCCTTGCACTTAATATGATGGACAAAACTGTGAGGGTGATAAAGAATTTGCTCATTTCTGATCCATGACATGCATCCCTGGTCGTTTCAGACTTACATTTACTGCCGCTTTGCCCATCTACAGATATTCCGTCGATTCAAGGTAAATACCTTGATCGTGAGTACTGCAGTAGGAGGTGAGATTTGAACCCAGTGCCTTCGAGGGGAAGGAAGTTCGAACCACTATACTACAGGTGTTCTCCTGTGAGACACCCCTATTTCAGGTGATGACCTGAAAGGATAACTAAGACATGCTATTGCAAAGGTGGAACTAAAATCAGGCTTTCAGAACACACCACATTTAACATCTATTAAAGTTCTAAGACAATATGCTAGTTGTGATCTCATAAATTCAGACTTGAAGCTTCATAATAAAGCAGCCAATCACCAAGCAGGGATTACCATATGGCTCCTCCCTCCACCAACTGTCATTCCACCTGTTTACTCTCACTTTCGGGCCAAATGGGTCCGGATGTCGATCTGTCCTGACAACAGCTGCTGCTATGGTGGAACAGACATTAGTCTGAACAGATTCACGCGGATAGACTCCAACAATTGTGCTCGAGCAGAGTCGTGTGACATTTCCTTCGTCCCGGTGATTAAACGGGAGCCGATCGCACCTGATTTGTCAGTTTCTCGGCATATTCAATTCGAGGACACGGGGGGGTGGGGGCTAGCGCGAATAAATCATCTTCACCGGAGCACGTGTAGGCCTGCATCAGACTTGAGGAACATTAAGGATAAAGCCTGTGAGCGTAGTGTCGTGAGAAGCCGAGCGCCGTCTGATGAATTCCCTCGTGCACCAGAGTCAATGAGGAAACACGCGACTGATTCGCGGTGGAAGAGGAAGAGACAAGATCCGGAACCAGAAGAAAAACACAGAGATCGAATTCACAGTCTTTAGATCTCTTCCTGAACTGAAGTAATTCATTTTTCCGACGGGACAGATTTTCAATGCAGACATGAATAACCCCCTTTCCCCCCCATGTGTGGCAGTGTTGCACATATTTGTTTGAAAACTGTGGGTGGCAGAGCGTTTAGCTGCCAGGCTCCTGAACTGTGGAATGCTCTTCCTCTTGCAGTGAAACAGGTTCCTTCTGTTGCAGCCTTCATACTGAGACTTTAAACCCTCATGTTGAATTTGTCATTCAACAATTAACCATAAGTTGACCCTTAAGTTGTCCTCTCCTTGTTATCTTCCTGAAGTAACATGGCATCCTGGTTCACCAGCCCCCCACGACACGTTGTCATCGGCCTGGATGCAGATGATCGTTGATGACTTCCGACAAACCCTAAGGAGACCGCCTGCGATACCAGCGCTCTGTGCATACCTGAACCTGGACGCAAGTTTATTTAGCTTCTTATGACTACAACAATGTCATAAACGTCTGCATAGTTGTTCTTTTCATAGGTGTAGCTCCTGGCTCTCTTTTGGGCAGCCACCGGTACTTGTACCCCTAGAGGATTTTCTCCGTCACTTTTGGGTTGGGAATATTTTTTTTTTCCTCTCCTCAGTTGCTAGTCTTCTTACTTTACATAATACTCTTTAAATATATAGCCAGACACTTGTTGGCATGCTCACTTTACATCTGTGATATCCGTTTCTGCCATCTCTGTTGAGCTTTTGCTCAGTGCTCTGTGTCTCTTTGTGAGAAGAGCGCTCTATAAAAATTAACTGAATTGAAAAAAATTACCCGAACGGAGATGGACTGGAAATTTAATTGCCGGTAAGGAGCAAAGACCACTGGCCATGCTAGTCATAAAAGTAGGCATTAAGAAGAAGGAAGCTGGAGGGAATGAAGGTTAAGACTCAGGGCTCAGACTCCCCAAGGGCTCAGACTCTCCAAGAGGTGGGTCTGCTACTCTACCTGAGGAGTTACGGTAAACATAGTCTAACAGACCTATATATCCAAGGCTAGATATTTAGTCAATTATCTGTTGCCTTTTATAAAGTGATGTTTTGCACACTGGGCTCCTTACAATGATTTACCAGTTTATTCAGCTGAGTAATTTGTACTGGATCAGTTCAGGGTTTGTTATTTTGGGCATGTAATGAGGAGACAGGATTCACTGGAGATGATCTGGTGCTGGGAAACACTGAAGGCAAGAAGAGAAGGGGATGGCAGAGGTTGGGGTGGATAGAGGATATTACTAAAGTGATGGACATGAACGTGAGAGAACTCAGAGAGGTGCCAGAGGACAAATGGGCCTGGTGTGTTAAAGTCTGTGAGGTCACCGATAGTCAAATACAACAGGTGGGTATTTTATACTGATTCAGTACCTTGATCAATGGGATTCAAACTGGGGTGCATGATATTGCAAGGCAGCCATAGCATTCATAGCAATCTGGAGCTGAAAGCGGGAAGCCACTCACATGCTCACAGTAAAGGCCATTCAAAGTCACCAGTTCAGATGAGGAGCATGTGGTTGATGCCTGAAGAACCTGTTGGAAACCAGTGGACATCGGTGAGAAGATGGTAAGAAACGCAGATGTCCGTGGGGCTGGATGTGACCACACAGTCCTGGAACGCTGGGGTACCTCCTGAACCACGATACTGCCCTGTAGCAACAACATACCGATGATAAAACCACTAAAAATATGAAGAAAAATGAAGAAGTGGAAGAGGAGGTGAAAGAAAGAGAAAGAGGAAGACAAAGTAGAGATGAATGAAGGCTGAAGGGTTCTTTCCCAGTTTGTCTAGTCCTACAGTCTCATGCTGCCATGAGAGGGCGCCTTCTCAAAGCCACGCTAGCAGCTCCTTAGCGTAAGGCGCTCCACAACATGATAAATCGACGTTCAGCTCAGTTTATTATGATGAATGGGAATTTTGCAATGAGAGCAATGGTAGAGAAAAGAAGTACCAGCACGAGCAGATTGAAAAAGCTCCCGACTCTGTGCCTGCTGGACATTTGAGACATTTTTGTTTTTTTTTTCGTGTGTGTTTGCCAAGAGAAGCTGGAACAGAGGGGGGCTGATCGGTGCGCCAGCAGGTCCACTCCTGAGAGCAGTAAGTGTCGCACACTTAGCACTCAAGATCTGATGTCAGGTGGTAACATCCACATCTGAGTGGAAAATCGCGCGGTGTCCCCAGGTCGGGCGCTTTGTCTGCAGAACCGTTCCGTCATACACCTCCCACCCCTAAGCAATCCGCTCAACAAATTCAAATTTGTCATTCTTTTCCACCGTTTGCCGTTATTTCCCTCTCGTTTCATACGCCAAAGGACTTTCATCTGTGTATCTAAAAATGATTGATGCTTTGGGAATAGACAAGATAGAAACTGCAGTTTGCTAAATGCACAGCTCTCTGCGGAGTGAAAAAGAAAAGCAGTCGGACCAAAACGGGGCGTCGAGGATCTTTCCCTCAAATACGTTAAATTCTCACAGACGGGTGAGTAAATAAATACAAATTCGAACTAATCCACCAAGGAAAAACCGAGAGAAAACAAAGGAAAGTGGTGTCTTATAATGTCCAAAGCCTGTGAATCAACTTTTCCTCAGGCCTGTTTACACCGAGGAGAAACCACAGAGCAAAATCTACTCTGACAGAGTTAATTTCACCCCACAGGGATCCCGAGGGGGTAAAACTGAACTTTCTAACAGATGATGATTTAACATCACTGACAGTACGATGAAGAAGTAACACAGACTAAAATCGACGCTGCTAAATTAACTTTTAACAAAGTTCATATTTTCCGTGTTTGTTTAAACGAACTTCCCTCAGCGCCGGGCGATTTGACTGCGACGGTTTTTACGGCGCTCGTCCGACACACGAACAACACCTTCGACTCGGCTTCCTTTAGGCGACAGAGGCTCGAAAGGAAGATGACTTCTCCCTTCGTCTCGGGAGAAGCAGCTGCCGTCTGGTGAACCTCACCCACCCCGGAAGTCTGAACTTCCAACTCCTCTGGAAAAGCTGAAGGTCAAGAGGTCGCCCAGTTTCTACTGAGAGATTATTGAGTTTATAGAAGGAAAAAAGAGGGGAGCAAGGCAGCGGGCGAGGCGACGGAGGGGCTTGCGGGGGGGGGGAGAGAGAGAGAGCTGGCCTATGGGTATAGCTTAGACTTAATCAGCACCATTCCAGCTGGATAATGAGAAGGAGAGAGACGAATGGAAACAAGGCGCGGAACTAATGCGGATCATTTTTAGTCCGGCATTTAGCCCCTTTCACCGAGGAATCGTAGAAATCAATTATTGGGCCAGATAAAGGGCTCCGGTGCAGTTATTCCCACGTCCACGTGGAGGCCTCTTCAGGACTCACCAGCACCTTCCGCAGGAGGTCCTCGCTGTGGAAACGCTTGCATACATGAGGCCCCCGTCGTAAAGACGATTTAAACATCTGAGTCAAAAAAAGCCTCCTGGACAATAGTGCGCTAAAGTAAAATAGGTCATAAAAAGGGACGCTGGCGGTTTCAATATCAAACAGGTAGCAATGCATAATCTTGCATTAATACCCCTTTGGCAAAACATGCTGGCGTTTATAAAAATTAGTGCTGTATTAGTTTAACATCGGTGAGCAATGCATCCAAACGGCTTTAATAAAATATTAAGTTTTAATTAAACGTCGGTGCCGGGAGGGGGGGTCGCCGACGGAATGCGATTTTTATTTTTTATTGCGCAGGGCCGCGCCAGGGGCTCGACTTGTCCGGAGAGGCGGTAGGCAGCGGGCAATCGGCGAGGTTGCGGGGGGTCTATTTTTTTAAGGCAGAATCAACAGGAAATTAAAGGAACGCTAAGAAACGGTGACTAGGCACGTTGGTGTGGGAGAGAGATGCCTTTCGGGGGGGCAAAAATGAAGACAAAACTGTCCTTTTGGGGAAAGATGAAAGAAATAGCAACCCTTTTTGGGTAGCTGACAAAAAAGAAGAATGAGGCAAGCAAAGTGGCAGAGAACAGCACACTTTTTTCAGCTTTAAAGACAGCGATCACTCAGATATATAGAATGGAGGCCCTGTGTGTAGACTTTATTAGGAATACATTGTCATCTGTTGTTTGAAGTCGGCAGACCCTTGAGGCTGGCAGTAATATCTCCTTTTTTCGGGGAAGGCAATACGTCCCAGGGTGCATCCTGGCCCATTAGATGTTTTTTTACAAGTGTGTATCCTACCGGAGGTATGTTTAAGACAAGACGGATTCGATCAGTTTAATAGCAGCACAATCCCCGAAGGGACCGGGTGGGACGGGCTGAAGCCCACGGTGGTTGAGCGATATTCTCCGACACGTCACTAACTGACAGGGTGCCATTAACATGTTTTAGCCTCCCGCTGGGGACCCTGAGGCCGGTATCTTCACGACCGGACTTATGGGTTGTCAGCTCAGATAATGAGAGGTCCTCAGCACGCTCTCCTCCTGTTTGGCTACCCGGTCCTCCATTCTGGTCATCAGATTTATCAAATCCCCTCAGAACATCTGAGAATGGGTGGGGCTGTGGTGTGAAAGAGGTTCCGTGCCAGTCGCTTGCTGCTAATTCCGACAGCGGACACTGCGGTAAATTCCTAAATAGGTCAGCCAAACGGAAAAGCGTTGAGCTTCATTTACATTTTAATTACTCGATGAAAAGACTCCAGTGAAAGCGGCCTTACAAATCCAGAACCCAGCTCTGAAACAATTAGCCACACAGGTAAACAAGCCTTAACAATCCAAGACGTTGGCAGGACTTGGAGACAGGATGGTATAGCTGGAGGAGCTGAGGTTGCACTGTGAAAGTAGCTTTAAATGGTGTAAACAGATTGTCTTGGTACCTTCAGTGTATTACGGGAAAACAGTTTTGCATTTATTCATACGTTCATCCAGCACACTTTTCTCTAAGGCAAATTAAAACTGACCGTTCTACAAAAAGAGCTTTGGACATGGGCACAGGATAAGGTCTGATGCCACCATGTTGCTGGTTCACGTCCTTCAAGTAGCTGGAGTGACATTCAAGCAGAAAACATATGGGTAGTCGCAACAAATGGCGTTGGACTCATTTATGTAGCTGTCAGGAGGTCAGGAGAGAAATGGCTTTCAGAGAGATGGGTTTGAGAGCTTTGGTCAATCTTAGGAGGGATTCAGCCACTCTGAGGGATAGAGGGAGTTCATCCCATCAGGGCACGAAGCCAAGATCTGCAGGGTTTTGATTCTGGACCAAAATGAATAGGACCGCAAAGGGAACGCAGCCCTCGTGCTGGGGTGGAGGGATGTAGATGGGAACGTCTGCTTTAAATTGCTCAGTCTTCCTTAGAGGCGACTGACCAACTGCTGCTTTACTGAATACATGAAGTAAATCAATATTGTGACTACATTCTGCGTAGGTCTGTGTTTTGTCTGTGACATGGAATAATTTAATTTTTCGTGGGAAACCGTTCTGTTATGCGACAGCTTAAAGCTGGCATCCAAGGCTTGCGAAAATCTTTGTAGCATATAACCCGCTCATCTTTAAATCATTGCAGTGCACAATATGAAAAGGCAGGCAGATGAATAAAACATAGAATGTGCCTTGCAACGCTGTAATGCATGTTCCCTCACAGTGATATCTGTCACGTCATTATTGCTGAAAGCAATCGCAGCAAATTTCACATGAGGGATCAATACTAGTACATGCATACCCTGAAATATATCACGCTGGAGCACGGCGATGATGGTAATGGCACAGTGAGGTTCTGGTGGAGAACACATAATACACGCATAATCTATACGTTTGTCTACGTCTGAATGCATCTTTTATGGTCCTGCCAAAGACAGGCTTGTTGAGCTCCACTTGGGAGTCTACCAGAGTCCTTGATCTGAGAGTGGGACTGAACCGACTGCCACTTCCCAGAGGGGGTTTCTGGGAGGAAAACGTGTGTGTCTGGCACAGCATTGTTCAAAAGATGTCGAACGCTTGCGGCAGGTCTCGAGGGCTGATCAAGAAGCCCCGACGACGTGTGCTCCGTTGTGACTACGACATCTGCCGTGTCACCCTTTGCCAGCAGCGCAAGTCTGTTGGCCCCCTGGGGCGGCCCGCCGGTTTGATTCGATCACTTGTTGGCCAAACCTTACACAGGGTCAAGTCACGCTGACTCCAGCAGGAAAGTTGAACTCCACCAAGCAAGGAGAGATTTGCGAGTCGCCTAACTTGCTTTCCGTTGAGTAGGAGCACCTCTGACTGCACCGGCGTACAACAATGAGCAACGTCTCTCTGCAGTTTAGTGTATGTAAACCGTGACGACATCCAGCCAGCAAGCAGTGCCAAATCTAACAGCTCACACAGACACGCCAGAAACCCTGGACACCATGTCTCTTTGATGAGCCACGCCAGTTCTGCCATTCCAGCAGCCTTTCAGATGGGCTCTCTAAATGTCGACTGCTAGGGGACAATGGTTAACCATTCCAGGAATAATAATGCCAAGTAGTACGCACACACAGCTCGCTTCCAGCGCCGGCTTCGCAAATTCCCGTTCTGAAGTCGAGTGAGCATTTGAAATTTTTAGGTGAGCAGACATTTTGGGAGGCACATTTCAAAACAATTACAGCACATTAGAGAGACTGTACAAGAGTATGATCTCACACACTGAAAGGTGGGTTAAAAAAAACAAAACACACAGCTGCACCCAGGTAGGCTGCTGAGTAGCCTTCCGGGTTGGTAGGTGGTAACAATCATCTCAGGTAGTCAGATATCCCATATTTTGCAAGTCGATGCATTGAAAACTAATAACCAAACCTTTTGCGGTCTTTGCGATTATACACTTCTGACCATCACAATTAAGCCAAGTGTTCTTGGTTTGCAGTTGAATAAGTATGTGGTTACAGGGAGCTTTGAAGGCTGCCCTGGATGCTGGCATTTTCTGCGCTAATGGAGGCATTTTAAAGAAAGACGGCTAATTTCTCTCCAGGCTCGGAACTTTTTGCAGTGTCACGGAGGTCCGAAGTCGTGTCTTCCGTCCCTGCCGCACAGCTCCGGGTCCCGGGGATTGTAGGGAGCGCTGTTTCTAATGCCGGTCCGCTCCAGTTTAATTGCTGGCGGTGGCAGTCGAAGTCAATAGGTTGGCCGATGGGCCGTGCACACCGTGGGTTCACTTCCCTTAATCACAGTGCATGTGCTTGAGCGATGCATAAGTCTGTCATCATTAAATGAATACGAAAGGGTAGAATGAACGATCACAGAGAAATCAATGGAGCGATGACCCCGAGGAGCACCCGAGACTGCCAGCCTTCCAGAGCCGCATGGATTATTCCCGTCAAATTGATAGCGAGAAACCTTTCGTCCAAAGCTCGAGATGCCGTGGTGACGTCATTCTTATGGATATTTCAGCTGAAACAAAGTGCATCTTCAGGGGAAGCACGTTGCTCAGTAGACAAGTTCTCTGGTATTGCGCTGCCAACTTTTGCCCGCAGGGCTCTGTCCTCTCTTGCCCGCATGATGTCATGCCGGTATGATGTCATTCGGTTTGTAGCCCGAGAAACTCTAATGGTGTGGTGAGGTCACTTTGGGGATGGTCCCACTGAAGTGAGAAGGAGTGTTAAAAATGCATGCACGCATTCTGTGTCGGGAGCCCGGGCGCCGCGCTTTCGAACGAAAGACGACACGAATGCTGGGCTCTGCACTACAGTGGCCCCAGAAGACCGAAACGTAATTGTTCCCATTTTAATTTTAAATTGTATGCCTACTGAATATTTCAGTCTTTCTTGTGTGACTCATCCCTTTCCCCTCGTAGGAGGACTCAGAAAGTGCTGAGGCTCGGTGATGCTACAGTTCAGAGCTGGAGTTTTTTGTCTCGATGCGGAAGCAAACAGACCTCCCACTGCCTTGGAAACAGAGCGCAAAATGCATTTTACACAGGGACCGTCAATCCTAATACATATCACATGTCAAGGAATGCGACAGCTTATCAATAAATAACCAGAAAACAATGTGGATCAAAACTGATGTTGTTTCCGTACACCAGTTTGTCTATTTTCACCAGTGCACTTTCAGAAAGCAGTGTTTAAACCATATATTTGGTTCAACTAATGGATACATTCAGGGGTGTAAAGCACTAATAACAGCGTTCTTGAGGCCGTGCCCCTAGTTACACACGCTAAAGTGAGGTTCAGCCCTAGACCTGAACACAGGGCTCAGCTACTAAAGATGCCGCTCTATTTTTTTGACCGCGTCTCGATCATTACCCCCCGCGTTGCTCAGCCGGGCCCCGGTGAGCTCGCTACCTGTGCCAGTTTGTCACATCTGGGCAGCACCATCCATGTCCAGACGTGCAAAGGCACAATTGGAGCAAAATCCCAACTCATAATTCTGATCGAACTCAAGGTTTTTTCTGCACACTTTCACACACATTAGGGACAAACTGCATATTTGTACTTTTGGCATCGCTACGCAGACCCTGACCCTGTGGATTTCCACCTCCCCCGTCTTTTTTTAATCAAGGAAGGGAATGGATTAAAAGAAGGATGTGCCTCTTCGAAATATTTGTCACAAAAGCAGTGTGAAGTCTGTTATCGTTGTGCAAATAGTCTCAGTTGGGCCCCCCAACGGTGTTAAATAAATCATTGAGGTGGCACTGATTTGGTCTTTGCCTGTAACCAGATGGGGAGGTGATGCTGGCAATATAGTTCAACACCAGGTGCACAACGAGAAGGTATTTGTCAGGAGGGAGAGAGTCGAGGGGAAGGTCAAAAAAGTCCCGCTCCTGCCGTCTCCTGGCTCCCGGCGTTCGTGAAACGATTGAAATGATCTCTAGAAGTTTTGCCCTTCACATGTATTGGGGGAAAATTACTGCATTATTACTAATAATGTGTGTGCGTGAAGTGGCAGGACACACGAGGGGTGCTATAAATGGTAAGGGATGCATATGGGTAAATTATAACTCAGATCAATGCAAATACAGTAAGTAGTGGCCGTAGTGCTGGCTGCACTGCTACAGTTTAAGGAGAATTTTTGTTGCGAGTTTTGCCATTTTTAAAAAGGAGCAGGTGGAAGTTTTAGGTGCCACCTTAAAAACAAATGAACATCTCACCCGGACTGTTCTCACCTGTCCGACTGCGGGTATTTTCACAGATCTTGCATCATCTCCTTTGCGGGTGATGTTCCTTGATGTTCGGCCAACTTTTTTTTTGACTCGCCTCCGTTGCGGCTCGTGGTCACGAAAATGTCAGCTGCATGGTCCAAATTCTAGAGTGAGCATGCATGTCGAAACTTCCAGCTAATTCATTGCTAGAAACAGATGGTCGAGATGGTGAGAGCTGGTATACAGAGCCAGTCACTACGTCTTCCTCTTTAGGGATGACCCCATACGCACACCTTCCATCAAACGGACAGTTAGTGACTTTGGAGCCTTGGATGAGGTGGACGTATCCAATTGTGAAAAAGGCAAGACGGAAATATGTCTAGTCTCGTCCCCTGGGATGTGTCATTAGTTTACCTTGCAACACCAAACCTCCATTTTGTTAGTATTGGCTGGCATGAAGTTGTGCAGTGCAGCAAAGGCTTGGATGGGTCAGTCCACCCTGAAGATCCAGAAGGTTAACTCAAATCATGTTCCGATAGGCCTTGGCAAGCAATCCCCTCACTACAACCTCTGAATTTCTGCTATGGTCCTTGGCTGTGGTGGTGAGGACTTGGAGGCAGGGAAGCACCGGGGGGTTTAACGGGAGCTGCTGGGTACCATGAGCTCCAGCGTCCTGTTCTACAAGCCAGCACATTGTTACCATATGGGTTCCATCCAGCTAATGCTCAAGGTCAAAAAGATGACAAGGAGGAATAGGACATGATCCTGGTGGGTGTGCAGCCATCATGAATTCTCCACTGTAAGAGATCAATTGCTGAGCCATTTCAGCATCAAAAAGGTGATAAGATTAGGTACAAGGCTTCCACTAGTCACACGATGGAGCAAAAACCTAAGCGTGACCTTTGAATGATCATTTGGCAGTCGTTTGTCTGCTTACAGTCCATAACACTCAAAAACTACAAGCAATACATTTAATTTGACTGGCTTTTTGAAGCAAAATATGTCGGGACACTCAAGATTTTGACATTTCTGACGCAAAAGGAACTCAAAAGGGAGAATAATTTTCAGCAGTCATGCCACAGTCTAGTTTCAGCCCGTATCAGCGGGGCTGCATGAACATTCTCACTAAATAAATGAATAAATGCCTAACCAAGGTGTACCGGTCAGGGTTGAGGGGGTCCAGAGGCTGTTCCGGTAACCCCTGGGCACCAGGCTACGACCCCCCCCCCACCCCCCCTACACACAGACTAATTAAGAGTCGCAAACGAACCTGAAATGTATGTCTTTGGACTGTGGGAGGAAACCCACGGAGACACATGGAGAAATGTACACACCACACAGACTGAGCTCTTAGCGTGAGAGACTTTTATAGAATATACCCCACAAACTCATATAAACCCCATACTCACTTTTAGGCCCTAATGCACCTTTAAGTGGTCGTATGAACTCCCTGCTTCTGTGCTGCACACGCTCAGTTGCATTCAGGTGGGACAACCCATTTGTGGGGGGTGTTTGTAGTTACCTGACCTCAATCGTCATTCATTGTCTTTTGTCATAAGTGTGGATTGAACACACGAGTGACACTTACTAATACATAATTCAGATAAACTTAAATCTGAAAGTATCACTCCTCGTATGTTATACGGACTATAGTTTAGTTCAGGTTTTTCAGTGCTAAACTGTGTTATCGTGACACCCGGCTGGTGTAAAGTGGATCAGACCCTCCTAAGGCAGCAGGGGGCCTACTGAGGGTTCATTTGTTGTTTTGAGGGGCTGCTGAGGTACATGTCTGCCGAAGGTCTGATATTCTTTAGTATTTTCTCCACTTTCCCTTGTTTGGATCTTTAATAAACACTTTTGGCTCAAACTATGAGGGATGGATTGTTGTGAAACACCTTGGAGCAAACAGGTTTACTCCACGCCTGGAAGCAAAGTGCGGTGAACTTCGTCTCGGGCGCAGCGACAATAAATTAATACTTTGACCGTTTAATTCACTTTATGGAGCATTGAAATGCCAGTTTTTGACTGAATAAACCCAAAAAGGCGTGCGATGTTTCATCGCCAACACTGAGGAGTGGCAGACACAGGCTGTAAACACTGGGGAAGTGCCCCCCCCCCCCCTCTCCTATCCTGTTTGGTTGCTCTTTACTGCCATCTTTCTGCTTGGAGGGTAAACGCAGGTTTGCTCTGGGACAGGTGCAATTCTTCCGGGGGACAAAAAAACGTGAAAAAGACTTACATAAGCTGGGAAAATCATTGTCTGAAATGCGTAACGTGACTAAAGAGAGGGGCCAGAGCGCTGAATGACAATGCGATTTAGACAGTAGGTATGTGACGCACTTCATCCATCAATCAAAGGATGACAAAGCATAAAATTGAGAGACTTTCTGAAATCAAAGCTCCATGACATCAAGTGTCTATCAGACTTACTGACGGATGAAGAGCGTCTTCGGGTGGAAGAGCTCTTCTTTAATAAATCTCGTGCGATAATAAGCGCAGGAGAAGAATAGATGTTAAAATGGCAAAGCGAGGCGTACGTAAAACAGCACGAGTTCACCTTAGCCGGAGCATAGCATTAGTGCAGGGGGCAAAACCACTTATCTTTCTGACGTCCCCGCTCCTCTGGGTACGCGGAACGACACCGCTTTTCACTTTTCTTTTTTTTTTTCTATTTTTACTACGGTCGAGCCCAATTAAAACAGCCTCGCTTAATATCCCCGCCTGATGTACAGCCCATTTTTCCAACTAAATGTCACGTCGCTGTGCTAAATGACCCCAGCTGAGAGCACAATCCGGTTGCCATTCCAAAACCTGTCCCCCCAAATGTACCGAAGGACGTCATTCGCGTGTTGTTTCTCAAGAAGTCAAATAATAACAAGAGCAAACCCGGGTTTTGGGCCCTGGCAAATTCCGCAGCGAAGCATTCGGTTAAATGAATGGAAAACTTAATTATTCAAAGCACATATGTGCAGAGCAATGAAATTTCAACCTGAATAGGTCATTTAAATTCCGGCTTTGCAATATTTATGTGTGAGGTACTTTTATAATATTCATAGCTTACATAGACTGTAATATGCATTACTGGACAATAATGTAGAGTTATATTAATAGCAATAAAGCAGCAAAGCTGTACTGTATTCAGTTTTGTTCATATTAACAGCCGGTTACATTTATGCTTTTATGCGTGAACTTGACAGACGATCTTCAAATACACCGAGGACGTTTTATCGCAATGTGATTCTAAGGTCTGTCATACAAGAACAGGTTCGAGTTTTTGCACAGCTGTTGAGATTTTTGTTCTTCTCTGACGCACACACGCGCACGCGNTAAGGTCTGTCATACAAGAACAGGTTCGAGTTTTTGCACAGCTGTTGAGATTTTTGTTCTTCTCTGACGCACACACGCACACGCACACGCACGTTTTTTAAGTAACACAGTCAGAGTTTTTAAAGTGCGCACCCGACGCCCTTGGAGTTATTTCCCAACACGAAAGAGTCATAAGAAATACAAGGAACTGTTTCCTGGGTATTGGGGGAAAAAAAAATCACTGCGGAGTCTCTGAACTCCCATTTTAATGATTTAGTTGTTCGTTCAGGTCTCGACCCAATTTACACAGACGATGTTTTCAAGACCCAAATGAAATAAAATGTGTATTTTTTTTCTGTTTTTTTTACAGGAAAGTTGCATATTCATTGCAATTCATTTACTTATTTAATTACTCATTTTATTTATGTATTTTTTTCCCTTCTAGTAGCAAGTTTACTTTCAGACTAGATTTTTGCATGGATACTTTTTAGTTTTGCTTTTGGACTCAGGCCACAGGTTCAAGTCCCACCTCCTGCTGTATTTACCCTGAACTGCTGCAGCAAAAATGACCCAAACGTATGAAAGGCTGGATAGTTGTAGGCAGCTTAGAGCTGCAAGTTGCCGCTATAAAAAGTGTTGCTGAACAAGTGAATGTAAAAACCTACCGATGCTGATTTTACCTGTTTCATGACTGGAGAGAGAAGGTCGGCAGAAATGCTCTCGAGATTTATTTCATGAGTAAAAAGACCCCCCCAGGACAGTGTAATGACAAAGGTTTGCTAAATGTTTAATAATACTTTTGCATAGTGTGAGCACATTTCCTACTTTTACGGTAAACCTGGTTAGGATATAAAGCAAACGTTATACTGACTACACACCCCCTCCCCGTGTGTGTCACCGGTAGAGGGTTGTGTCGCTGACTCTTCATCAAACCCATAACCAGCACCGTGTGCTTCCTGACGCGGGATGTTAGCGTTAGGAAACAGTAAAACTAGCTGTGTACCGTACACTCAAGCCAGTGCCACCGCCTAACCACCATCTACCATCAACGCATCTAAACCAAGTCCAAAGCATGTGACTAAACCCCGTGTTGTTTCGACGTTTGGATCTGAAACATATGACCCGAGTGGCTTTTCTTTGCTTTTTATTTGAACACCGCTCCTTTGTGTCGGGGTCTCCTTGTTGCGGGACGGTCAGCAGTGTGGCGGCTCCGGATAATGACACGCGGCCTAAAGGTTGTCTGTTTGAATCTCAATCCTCCTGTCGCTCTCACTGCCTCTGAGAAAGACATTTACGCCGAACTTCTCCCGAATAAATATCCTGCTGTATAAATGGGCAAATGGTGGAAAAGTCACTTTGAACGAAGGAGGACCGGCAACGTATGTTCTTTAAAGCGGCAGGTGGCGCAGCAGTTAAATCCGTCTCCTTGCTGCCAAAGGACGTGAGTATGAATCCCTGACACGTTTCTCAGCTTTCACCCGAGTAAATCTTTGGATGAGTACTTTTCACCCGAGTATTTATTTTTCAAAAGTAACTGCTTCTTTGAGCACCGCGTTCAGCCACTTTACCCATTTCTACTGATTTGGCTGTTTGTTCATTTACTTTGGCTGTGTTTCCCACTCCCTTGACCTACGGTCTGACCCTCTGCCCACGAGACGGAGACAGACGGACGGGATTACGGCACCTGCCGGGCGAGCGGACTGACCTGTCAGCAGGTCCAGCGATGGGTCCAGTAGTGGATCCTTCTTCCCCATCCTCGTCCTAGACACCATTGCGCTTGGCTGGCACCTGGACAGAGGACCTGCTGTAGGGCCAGAGGCTCAAACACACTTCATACATGGATCCCAGGTGCCAAAACCTGCAGGGATGCACTTTTACAACGGTCGTCCTCTTTGGGGGTGAGCGAATTTTGACGTGGTTTCCAACAGCACAGTAGGTCATCACTAAGAGTTTGTTCTTCGGTGCACATTGGAAACCTGCTTCAAATTCATATAGGTGGTGCTCCTCTCCAAAGCAACTTACAGTGCTAAGCTACTTAAAATAATTTACCTATTCATGCTGCTGGGTAATTCTTACTGGAGTAGTTTTAGGGTAAGTACCTTGCTGAATGATGCTACAGCAGGAGGTGGGTTTTGCCCTTTACAGAATTCCTTCAAACCATCCCTTCCGACATCACCTCATGCAAAACACCCACATGCCATTTTTCTTGCAGGCTTTGCTGTACATATTGGTACTTAAAGCAGCACTTCTCCCTCTACAACATCCGGTTGGGCCTGTGTGTGTAATATACAGCTGAGTCTACACTTGAAATATTTGCACATTTTGTAGCTCGCGTTTCATGAGGGTTTTTTTTTTTTGAAAGATGCTCTTAGAGCTCTTTTTCAGTGAATAAACATTGAATTGAATGGAGTAGGTGTATTAAAAAGACATGCAGTCCTAGGAAAGGAACAGTGATGAACATCACGAGCTTTTTAAAAACTGCTGTATTGAGGACGCGGTGAAGATGAAGGCAATTATTATGTTGATACAGATGGGGGGAAAGAAGCCTTGGTAAACAGATCACGGAAGAGCACACACATCATCTTCTCAAACGTTTCCAGCGCTAACATTTTTCAGTTAAATCCATATGTTTCACGCGCCGTTGCGCACCAATAAAAATCGAAGGTTATTTGCATCAGGTCCATTGCTTCACGCTGCATATGCCATTTCGCGCTGATTTGTCATCCATGTCGCACGGAAGCAAATGTTTGGAATGAACCCAGAGAGGAGCTGCAATGGAGCTTCAAACAGCATCTTCCTCCATATGCAGGCCTCTTTCTTCCACAAAGTGCCAGAACTCGGAGTGGTTTGGCTTTCAACCAGACCCTTCCAGAAGGTTAAAAAATGTGGCCTTTAATTTCTTCCCAACACGAAGCCATTGTTACCGTGTTTTGAACTTGACTCTGTGCATTATTGGCATTCTGTCCAAAACCTTCAACGTAGGTCAAGCTTCGCCGCGGATGTGATTTACCTTGTTTCTAATTATTATTTAGCTAAAAACTAACAGTGATAAGTTTGGTCACTAAGCCACTTACGATGACCCTTTTTCACAGCCGGGTAAGTTTGCTGTACCGACTCAGGATAAGAACCTCGATCGAGGGGTCTACAGCGGAAACAGGGATCTGATGCCTTGCAAATTCAAGGTGACCCATCCAACCACAGCTCCTAGGGTGAGGCAGATACGCTTCACCCAGGATCACGTTCCTTCACAAACAGGTGCCAGTAAAGTCGTTTTTTGCTTATATCAGAGTATTCTTGTAAAACTAAAACAAAGAGTGCTAAGAACGAGGTATTAAGTGGGACGATGGGTAAAGTAACCCCACCTTCTCCCCAGGTCCAGTATTGAGGGGTCAGACCTGGGTGGGGTTTTTCATGTAGTTTGACAATCGAAGTTTTACTGCGTTCATTTTCATGATTTAATATCTTTAATGTCATACTTGTTGCCATTTATTTGGTTCGTGGGTTTTAGCTGTGTTATTGTGGATATATAGTTCTATATTTGATAGGTAAGGTTTTCCACCAAAGCGTTTTGTGGCTGATGCAGTGGTTTTGAACTCTGGTTTCGTGCGTTTGCAGTGGAAACACTGCGCCAGTTGCACTGCTAACCTGAAACTGCGATCCACGTGAATGTTTCTGGGTGACGTTCATGAGGACTTCATCTTGAATTCGAGTAGATATTCCAGGTGAGCTTTGGAATCTGACATACACGTTCCCTGTGAAAGCACTCCGGTTCATTGTGAGACAACCTGAGAAACAACTTGATGTTGCAAGAGATTGTTTACTTTGTTTTCAGTGTTGTGTTTTTTTGGAATATAGTGTTCTGTTTGTATTATGAAGATGTTTACCTGGCATTTAAAGTATTTTATGGATGTTAATTCAGTTTTGGGAAAAAAAGATAACAAAAAAGTTTCCATTCGTAGAACCCCCATTATGAGAAATGTCCAGACAGTAAATATATCATTATGAGGGTAAGGAGAAAAGGTCAAGACACAACCATGAAGGGAAGAGTAGAAAACAAAAAACTGAAGGACACTAAGGGGCAGCTTATAACAGTGTTTGCTCACACCTGCGGAAGTAGTGCGGTCCACTAGTTTGTGATGTTGATATAACTGCGGAAAATGACATTATAACCTTGAGGGGTTTTTTATTTTATCTTTACAGAGGTCTAATCAGAGTTTAATTGGAAACAGACTGGTCCGGAATGAGGCTAGGGAATAAGGGACCCGGTGAATGGCTGGTCCACCAATCTGGCCGAGAATTTCCGTGCCGGATTTTAAACTTCACAAAGACGGTTTTTGCATCTTGGCTCAAAGCAGTTTTAGTTCCCACTTGACCTGGTCGGTTCCCCACATCGTGGCCCCTGGAAGTCAGGTCAGGCTCGAAGATGACAAGGAAATGAAATATGTTGCCATGGTCCTTTTTATCCCAGACGTAGCTGCTCTTCTCTGGTCATTTTCGATGGTCCTCAGCAACGTAAGATGTAAAAAATCGTCACGTCTCTGCTACTATAAGCACTGGCTAATGGAAAGTAACCAACATTCCGCAACAAATTTCTATCGTCATCTAGAAAAACAGTACCAGTCCCACATTTGACAGCATATCAATTCCAGTGCATTCAGTATATCAGGGGGAACATATTGCCGAAAAACAACAAAAAAAAAAAAACCTGATTTATAAACTATTTGTTCACAAACAAAATTTTAAATGCTTCAGGGCTCCTGTTATAGCGAAGGGTATTACAAATTCAAATGCCTGCCGTTCCTGATTCCTTTTCCATAAAGAGCACAGCTCGTAAAAACAAAATAGAACATGATAGATGTGTCTCGTTTTTAGAAGAATACTATTCTTAGTCTAAAATTTACTTAAGTGATCTGTAAAATGATTATTCCTAAATAATACTTGTCTGTTAAAAATGGCTATAATGCCCAGTTTCCAAATGGCATAAGAAGGTTCAATATTTAACCTGACAAGGCTGCATTTCCTAAGTTGCGATCACGGTCCTCAGAAAGGATTTCTCGATGATCGTCGGAGCAGTCGGCTCACGCCAAACACAGACGGTGGGGAAAACAAACTGAACAAAGGAGAGGGGAGCAAACCGGCGGATGGGTAACATTTGTTTTGTGAACGGTTAGGCACTTTGCATTCAAGAATCTGTTAGAATAACAACTGGAACTCGAAAAATGGCAGTGCGCACAACAAAAAGCGTTCGAAATGTCAGTCAACACTTCTTCAGTTCTATGAAAGCTCTTTTGAAAAAGTTATTCTCAATAAAACATGACATCCTAAGCAGTCAGAACTCGTCGTCTTGTCCAACTAAACAACACTCCGAGTGTTTCAATGACACGTATCCTCGTCCGTTTAAACAAAAGCCAGAGATTTCCGAGGATCCACCTCCACGTCCAACCAAGCAATATTCAGAAGTTCTCAGAAGTACCACCTTGTCCATCAAAACACAACAACGTGTTTGTCGAGGGTGTAGCACCTCTTCCAGCGAAAACAACAGCCAGACTTGCAGAGGAGTTTCATGTGAGCTTCACCTAAGAAGGAGGGAAAAGTCAGATGCTTCATGAAGACTACAAGTCATCACAGCCTGGAGCCGCTGGCAAATTCTCACGGTCTAATCCTCTCATTGCTGTTTGCTGACACCAGGTCAACAATGAGACACAACTCACCTGAACTGTAACACCAGCAATCTCTATTTTTTCACTCCTGAAAGTAAAACACGCTCATTTAAGCACCCAGAACAAAACAGGAACATTTTTCCACTGTTTACTGTAGCCAAGTGACCGGCATTACAGGACAACTTCAGTTAAAAAAAAAAAAAAAGCTGGCGCCTATTATTAAGCATCTTGTCAGGATGTGTTACTTCCATTGTTTGCAAAATGCCTATAATTGGGTTGAGGCCTCCGCAGATTCTCAATTAGGTCTATCTCCAGATATCTTACCATCTTTTGATCCCCCACTCAGTGTCTTGATTCTAATGATCCGCTTTGCCTCTGCTTTGTTTACCACCTTCCTTGACAACTTAACGCGGCGTTTCTGAGAGCACGCTGTGGGGGCCGTGCTATAGATGCAGGATTTCGACTGCGACGTCGTGGTTAAGGGCCTCATTTGTTTAAGTGATTCCTCAATTTGGCTAATTTGGTCTGCTCCTCTCGTTGGGTGGCTGCGTGCTGGGAATGCATATTCTGGCTCGCCTGGATGAGATACGAACCTATGGTCTACGGAATATCGAACTGGTATGGGGTCCGTCCCTCTCACGAAGCAGGGCTCCTGTTAATCCGAACACTGTGAACGCTAGAAGGACCGTCCAATCAGAACCTAATCGACCGCTATCGCTTCCTTTATTTGAGGAGAAGAAAGATGGATGTTGTGCATCTGCAGAGCTATGAAGGCTAAGAAAACTCGCTTGGAATGACAGCGGCAGAGTAATTCTCTGTCAAACCCGACGCTGTGTTGCTTTTTTCTTCCCCCCCTGATGGCCGTGCACATTCAGCTATGGCAGAATTTGTTTTATTCGAAATAAGCCCCTTTACCCCATAATTTTCACCCTGAAGATAAA
This sequence comes from Arapaima gigas, assembly GCA_900497675.1. Lineage (NCBI taxonomy): Eukaryota > Metazoa > Chordata > Actinopteri > Osteoglossiformes > Osteoglossidae > Arapaima > Arapaima gigas. The sequence goes on along the minus strand of UFQX01000193.1, from coordinate 336,935 downwards.
CGACTGTAGCGTAGGGGCACCGAACCTCCTCATCCACTCCCCTGACATCCCCCGCCTTCCTGTCCTTGTCCTTGCTCCCTCATGAGCGAGCTGCCCTACGATCCACTGTCAGCAAGTGAGGATCCATCTCCCCTCTCCGCTGTTATTCGTGCCGGTGGACGCAGTCTAATTACGATGACAAATTCCAACCGACTGCCGTGTAAGACGTGCCGAGATTTACGCCGGGCGTCCCCGCCAATGGCGTCACGCTCGGAGGGCAACGTGAAGACTGCAGATGGAGGCGTCCCGACGGTCACAGAGCAACAAGAATCTCTCGTCCGGGCACTGGCGTGCCTCGCCCACCATCTTCAGCAATTACTGCACTTATTTGCAGGTCCCTGACATTGACATGGGGGTTAGTTTCCAATCTGGCCTCATCGACTGATCTCATCGTCCTTGACTTTTTAATGCCCTCCTCTTCACGGAGTGTTTGTGCCAAACCACACAAATGTTACATATATATATATATATATTTATTTCTGCCTTTGTAGAAGACATCACGCTCCCAACCCAAATATTTGGGGAAGGATGCCAGCATATGCAAACGCTGCGCCGCGAGCAGCTCCTTCATCTCGTGGCCGTGTGCTGAAATCTGGAGTCCCGTCATGCGAATAATCAAAGGGATCCTCTCTGAGAAGAAACACAGCTTCCTGCCTGGAATATCATTAGGCGGACGCCACTCTGACATGCCTATAATCAAACAGTCTCCGGGAGATGAAAGAGCCGGCTGCAAATTCATCTGCCGCCGATCCTTGTTTCCTTCACCCGGGGTGGCCATTACGGCGGCGTGGAGGTGGAGGCGGAGCGCGTGTCCACGTTCGTGGGTCATACTAGCAATTTGCGTGCCGTTTGAACGACGCGTCCAAAGGAAGGAGCGGCTAGAAATGGCGCCGAGGTTAAACGAAAGACACGGTCACTAATAAATTTTGCGTTAAAGTCCCGTGTTACAAATTAGCCGTGTCACTCAATTTTTTTTTTTTCTTTAAGTGCAGTTTAAGGTAAAGGGAAGTAGAAGGAAATAAGTGAAAGGTTTAGTCACACTTTATGGGGGATGAGAACTGGCTCCCGATTTTGTGTGAGACTTGACAAAGCAGACACTTTGTGCCTGGAAGCGGCTACGAAGAGCTGGGCCAAAAGAACGGTGGCTATAAAGCGAGTCGGGGAAAGGAAGCTGAGAAAATTACTCCAACTGGGAACTCTTGAGGGTAGGATCTGAATTTACACTCTCCGGTGTCTGTGCAGCTCTAAGGGACCTACAGCAGTGATAAACCATTGTTAAAGTGACAGCAAAGCAGGCCCTGTATATCTATTAAATGTCCCTTTTGGAAATTATCATCAATGATAATCCCAATCCAGCCAGAAGGGGTTGAGGGCTTATGATGATGTGCCACCAAAACGCTTCATCCTTGTGCTGTTCCTTCCATCAGCCGTGATGCTCTCAACTGCATTAGTGGTTTACATGCATCACGGTTCTTTTTCTAAAAAATAGTTCCTTGCGTTCCCTCCCACGTGGACATGGAAAACAAGGTCCATTTCAGAATTAGTTTTTGAGCCAGTGGGTCTAAGCCAAAGTAGCTGGAGCAACTTACAGCGAGTAGCTTACTCAGCACTTCTTGCAGGGCCTCACGTAGGATTTAAACTTGTAACCTGCAGGTTATTACATGTGGGCTCAGGCGGCTAAAGGAAGACTAAGAAGGAGAATATCTTGGCTGTGGGGGGGGTTATGAACTGAAAATAGAGTCCTTGTGAAAAAAAGAGACAAAAACAACAAGCCATGAAGACATTTGTGTCACACATGCATACGGAAACCCATCTCCTTCTGAAAACCGTTTCCTTCATCTCCCCTCAGACACAGGGACATGGGGGGAGTCGAAGACACTTTGGCTGTAGTCAGTCAGATGTCAGTGCCACAAAAGGCTGCCAAGGGAACGATGGCCACCAGACAGGAGGCAAAACACACCTAAGCGCGGGGGAACAGCAATAAAAGAGTGTGGCCAGTAGTGTGTCGACACCACAGACAAGCTAGATGGTTCCCATGCTCAAAGACATGCTATTTGGGTCACCTGTAACCTGCATGCACCTGACAAAGCCATCATGGCTTAACATTGGGGTGGAGGTGTGATTGTGGACATTCATAGGTTCTCTCATACACTGACGCACGCCAGATGCCTCGAGTCTGGAAATGGGCATCATCTCCGAGTATGTGGGTCATGTAACGGATGCGGCCCACTCCCTTGACCAGAGACTGAACCCGGTTTTCCTAACAGCGAACCGCACAGTCTCTCAGCGTGATGAACGATAACCTCACCGTGTTGAGGACTCGGGTCTCCAGCTGTGGGGAACAATGCACTTCTACCCTTGACTACAGGGTAACAATATCGCTGTAGAACATTTATTTAGGCTCGATGAACCGGCCGCATCATTTGTCTAAGAACCCAACCAGCAGTTGTCAGTCAAGAGTGATGGCAACCTACACAGCATGCTCCTAACAAATGGTACCATCAATCTGACATCCTAAAGAGCGGAGACCGCGAGCGGAACTAAACAACAGCTTCTTTGCCTTTAGGACGAAGACTTGTGATCGTTGCAGCGGAATGAGGAAAAAATTTGATTCCCTAAAAAGAAAGAATCGAAACACAGCAACGAAAGAGGCAACAAAACCCTAGTTAAACACCTGTAGAGTCAGTTGCCCTAACAGATGACTTCTGTTTGGTGGCATTGAATTCAGGTCAAGAACTAATTTTGTCCTGAGTCGATGCTGATCTGAGATCGATGCGAGATGAGTTGAGCTCCCATCTCGAACTGCGAATTCCTTTCGTCACATCTATAAAAACCAGTCTCAGGTTCGTAATGTGCGACTGGCGGGCCGGACAGCTCGGCAAGGTTGGAACTGGGATTTCTTCCTCCCAGAATGAACTACTCTGCAGCCATGATAGGTTACTTCAAAATCATCTATATTCTAGGTATAATAGCATCATATAAACTACTCTCCTTATTCTCTTTACCCATCAAACTTACACAGGCTATCGTGTGTTGGCCATTGCGTTACACTTCAGCATCGCGCATGAGCAAGAAACGCCACCTAAAGTCATTTGTTAACGTCAATTTGGCGATTTAATGACGCTCAAAATTAATTTTCCATATAAATATCCCCAGCCAGTTTTCAGCCTGACATCATCCAGCCCAATCACAATGCGTCACTTTCAAAGATTTCTTGTGCCATTACCAGCGAAACACTATGAATGCATAAACAGATGATTTTTCAAGACCTATTAAGGTAAATAAACCCAGTCTGGGGCAAAATAATTGGAATTTTGGCCCCACAGAAAAGCAAGTCATCTACTTATCACTCACTGATGGTGTGAAATGGAATGGATGGGATGAGAATGCAGTGAGCCTGTGGGTATGGAAAGATCCAGCTAAATATGAAGGAAGTGATGGATATCAAACATGCAAATGCGGTAGATCGGTAGCAGCACGAAGGCTGAGGAAAAGGAATCCGTACAACTGCCGAAAGGTAAAATTCCCAGGAAGGGTCAAGAGGTTGCGCCCTTGAGGAGAGTTAAACATAAGAACATGTACTGAAGCTGTGCGATGAATTGAATGATGTATAATTAGGCCGGAGGAGTTCATCAGGTTCATAAGTCAGAAAGGATTTCAGAACATCTCCAAACAGGAGACGGAGGGGCTTTGGAAGGAGTTGTGTGACTGTGTGGTTGAGTGTTTAGTGTGTGGCTGCACCCTCGTGTCCCAAAGGCTGCTCCCGCACCGCTGATCCTCCTTGAACACCTGCCTTTGTCGGCCACCCGGCCTCCACAAGATGAAGACCCCGCTGTGGAACAGAAAGATGTCGGCGAAGTCACCTTATCAGATTTCATCTTGCAAATATTCATGAACGTGTCTGTGAGGATGGATGGATTTTCCTTCCATCTCCCAGGGTAGGGGGGGGGGCTGTCTCTCTAGGGGATCCTTGTCTCCCATTGACTCCTATTGTCTCCCATGCGTAAAATAGCATCACCAGTAGCGCTCCATCACTCTGTAATTCGCGTTTCATTGGAAAGTTCCGGATGTGAGGCTGCAGGGCCGACGCGGCGCCGTCTGATTGACGGCTTGATGGCGCACGGCTCAGGAGCCCGGCGCACCGCTGCAGGTCTCCCGGTGGGGACGGCTGCTCAGAGGCTGTCAGAACATCCCGGCTGCGGCGACTGCCGTTGCCATGGCGACCGCATCAGCTGTACCGGCGACGGCAGACAATGATGAGGGATGTCAAGGTCCGTAAGGAGACTGTTGGGGGAGGTTTGTCTAACGTGAGGATGACTTGTTTGATTGATCGATCGGACAAATTTCTAGGAAGGAAGCGACACCTGCTTTTTTCTTTTTTTTTTCCTCCTCGATACATTTTATCCTTGCAGTTTGTGGGGTTCATGCTATTAAAAAGCAGCTGGCTGACAGCTTCTCCGTTAAACTCCTTTTCTGAGAGGACTTGAGTCATTCTGCCGTGTGGAAGTGCTGCAGAAGCCATCCGCAGCCGTGACTCATGGTGGCTGAACCGATGAGACCCACCCGTCTGGTCATGTTTGGGAGCAGACGCGCAAACGGTGAACCGAGACCGTCTTTGGCGGTGACACACTTTTCACAATTGCTCCTCAACGTGTCGAGTTACAAATGACTGATTATGCGGAAAAAATACTCCACTTTATTTATTTTTAATTTTTTAAAAATATTTCGTGACATTTCAGTTTGCAGAGGAGTGAAAACCGCCTGTGTTTATGCACACAGAACACAAATAGGTGGTGCTAAAGGGCACGGAAGCAGAACGGCATTATGGGACCGCCTTAGTCCAATTCACTTCCACGTTGTTTACAGCCTGTGTTTCACGTCCCTGAGCGCGGCAGGTCAACAGTAAAGTGGGGAACGTTACCCTTGTTTACAGAAAAAGCCGGTGAGCGAACGGGAACTGAATGGAAGTTTTGGAGATGAGTTTTAACTTGGACGAAAGTTCAAAGTTAATAAAATATTACATTTTACAAAGAATGTTTTATTTATTATGATTCTCATCGGAGATTTCTGCATAAATAACAAACATGTGCCATTAGGTGTTTACTGAATGTGACTTCGGAATTACAAACAAACCAACGTGCAAGCCGAGTTCTAGGCCTGACGGTGCAGGAAAGGCGAGACGCCGGTTATAGACGCAGAAACCTTTTGTTTTTAATCTGTATAACCACATGTGCAACAAATAAACCCCCTTCCGCGTCTGGAAAACAAACCTGTTAATTAAACGGATGAACTTGGAAAGCCCTGTTTTCTTAAAACCGTATTTCACGTAATGAGAAAGAGAGGAAAAAAAGCACAATTAGAAAACAAACAAAAACCAGGGTCTCCAGCCACCGTCGTGCAGCAGCCTGAAGCGCCTCTCTGTCTATATGAGCAGATAAACCACTAAGTAAGAAGTTATATTCCTCTGTACAATATATTATTTCTCTCTGATAAAAGCTGAAGTGTTTGTTTCCAAATAAACACCTTTCCCGGCTCAGCCGTTGTTCATCATCTCATACTTCACTTTTTCCCCCAACCGAACCTTTTGGCAATAAACGGCAATAAAAAATAACAATAATAAATAAAAAAAAGGGAAATCATCTCAGGATGAAGGCAGACGGAGGGAATGCAGGAGATCTAAATCACCTGCGGTCGGTGCATCCGGCCTCTCCTCCGCTCCCAGCCACCTCCTGGCTCTGAAGAGACCCGACCTCAGCCCGCACCGGTCTCCGCCGCCTCGGCCGCGCTCCTGATAACAACGCGCGTCCGGTATCCTCCTCGCTTCCACGCATCCTTAACAAACCGAGGTCAGCGGAATTCTGCTCCCGTCCAGAAGCTTCAAGAAATCATCCTGGGGCCAATTTATTATTTATTCACTTTTTTCCCGTTTATATCTGATTTATTTATCCCCCCCCCCCCCCCCCCCCCCAAAAAGAAAAAAAAATTACACAACACCACCTCCCCGCACCCCACGCCCAGCCTAGCCTTNCCCCCCCCCCCCCCCCAAAGTTTAGATGTACTAAGGGATGCTGCCATTTAGTGTTCAGAAGTCACCTCTGAGTTCTGGGGAAAAATGCCAGGGTTTGAAGGCACTACATCAGACCTCATGAAGGACAGGTTCCAAACACGAGAGAAGCTCCAGACGCCTGTTTAAGGTGGTATTGTTCAGGGTGCAAATTCAAATTATTTAACATTTAGCCTTTATTGTCAAAGACAAGAGCTCAGACGAGAAAGTTCTCGGGCCTTTTTTGGCGTGTGGAAGTGGCAAAATCCCTCACAGATCATCTTCTTCTCAAAGGGGCTTGTGAATGCCTGTGATCAGGAATTGTGGGATTCGCGCCACGTGGAAAATCACAGCGCTCAGCTCGCCAAGGGGAGGGCCAGCATACTGGCGCAGCGACAACTGTGCAGCAGGTGGCACAGCGGTTAGACCTGCTACCGTACAGCTGGAAGGGTCTGGGTTCAAAACCCTGCTGTTGCAGCAGTACGTATGGTCAGGGTGCGATAATAGTAACTAAAGCACCTTTCAGAGGGGAAAAAGAAGCGGTGATAACCGTAATAGTGGCTCAGTACCTGTGCTGGTCAGCTGTGACTTCAGATGTGGTCCAGTCTGTGTGGAGGTGGCATGTTCTGCCTGTACCTGTGTGGGTTTCCTCCCTTAGTCCCAAGATGCATGTCTCAGGTTAAATGGTCACTTGAATTGGTGTGTGTGTGTGTGTGTGTGTGTGGGGTGGGGGGGGACATCCTCCTATGGACTGGCATATCATTTTGGGGCAGTTTCATTGCCTGGCATCCACTGATTCTGGGAGAGGTTCTGGACCCCTGTGACCCCAACCAGGATGAAGCGGTTGCTGATACTTGACTGGATAATGACAGTTATAAATTAAATCGGCAGTGAACAGGAAAAAATACAGAAATAAGGCTAAAAATAGAGTAAAAACCGATACAGTAACTGAACTGAATTCATACAATAAAAATTACCCTGCTGTGTAAGGGGGTAAACAGCTGTAAGCAGAGTAAAAAAGTACCATCTTAAGCCACCTTGGAGAAGAGAGCAAACAGATAAATAGTGGAAAATATTCAGAAGTCACCATTTCGACGCAGCACGTGCACCAAAGCGCGTTGGTTTACGCGTCTGTGGGCGAAGGTCAGAAAGCAGCAGGTTCCGTAAGGCCTTTCCGGCGAAGCCGCTGCCCGGAATAACGGCAGACAAAATAATAGCAGCGCGACACCCACATCTCTCGATATTACGGGTTACAAATGATTATTTTTTTGTCAATCCCCCGAGTACAAATGTCCTCCGTTTGTATTTCCTGCTCAGAAGAGCTTGGGGGGGGGCGATGCCCCCCGCCGTCCGGAAGGCGTATCAATTTCAATCACATTTAACGGCACGGTGGTCTCGCAGCGTCATTTCCTCGAAGCGTGTGAAACAGGGGCTCTGGCCGCGCAGGTGGAAGAAACAATTCGGAGGCGGGAGACAAAGTAATTAAATCACCACACAAGTCATTGACAGGAACTGCCATTTAGGTGTTTTATTACAGGCCTTGTTCTTGTTCAAAGACCGGGCGAGATGCGCGGCATGTTAAAAAAAAAAAAAAAAAAAACGGCGCAAAAGCGATGACAAAATAAACCTTTCACGGGAAGATGTAGCGCATTAGCTCGCCAACAGCTCCCCGGCTTTGATACGCAGGCTTTGGAAATGTAAAAATCATAAATCGGTGTTTGATTTGGGTGTCGGTGCCGTTCTTCTAATTCAAACCCCTACAGACGTTTCCTCTCCAAACAAGCACGACGCGCCGCTTCTTCACCTGCATTAAAGTAATCGAGAGCAATTTGAAGATCTCGCTCCTCTAGTTGTTTGCGTGCTTAAAAAGAAAAAAAAAAGCATCTTGAATATCTGCATAAATGAGGAGATGTTGTGAGGATGGACCCTTTGCACCCATTCAGCCAGGCTGTAGAGATAGGGAAAGTTTGAGCCTCCTGTGTCGATGTGGTGCCATCGCCATAACAACTATAAGGATGCTGCCTAAACCTTATTTCGGTTTAAATGTACGTCTATAGTTGTCACTAATAGGACCGATTTCCAGAAAAGAAGCACAAATTGTTACCTACACAAGCCTTATCTTCTACATAGCATGCTAAGGAGGCAACTGTGACCGAGTGCCAACTTTGGAGAGGAGGATCACAAAGTTTCTTGTGACAATACTTTTCCGTCTCTCGCAGGAGCTTCGCTTCTCCCCGCCTGTCCTGAGCGAGCACCTGCAATGAGCCCTAAGAACGCTTTTTACCATCCTTGTAAGTATCCGTCCTTAAGTTTTGTATCATTTAGGATTCTATTCTCCTCCTTTGTCACGATCCTGCTAATAATTAAAAACCCAAGTTGACCATGTGACTATTGATATGAACCCACACTGTTCCTATGAACTCCAGCAGGAGCATTGAGCTCCACCCCTCTGGTCTGCAGCTCCACCCCCTTTTGGTCAGTTGGTAAACCCACTCCTAAGGGGTCCACCAACCCCACCTGTGCTCTGATTTGACCCTGATGTGACGGATCAAACACCTCCTTGTGCCCCTCATAGCGACTGAATCCCTCCCAAACTCAATTCATTATCAGTATCTAAAGCTCTTCATCTCCTGTTCACGCCAAGCTGTATATCACTTTGGAGGACCTCTCTGCAAAATGGATAAATGTAGAACTAAACTGACAAATATGACACCACCACTAGCGAAAAGCACAATGCTGTTTGCCAACAGTTAGACCTCCTCCGCTTGTATCTGTCTGCTTAATTGTTGCTGCCCGTTTGCTATAATTTTCAATATGGTTCTCACCTTCTGCATTTCCACTTGGCTAATAGATGCGGATAAATGGAGCGAGGCCTTGTTTCACGATCCAAGAGCTGATTAGAGCAACTTATTAAACCAGAATCATCCATGGTAGGTGTGGATCCAATCTACTGCTGCCCAAGGCGAAAACACATGTGAACACGCTGGTATTTCAGTACCAAGGTGCCTTATTACCAACGTGGTCTCACTTCCTGGATAGCGAGTGTTTCTTGTCCTGGAGAAGTTTTCTCTTTTAAAAGTGTCTATGATAAGACGTAAACCGGTTGCTCGGGTTTAGTAGAACTGGCTGCACGGATGCCCTTCTTATTCAGGGGAGATGGAAGTTATATAAAACACCCGTGTCGGATCCTGGGAGGCAGCGGGGGATGGCGCGAGGGAGTTCATACCTGGCAGAGAGATGGGCGCCACCCACATCTCGGCTGAGAAAGACAACCCGAGGCTCAGTCCCCTGCTGACTCACGGAAAACAAGCAGGGAATCCTGCTGACCTGCACTCTGGGCAGCACCGACTGTCAAAACGGCTTCCATTACAGCGGCGAGACGTGACCACTTTCTTCACTCAAATCCTAACTTGAATTGCAATGCTAACTGCTCTGGATTTTTCTATGCAGATACTGCGTCGGTTGTTCTATTACGTTGTGTGAGGAAAACCCGGGTACGCAACAGACAAATAATATATGTAAATGTCCAAGGGGCAATTCTGTCACAGGACTCTTCACGCCGCAGCACATCCTACTTCATTATGACCGCAGCAAATTGGTGCTGTGAGCCGACCCAGGGCCAAAACTCGGCCCCCCTGGGACCACGGGGCTTCTTCACCTGTATTCTTACCGACAACTCCCTTCCCACTGAGAACAGGCCTGTCAGGTAGCCCAGGTGCTGTTCGCTGTCATCGCTAGTCCCGCTGGCAGAAGCTATTAAACTGGAGAAAAGGAGCCCTGCATGGGAAACAGCCCTCAGGCAGCTCCTGGAGGCCACTGAGAGTTTGAGGAACATCTACCAGTGAGGATCTCCAGTCATCACCCAGTTTGGCCCTTCCAGCAGGAGTCTGGGTGGGGAGGCGAGATTAACCCTAGACAAGGCAGCTGCACCTGGACTTGGAATTAAAAGGTTGCTGGTTAGACCCAAGAGAACTAATTCAGTTGCATTCTTTTATATTATTTAGGCACTTCGATGACACTTTCCTCCAGTGTTTTGGTTTGTTTATGGTTCTAATTACAGTGATTTACCTGCTTATACAGCTGTGTAATTTTTACAGGAGCAATTCTGGGTGAGTACCTTGATCATGAGTGTGACACCATAGCAGGGATTCAAACCTGGGTCCTTTAAATACAAGTGGTAGCACTAACCTCAAAACAGTCTGCTGCCCTTTAAAGTTCTTGCTATAATTATTTTCTTCTTTAATTATTTTTTTATAACCATAAAACTGTGAGGTTTGTACATTTCTTTGGATAAATGAAAACGTGGTCCGGCGTATCATTAGATGTGTAGCTACAACCTAATAAAATACTGGAGCGATGTCACAAGTGGCTTTATCCAGTCATAGTCACCAGCACCAGGGATGGACAGACACCTTTCAAACAGTTTAGGAAAACTTTCCCAGGTTTGAAACTGTAGGAGACACTTCCAGAAGGATTGGTGTTGGTCCAGAGATATAATGATGCCAAAACCAACACTGGTGTCAGGAGGGGGATGACAGTCCCACTTGTGTACTGACTGCGACCCCTTTCTGAAGGGATGCGGGTGAACACTCCCCTCTCGTACGGCTTACATCGGAAGACTTCAGCAAACAGGACATCAAGGACATCCTAAAAATGGGCATCTGAGTCATGGGTGGAGGCTGAAGAATGAGAGTATATTTTTATGGTGATAGATTTACTGCTTCTCGAGCCTTCGGCATGACAGCAAACCTCAAATCCAAGGCAAAGGAGAGTTGTAAGGCTTATATTTAAGATCACATTGCCCGTTCAATAAAATATATATTTTATTTATATATATATACATATATTTAAACCAAGAGAGGAAAATAAACTCTTGGAGGAAACTGGGACAGCAGGTACCACAGTGATTAGCTGGGACAAAGGCTGCTGATTCGAGTCCCAGGAGCAGCTCTTTTGTTGTACTTAAAAAGAAGTGCTGCTCTCATTAAGAGCCACCTGCGTCTCCCACTCCTCCCGACTATCGGGGTGTCGCTTCTGAGCGCCATGTGCCCTCGAGGAGACACAGCATAAACACGCCAAGGCAACAACGGCTCATTAAAGCTCTTCATTCACCTCGGGAATAAAATGTCACCAGAGAGGGCTGCCATCCAGCTCCTCGACTCCCCACAATCCTCGGCGGTGCTATCTCACGGTGCCACAGCACACCGACCCTCACCCTGGGGCATTGTGGGGTTGTGTGCTAAAAAAGATGCCAGTAATTAGAAGGTTGTTACCTGGCCGTGATGAAGCCCGGCTTTGCAGGCGTTCCGGTGATGGGATGTCGTACAACTGGCACGAGTCGCTCTGGGGGTAGGGGGTGTGAGGGTACGGTCCTCCTGCATTTGAATGAAGCTCTGGCATGCTGTCAGGGATGAGGACATTGCAACCCCACTGATACGGGGATAACTGGGTTCGTCCATGAATGGGGTGTTAATCACATTGTTTCACAGCCCATACATTGGAGTAGGTTATGGGTTTTGAGGGGCCAGACTCCCCCGATTCACTGGCACCGCTAAGTAGCGATGGGCGTTCTGCTGATGTGGGACTGCTGCAACGGTTTCAACAGTTTGTGAAACTATCATAAAAGAGAGCATTTTCATCTCGGCGTTAGCAGTTTTTGCTAAGAAGCGTAACTCTCGATGCTGATTCCAGACGATCACGAATCCCCTACGGAACGATCTCAGACGTGCATTCCTCGGTTTACAAATCCTAATTCGTTTCTGGAAATGTGCTCACTGGGCAAAAACTCATCAATCAAAATGCCAAACAAGATTTTTTCTTAAGGGGAAAATTCAAAATAATTTCAAGCAGTTGAAAGCAACGTAACAAAGTCTTTAGTTTGTAGTAGCTTACCAGTTAAAGACGTGGTGGCGAAAAGCTTGAGGTTTCAAACCCTAAAATGGGCACTGATGTTGCACTCTGTAGCATCGTACATATCTGATGTCAGTTTCAATCTGAGGAGCAGATGGAGGATCAACCTTAAATAATTGCATCGTGTCAATTAAAAAAAAAAAAACGTTTCCAAGACTTCTCCGCCTACGTCGCTGTGGAGTCATGTTGTTCTGTCAGCTGGCATAAGGAGGACGGCGCCCCTTACAGGCCCACCGAAACACCACCCCCACGAGTTTCTAATCTCCATCCACTCCGCCTGTTTATACCATCTTAGAAGTTTCCCCACAGCCGCGCGGTATTCATTAACAACCGAGTTTTACAGCGTAACAGATGGGTGGCGGTTTAGCGCACGTTGAAACATAATAACTGTGTTTTTTTTTTTCCGATCACCAATAGAAAAATCGAGATTGCCACCTTCCCTCGTTCCTGAGAGAGTCCTTTAATAACGGCACAATTTTCACCGGCAAGGCTCGATTCCAAGGACAACAGAATTATCTAAAACAGCGAATGATGGAGTCATTATACCATAATTCAGTCATTAAATCACCAAGACATTTTGCACTAGTATTAGGGGAGCTTAAGGAGGAGAATTGAGAACCGGGGGAAAAAATGGCTTTATTAATGTTCTTAATAGTCTGTCCTATTACATGTAATGGATTAAAATACTGCAGCCAGCTTTATTGGATAATATTTGCCTTGGAGATTATCAGAGAAAACAAGTGTCGTTACTTCTCACTGGATTCACTGCTGAAAGGTAGACACACGGGAGTATTTTTTGGGTCCAAACGAAGGAACCCACATGAGTGAAAATTCGTTGTGTTCACAAACTGATCAAACTTAGTTTTGGGAAGCATGGGTTATCGGTTCGTGTCTCCGGAACTGCTACGCCCCTGGGTCGCGGCCTTAGGTGAAGCATCTCATTGAGAAATTTAGTTTAACCGGTATGAATGCGTAGAATAGCAGCTCCAATGTGGGCAATACCGCAGTACGGCAGCTGTGTGGCGGTTAAGGAACCCGATAAGACTATTGTCTTATAAGCAGGCAAATGATAGTGAGAGAGCCAAACTGTAATGACTAAAAGCTAGAAAACAAAAGGCTTAAGATAATAAACAAATAATGAATGATTTTGTTACGCAGCAGTGGCCCCGTTGTTGCAGATTTTCTCTGGATGCAGCAGGCGATTTCACCGCCAGCGTATGTGAATTCAGATCAGCAGCGACTGAGTCATGACTAATCCCGATCTTCAAGAAGCACCTGCGGGTGGATACGGTAAGCCGACCGCTCGCACGATGGCCGGCTTTCGCACTTCAATCCACTCGCCGGAGGTTCTTGCCAGAGATCTGCTTCGGCTGACAGTCAATATAATGTTCCGGTGATGGTGTTTAGCTACCTGTGGAGCCAGGCGTGAAGAACTGACCTGGTCAAAAGTAAACTTTAGACAGTCACATGCTGAGACAGCAGTGCTGCACTCACACAGTGCATTCTGGGTAATAACAGTGGTTTGAAGGGTTCAGAAGAGCATTTGGAGCCTGGGAGCTGCCCTTAATAATAAATAAAGTAAAAATTGGGACACAAGACATATTTATATAAGGATCAGATCAGATTTCGGTGTTGAAAAGGGTGGAAAAACACCAGACAGAAAGATGGGCAGTTTCCCGTTTCAATGGTATCATACGAGAGAATTAAGGCACGGGCCTTACAGGTGAGTTCTGTCCCAAAATATTAAGCTTATTTGCAAAAATCATGAAAAAAATCCTTTTGGATATCTCTTTGGATATTTGAAACGTTTGAGGTCTTGATGTTAAACAACTGAGCACAACTTTCATTGCTGGCCTCTCAAACCATGCAGAGCAGAGAGAGCAAAATGGATCTCCAACAGCATTACGGCTACCTTTAGATCCATTAAGTGAGTGAGGAACGTGTTATACTTCACGGGCCAGTGGAGTCCTTTAACATGGCACTTAGCAGACACTGGAACCAAAGGGGTTTATTAAGATAATAGTGGGCATTGTTTCAAATGGACACTTTGAGCAGCATAGAAGCTCCTTATAACCAGTGCCTTAAGGTGCTATTCTTAGCAGCTAAAATTTCGAGGAAGGTGCAGGTGGGGTTCAGGGGAAATAAAAGAGCAAATCCAGTATAGATCTCAGTCAGTGGATTAAAAAAACGTGAAGCCGCCCAAAAGTTTTAGGACACCCAGAGCTGAGGATTTTGCTCATTCTTAATGGACATCAGACTAATTCTAGGACCTAATCCATTTTAGGCTGGTTTAAATATGGTGTCACCACATGACTTCAATTAAAAGCTTAAGCAGGGCTCGCCACCGGATTACTTATGACAAATCGCCTCTCGGGGAAGAATTAACAGATGCTCCATGAGTGCGCGAACACCGTCTATTGGCCCACCCTGAGACATAAAGCGAAAGGAACAAAGGTGGAGAAAACATACACAAACACGGAGGAGATTTGTGAGCTTATGGTCGGGTGTGGGCTGCAAGTAACATTCCGCAAAGGGTGGGATGTATTCCTGACAGTAGCTGACAGCGAGGCCATTTTCTCGAGATGCCTGTTTCTCGAACGTTGACGATTCACCGAAATCCGAAACACATAAATCCATCATTAAACATGTTTCTACTCCATAGAAATCCATTTAATTCCTACAAGCAGGCAGAAGGAGGTTTACAGCATTAAGTATGCAGGGGAAAGCGGCGCACCCGTCTGAGCGCGTCTTAACAACGCAAACAGCGATTTGCGGCCGATTCGTCGGGAAGTTGACACACGCTGCTTGACATCCCACTTTACTTCATCCGATTCCCTCCTTCAGCGTAAAATATGGCAAACATTTCTCACGGACATTTGTTGGCTAAGGCTTCGGGCGGCAAATTCTCTGTGCAAAAAAAAAAAAAAAGCGACAAATCCGGGTTTGTTAAAAGCAGGGATTCTTGATGAGACAACTGGGTTCGACCTGGGTGTTTTCTATTCCGTTAATAAACCTCTGCTCGCGTCCCGGTGACCCCGGGCGCGAGGCGTGCTGAGTTTGTGTAACCGCTGCACAGATTTCATCATCGCTGAGCAAATCTTGTCAGTCCATCTGTATCTGCGAGCCCCTTGTTGCGAGAACCCCACCGACACACGGCAAAGGCATCTTCTTGAGCTTCCTTCCTCTGGCCCCCACAGGAGGAAAGAAATCAATGTGCAGGATAAGGAAGCTAAAATAAATCATGTGAACCGTGCTGGTAGAAAATATACATCTTCATTATTTTTCTGTTTTTCAGTGCGAGAGGGGGTTGCAGGAACGCGGTATATGGAGACTACGAGCCTAAACAAACCCTCACACATAGCTTTTTAACTAGTAATGGTACATAAAAAAGACATGGAGGTTAGAGCAGATGCCTGGCAATCCAGAAGCCCTGTATCGAATCCCCACACCTGCTGTATTAGCCTCAGTTCGAGGTACTGTCCCTAAATTGACGGTAAAAATGACTGTATAAATGGGTGCACCACTGTGAATAGCTTATCGTACAAATAGTGAATGGTAGCCATACATCGGACATCTCTTTCAGTTGCTGAACTTACCGTACAATGAACACAGTCAGTCTCCCCAAAAGGAGAGCCTTTAATATCACTGTGTAAACATCCGAATCATAAAATTCTACAAATGAGTTTTTGATAAGGGTATCTGATACGGTGTAGAAATATTTATCACCAGATAAATTCTGACGCATGCAGGTAGGAGCTGGGTTCAAATCCAGCATCCCTCTGCGGTACCTTTTAACCAGTGCGCTCAAAAAAACTACACGTGCCCGTCTATAAACGGATAATACTTGTACCAAGGTAGCTTAACATTGTAAGTCACTATTTTTGTAAGATATGCTTACTAGAACCTACGCCAGAAAAGACAAGACACCAGGTTCTCTCATATTTACTGATTCTCATTAATATTCTCTATATTTATTTGCAGAGCACATTCATTTATTCCGCTAAACCTCCAAACCCTCGCTACCCCCTGCACCTGCACCACAGTCAATAATGGACAGGCTTGTATTCGCTGGATCAGTTAAGCTAGGGAAACAGAATGAATCACACACACACACACACACACACACACACACACACACACACACACACACACAAGCACCTCTCAGTGACATTAGACCAGTCTTAGAATTGCAAATCTTTAAGAATCCATCCTCCTGAACTGAACTTTCCAGACTCTGTAGCCATGTCCAAATCACAGCGATGGAGAATTTGTGCCGCAGAGCAGTGGCAGCTTGAACCAACACAATGAACAAAAACAGTCTTTGCACATTAATTACTGTTGAGTCGATGATATTTGTTTCCGCCACCCATCACTGGATGAATAATTAAACCGAGGACCCTGGCTGTTGACCTTCGCACTGTGGCAAGTTCGATGCAGGTAAAGCCGTTGCCGTGGTAGCCCTCCTTGACCGGACCACTCGACGGTTTTTGATTAATCACCGTGGGAACCAGGTGAGTCTCAGAGGCGACTAAAGACCCTTGTAATGGAAGTCAATTAATCAGTCCAGGCAGGTTTTAACCTTACCAGTCAACAGGTCCCCACCCCACCCCCCGCCAGGGCATGGTAACAAAGATTAGCGGTAATTACCCTGCTCCCACAGAAGGACTCACCAATGTACTGGAAACATTGTTTGCCACGGGTGGCTTGAACTTTTTACCTCCATCTCACCCCTTCTTTCAACGGGATAACTCTGTTCATCTGGCTGGAATGGAAGGAGAAGGTTGACTACCTGACGGTGAGGAAAGCTTGTCGCAGAAGCACTGAGAAGAGATGATGAACAGCCAAAGGCCTCCACCCCCATCATGGTAACCTTGTGTAACTTCTGCCAAGATGTGACAAAGAGAGACTGAAGAGTCAAAAGGTTCCTGGTTCTCCACATGTGGTGACAACATCAGGTAGTCTTCCTTTTAAACCTGTGTGTGTCATTTTGAATTTCTCCCTTTTAAACCACTGCCCTTAACACCGAGCCAAATTGAGTCATAAAAGAGGGAGTTGGGGAAGGAAATCTGAAGAGTTTGTCACATTAATGTGATTAAGAACCTTGCAGACCTCTTAATAAAGGACGTCTGGTCCTTCCTTGGGGCATTTAAATCATGGCAGACGTCCTGAGTCCCATGGAAAGGAGGAAGCATCAGATAGTCATTCGTGGCATGTTAGAACAACATTCAATCAAAACATTTCCAAAACTCAGTGATCCATCTCATTTTCTTCCCCTTTTGAGGCTATCAGATACGATCCCTGAGTCGCAGACATGGTAGATCATCTTTACAGCATTTATTAATCAAATACTAATCAAAATGAGTGGGAGGATTTCTGAAGATCTCTTTCTTTTTTCCTGCGGAGGTTCAGAAACTCATCTCTTGGTATAGTTAGATGCAATGGCTGATGCTGCCAACAGTGTTAAGAATCTTACCGGGGAAGTTTAGAGGACATCTGGCAACAGACAGGAGGGGAAGGAGCAAGCGATCTTATGGTACGTCTCTGGCAAACTTTCCAAGCAGCAGCTAAACTGGAAATCTGCACAAATAGAGGTGCCCTAGGCTTGAGCAACACGGCCACTGAGCTATTTTTTAAAAAGTTTAATATTAAGTTTCTTTGCAGACGCTTTTATCTAAAGCAAGCTATGCTTGGAGTCCAGTTCAGTACTCATTTTTATAGCTGCATATTCAATTTAAGTGATTTAAGGTCTCAGGACCATGTTCAAGGGTACCTAAACTCTTGGAGCATCCCCAACCTTTGCTCCTTTAGCCAGTCAACTTCCATAACACAGCACTGAGCTCCAAGTGGTACATCCAGCACATTTCTTGTACAGGATGGAATTATTGTGCACTGTGTCATTTTTCTACCATATAGAGGGCAAACTGAGCTATTGGGGCGTGTTAATATTTCGATTTCCTTTCACAGAACATCTCTGGGAGGGGCAGAATGGTTCGGATCTTGGATTTCAGCAGATGAGCAACATAAATGCAACATCGATCTTCTAGTTGAGTCAATCGCTTCCTGCCAGACAGGCCTATTAACCCTCGTCTCTCTTTATACACCAGGACTGAGGTGGTGGGCTTAACTACAGCTGCTAATTCCAGTCACCACCATCCCCATTAAGGCCACAAGAATTGAGAAGCATTCTTGTAACCGCATGAGATAAAGCTTCCAAGTGGAGAGACTTTGTAAGCATTTAAGACTCAACGCCCACATAAGATTTTATTGTATCAATTTTTCGATAAATGCAAATGCTCAGTGAAGTAGCCTAGCATGACTTAATTCTAATTCGATGTTGGACTTAATTTTAATTTGGGGTTAAGTGCCATCGGGATGATTTTGACTCTTGGCGACAGCATGAATAAAGCGTTTCTATTAGAGATTACGTAAGTAATAAGCACAGCGGTGTAGGTGCTAAACTGAATTTTCCCGGCTTTTGTTGACTGTTTACATGCGTTCGATGCTTTTATTCGGAGCCGAGTTGAACATTTTGCTCGTTGCTTTGGAAGAAAAAGCCGTCACCTGTACAAATGAATGAAAGTAGAACTGGTCAAGGTTTTATCTGGACAAGAAAAAAAGAAAAAAAAAATCAATGAACACCTTTTCCCGAAACAGAAAGTGAGAAACTTCAACCTTTCTAGAAACTTCTGCCTGTCTCAGTGTTACAGCTGCCTCTTCAAAAGACATTAATTACCCTGATTCCATCACGTATCGCAGTCTGTGACAGCAGCGCCTGGCTGAGTTACTGCTCCACAGAAGAAGTCCGTAAGAAAACAGAAAAAACTTTTTTTAAAATAAAAACTCCGGCACGGTTCGGTGACACCGACAGCCCTGGGGACGAAGCCCGTTCCTGCTTTTCTTCGTCTCTGCTTTATGGTTACGGATGAATATTCATCGGATGCTTTAAGAATTACGCGTCGCGCTAAAGAGCCGAGGAGATGCTACGACAAATTCTGCTACACGAGAAAAACCGCCTGCCACTTTCTCAGCCAATTTCCCTAGCCTTACATTTATTCCTTTAAAATATGCGTAGCACTGCAGAGGGCCTCAAATGAATTTTCATGCTCCAGTGTTACATTTGATCATCCCGGCTGCGTGGGCTTCTTGAGAATCCCAAGTGGGGCGTTCCGTCGAGCCGTTGTGTAACGTACTACAAACATATCGTCTTCGTAAACACCCAGTTGCTATAAATGCTTAATGTGCCGCAGCACATCTACATAATTCACCCAGACGTACAATGAAATATATAGTGCACAAGTCCGTATAAATAAAGATGTGTTCATTGTTGAACTGTTATGTTTGTGTGCGTTCGGCGAGTAAACCTTTAAATGCAGCGCTCCATATTGCGTAAGTTCAAAATATGTCTTTTTGCATCCACTTCCCCCTGAGTTTGCTGCAGATGGCAACTGCCACCCACATGTTCTCTCCACTTTCTCCAGTTCTCTATATTTAGTAGTACTGAGATGTGGGGGTAAAAAAAAAAAAGAATTTCACAAGTTTTAAGCACTAACCAAAGGTTACCGAGTTAAACGACGTTTGTCACGATCGGAACCTCAGGAGATTTAGCGACTCGGCTGGACTCTTCATCGTTCTTTTATGTAAAGTCACCTTCGTCGTCCTGCCTGACCTTCTAGGAAATGACGTCGGTCACCTGTGGTGTCAAAGGCATCACGTTCGTTCTCCAGTCGCCAGATGTTGATGTTTAACTGAGATCTATTTCCCGGGATGAACAGCTGCGATTAATGGCCAGCGATCTTTTACAAGTGGAGGCTATAAAATACGCTCCTTTATTGGTTCGGTTGGCGGCACTCCCTTTGGGCCAGTTTCTTGAGAAAACAGAGCCGGCCTGAGCCCGTGCTCAGATTAGACGGAAAAAAAACGAAAGAAGCTCACCTTCAGCAAAGACTTGCAACGATAAAATCCGCTTTTAGTAGCTTGGTCAGTCTGACGGGTCAATGAAACATTTATGTTGCTGCTGTCAAAGGTTTCTATTTTTTCCCGCTGTTCTGTTTCCTTAAATTGAAAGTGTTATAACAGGCAAGTTAAGCAGAACATTTTGTAATGGAATATATTTTTCTCTGCTGGACATCTGCTACAAATCTCTTACCAGAGAGCCGCACTGGTCAGCTGTTCGCCGCTCAGAATCGCCCTTCTTAGCTACGATCTGCAACTCTTGACGGTTGACGTTCGACGGTTGCGCACACCTCCGCGTTCGCGTCGAGTAGATATCGGTACAAATCGTAAGATCACCCCTGAGCCGAAACGCAGGCCTCGCGCCGCCCACGAATCAACGATAAACAGAAGCCCGCAATTTTTTAAACATTTTATTCCAAAAAAAACTTTAAAATAGGTTTCAAGTTCAAGAAAGTAGAATAAGCTTAAACACAATGCAAAGCATCATATACAGACAGATAAAATACATTTTATATATTGCAGACTAGCCATATCAGTATTACATATGTACACTAAGTATGTAAACTCGTATATACAATCTTTATTACATTTACAAAAAAAGCTTTGTTTTTATTTGAATTACATATATATCAGTTTGATATATATATAATTTTTTTTAAATTTCCCCACTAGCATTTTGTACTACAATAATGAAAAACAATTTACAGTTCAGTCAATCCTTCTTTTTAAATCTTTTTTTTATAATACAAATTTATTTTCATAAAAATATATCTCTGTACAAAAAGTGTTTGTTTAGTTGTTCTCCTGCCACGTGTCTCTACGCGTCTGCACGCTTCCGCAGGTTCTCCTTGTTCTCACCCTCGTCTCGCCCAAAATATTGGCATTTTGTCAGCGACCCGTTGTGGTGGACAGCAAACTGCAGTGGGATGGAGCTAAACGGCTGCGGCACACAACTAACTTATTACTGAGCCCCCCCCCCAAGCAAAACTTACAAAAAAAAAGAAAATATCACAGTGCATTTTTCAAAATGCTTAGTCTCCCCCATGTAAAAAGATAAAAACGTATCAATGAATCTCAGCAAAGCACGACTTAGATATAACTATGAAATATATATTATATAATATACATATATTGTTTATATAGATATTTGTTTTATGTAGTCAAAATGTCTTATATACAATTAAAATATAGCATCACACTTATATAGTTCTAGGATAAAATGAAATGGATTCACTGCATAGGGGTCGGCCGAATAATACGTATAGGAGGCATTCGAATTTGGAAGTTTAGGAGGTTCAAAAAGGGAAAAACACGGCACAGTTATATCTGACCCCTTTGCACAAACCTTTAGAGCCTCGGTTTGCATCGTTCCTGTTCCCCGCCTTGGCTTTGGCCTTTGGATCATGGTTGGGACAGGTCTCAGGTTCAAAAAAGCCCGTGTGCCCAGCCCAAAATGGCGTCAGAATCACGGTTGGAATTAACATGATGCCAAAGCAAATGTCCTCCCCGCTCTTGCCACGTGGCCCCCGAGCTGGAATTTCAGGGAAGCCGAGGAGATCGACTGGCTGTGGGACCGAAACAGAAGGCTTGAAGCACGAGAGCCCTTCATGGCATGGCATAAAATGCGGAATGACTCCATGGGGAGGCAGCAGGCAAAGTTCAATGAGACTTTAACACAAAATCGTTGCGATGACAAACACTGGAATGAGAGAATGAGGGGAAAGCCTGCTTTATATAACTCTGTGGTGTTGCTGACTAAATCCCACCCCCCGAAGAAGAAGTAGGACAGCAGAACAACTCGGGCACACTCCCGTTCTGAACCGAGCGCGAACCACCGCCGTTCTGAGTCGATCAAAGTCGCGACAAAGCAAACCCAGGTTCCTCTCTGCCTCCCTCAGTCCAGCTTCTTCACTCAGCGCTTCTTATCTCAACACCTTTGAAGAGCCCAAAATGCATAAGCGTGTTCCTTTAGCTCCGTCCCCGAAAACATGGATTTTTAATGCTGCGCTGAAAAAAAAAAATGTCAACATTACGCAGGCAAACATCTACGAAATGCCATTTGGTAAATCGCTGGGATTTAATGTACAACTGCATCTTACATTAAGGCTCAATGTCGTAGATATTGACTTCAGACCAAACATTTCTTTATTTTTCCAACTTATAATGAGACCCAGTTTTCAGGCAAAAACCAACTTTATAGCTTAGCTAATTGGTAGCTCTGCATTCTGTTAGTTTGGTAGGAGCCGTTCTGTTGAATGAATGGCAGGCCGTACGGCTGCAGGATGAGGGTAGCGGAACTCGAAGGCGACGTCTAAAAAAAAACGCACCGGTGTGTTTAATCTTCAAGCTTCGCGAATTATTGTTTCTGGACTTTTATGAGCTCAACTTGTAAACCACTAAGCAAAAGCGCACAGTGTAATTAGACCTGGACTGTGACACTGAGTTGTTTACTAAGCCAAGTCATGTAGAAGTCCATTATGTGTTTTGGATGTACTTCATTTCCGTTCGATGGATTAATTCATTAGTTTGGCCGTAATTGGAGAGCGTAACCTTTTTAAAATCCATGCTCACGAATCACAGATCCGGCTTTTTTTTAAACTTTTTAAAGCACCGCAAATTAGCCGGCAAACAAACTTTTTTCCATCTCCTGTGATTCGGGCTCAGCTGTCTGATTTAAACACGACAAAATCTGGCAAATAAGTATGGGAATAAGAGGGCGACAAAGTTTCTGTGCCGTTTATCGTGCGTTTTGGTTTGTTCGGGTTTCGTCGGAAATGTTTCCAGGTGTGAGTCAGGGAATTTGAATTTTGTCCCAGAAGGTAGACGAGGGGAAAAGCGGGTCCATTGTGGAGGTCTGATACACGCGTAAAAGGAATATTATGCTATGGCAGCCATCAGTAAAGCATTAGCCGTGTTTCGAGCGCGGTGGGGACCACACGGGTGAGTTTGTGCGGGCGTATAAATAAGCAAAATATATCAGCTCACTAGCATTATATTTTAGACAATGTACCCTGCCATGACTTTGCCTCAGACATCTCCCGGGAAATATAATCTTCACTCTTTCTCATCATCTTACTATTCCAATAAGCACCAGGCAACATTCAATTTACACAGTGGAGATAAGCAAAAGATTTGAAAGTAATAAAATTGTAGAAGCAATTACCAAAACAGGCTGAAACAACTGTGATTCTGCATCCTATGATTCATTTCAGGAGGCCCCCTTTTCTACACAGCTGTGGCTGAGACCTTAAATGCTTTCTAAAGAATGTGTGTTAGCGAATTATGGACCGGGGGGGCAGGGTGATGTCAGAAGACCCAGTAAGTTGTCCTCAGGCTAACAGGTAGTCAAACAATGTCAAGAAATTATTCATATTCTCACTTTTATGCATAACACTTCTCCAGGTGGAGGACAGTAAATCAGACAAAGGCAATGAATCTAAAGATGAAACAGTGGTAATATGTGCAGCTTTTCTGCTAATGCTAACAGGGCCTGTGGTTTTTGAGAGCTGCGTAAAGCTGAGCTGAATGTTCATGGAGACCACGGGGCATGGCCTGCTTTCCTATCTGAAGACCACTGCGACTGCATCCTTTGACCTCCTGCAGCACTTAAAGCGTAACCTGACCGGTCGTGGTGATACCTAAGTTCACTGCTGCATACTGTTCCTATGACTTCATTATTATTGCATTGTATTTATGGGTGCAGATCTAATATTGTTTAGCAGTATCTAACTGGGCATTGAAAATAAACAGTGATGTTAAAGTTTCCAGGCTTTAGTGGACTCCATTTCTGTTAAAAATTGATATTTATGTCATTCTCTATCTAAGCCAAATGTCTGATTTGATTGTTTGTCGCAGCCTGGAATTTCTCTTGGAAAAAGGCCAGATGAAATGTTGGGTGACATGAAAGCGACCTTGGATGTCTGGTTTAGAGATGAGCCAGTGGCCAGAGCTGGGATGACTGATCTGGGTGGACACAGCACCAAAAAAGAAACAAATACACGCACACAAATGGATGCAAAATTTTTGAAAAATCTTAAAGCAAACTTCCCAGCATCAGATGACATTTCCGGTCGCCTTCTCACAGGACTCACCCAAATCCCTGTTTTTAACGCCGAGATGATGGCGAACCTCGAGTTGGAGCATAAACAACTGCTGTCCAAGAGAATCCGAGGCAAAGCCCCATCAAGCAAGTTATCTTAGCTCAGCCGCCCTGACAGCCTTTGCCAATGACCCCAGGCCAAGAGTGTACTAAAAACTGACGGTAAGTCATAAATCCTTAAACCGTAGGCGTATCTGAAACTCTATCCCTCTCCATTTGGTCTAATGCCCGGCGCCAGTATGTGGGCTGAAGTGAGCTCTCCATCCGTTTTGAGCGAACATTCAATGCCGCAATCCACGCGGGTGCCAGCTCCCTTTTTTCATGAGATGTTACCGTATGGGACCTGCAAACGGGCAACTTGACACAAGTCAAACCACGGCCCACAGCGCAGGATTGCGAGTAAATGTCAATTCGTTTTGGTTACACCACTGAGAACTGGATGAGCAATTGTCAGATATGTTGCCGGGCCTCGGGGGGTCCTCAAGTAAAGCTTAAAGTGGTCCTCCGTGTCCTAGACAAGCAGCGCTAACTGACACGTGATCCTGCAACAGAGAAGAACACGCTTCGTTCGGCGATATTAATCCTTCCGTCATTCACGCACTGACTCCTGCAAGACCCCTTGCCACCCAGCATACCAAGGAGCAATACATGGCATAAAGATTTTTTTTTTTAGATAATAAGCATTACTATTTAGGGGTTAGACAAGTGAACATCATTTCGGAAATTTCTATCCCACATCTCTTTGGACAGGTCACGTGACAAGGTCAGCCATTTTCGCAAAATAACACACAAACAAATAGGCTTTTGGCTCCATAATTTCCTTTAAATAGACAATCTTTTACACACACGCACACACTCTCAAATGCACTCACTCGCTTAGCATTGTACCAGTATCGCCGTTTCCTGAAAAATTTCTATCTTAGCAATACCAAAGGCCTTGAGTGCATCTCCTTACTGTGGTTTCCCGCTAAGCAAGAGACTAGTCCTTCTTTCACAATCAAAAGGGAATCCAGATCCATTGTAAACTTTTCCCAGGACAGAACTGAGTAAAGCGAAGTGTCTGGCGAGAAAAACGGGAGAAAGTCCATGGGTGCTTGTGAAAGAGAACCTCGGGATACTGGCGCTCGGAAACGCTACATACGTAAAAAGCCAGTGGTCGCGTCCTCTGAGAACAAAAAAACAAAGAATTCCACTACCTGGAGGGCACGTCCCTTCCGAGCCAAGTCTGGGTCCGAGACACAGAACGTGGTCTATCGTGCCAAGCTGAGGGCCGCCGACTACGCCAGCATGAGGCGAGAAAAGGAGTGGGCCAGCTACAAAACAACATCTGCCTTCAGTTCGAGGATGAAGAGCTTGACAATGTTTATCCGCTGTGCCACAATTTGCAGAACCTTCTTTTGACAAAATGAAAAAAGCAGGAACCAATGCAAATTTATCATTCTGCGATAAGACTGCGTTTTGAGAAAGGTTTTTCCCTGTTTTTTCTGCTTTTTTGTTTTGTTTTTTTTTTTTACAAGTGTTCTTGTTAGGGATCCAGTTTCAAAGCCCAGTTTTGCTGGCCGTCGCCTAACACAGACGCGGGTCGAGAAGCAGCACTCCACCACAGGAAACTGACCAGGACCACATAGAACTCCAAATGAGAAATGTTTTCTTCTTTTTGTTTCTATGAGGACATGTGATGTTACTGGACAGCCTTTGCTTCTGGATGCGATGAGGAAATGCACAGGAGCCTGACGGGGAAGAAGAAATTTACGTCACTGGGATGTTACGCTAACTTTAATCTTTGTGAAGTCAGACAAGGAAAAAAAAATGACTAAGAAAAAAACTTAAAGAAAAACACCACTCTATCCACCGCCCATGTATTATTTGAATGCGTTTTGTACACAGCACTAAACAGAGAACACATATCATATTCCCTCACGATAATCCTGTTTTTCTAAAGAATTAAAGAGAAATATTTAAGCACGTTCCGAAAAGTATGAGCAAGGAGGATTTGTGTGTGTGTGTGTGGTGTGTGTGTGTGTATGTGCGCATCACACACATAATACGACACCTTAAAAATCTTGTGATTTTATGTCTTAGTACGGAAGGCAGAGTAGGACCTAAAGTGGAGGGGGATAGCGGGTAAAGAGGAGCTCTGGCGCATGAAACGCAGCGAAAAAAATCCAATTACCCGGAACTTTCTGTAAAGTTCAACGTCGGCGACTTATATTCACCATCCTTTGGTAAATCCTCGGGAAAGGCTATAAAATATTTAGCTAAAAGAAGGGGAATGAAGCAATCTCTTCCTCTCTGACTCAGCAGTTTGTCGCTCACTCTATCCTGTGGCAAAGGGGGGGAGGCAGGAAGCCAAAGACAGACTCTTCACCATCAACAAGCCTCCATTTGGAGGGACCACTAAGTAAATTAGATGTGGGGGATCAGGAAATGAAAACAAAATGAGATGCATCTAAACGTTGAAAAGGACTCTGGTGTCGCTAGGTTGGAAATGATCAGATATACCTTTTGTTTGCCATTTTGTCACGTGCTTTGCAACAAGTTTGGATCAGAACAGTTCTACTCACGAGCGTGGCTCACTTTGTAAGTTTGGTTTGTGAACCCCACGGTCCATCAGAAGATGACGAGAGTAGCGGTCGCTCACCTTCAGGAGGGAGCAAGCGCTATACTGCCGTGCACACCGTACTGACGGTGAACTCGGTCTCGTTGGCCATGATGTCCGTGGGCTGGATGTTGCGGTCATACATAGGGTTCTCGAAGGTGGCTCTCCCGTTGGTGTTCTCGTGGCCCCCGTAGCCATTGAAAGGGACCTTGGGTCTTCTCCTGGGCGTCGGTAAACAGAGCATAAGGCTTTTAACAGAATTTAGAGACAAACGCCAATCACCGCGCTTGCATTCGACTTTTCGACATGCTCAGAAGTCTTCCACAGAGTATGGCAGGCCTTTTTGACCTATGCTCCTGGGAAGCTGAGATCATCAGGTTCTGCGGGTCTCCTTAAGCTTCTGAGAGCTGAAAAATGAGCTACGCAGCATGTTTGAAAGTCAAATCAGCTGACAAGCTGTTTGGCCCAAACAGAACCTTCCTCGCGAACTCCATCGAGGACCGCAGATCAGTAGCACTGATACAAACAGACACACCTTCGATATAGTCAACGCTCTTCCAGGACCGCAGCTGAATAGCCGTGATATAAAACGTACACAAAGAGATACTTCAGCATGTTTATCGCTCATCCAGTGTTTTGGATGCTCTACCCTGGTATACACTGTATACAAACAAACACACGTTCGGTACACAATGTTTTTTTGCAAAAAAAAGCACTTTAGAAATAGAAGGCAAGAGGGCGTATGTTCTGTATTCACTGAGTATGTCTCAACATCAGGAGGTATTGCCTCTGTGTTTTGTAGATTTAACAATGACTCGTGGGATTGAAAACCATCCAACATTTTGTCTAGCGTTTAACTTTTCCCCCCCTTTTTCTTTGTCAAGTCAGGCTGTAAGAAATCACTTAGTCGTTGTTTTGTACTTTGGGTTGAAGTGAGGATTAGCCACCAGGCACTGGGGCCGATGTAAAGGTGTGTCAGGGGTTTAATAAGGCCCTCCCCAGCTTTGGCTGTTTGACCGATGGACCCCATTAGTCCACACAGAGCCTTTGTCTGAGCAATCTAAAATTCATCTACCACATGCTGAAGAAAGTGTGATTAACAGATGTGACCCAAGGTTTAATTTTATTTTCTAAGCCGGTACACAACTAACCGGCAGAATTCTTTAAGGTCATACAATGACAGGCTGGACTGGATAAAGTTAGGGAGCAAAAGGAAACAATCTGTTGTGACGTGATCATTTCCGCAACCGAACCGACGGGGGCAGAACTGGCAACCACACCAGAGAGCAGGAGGGCATACCTGTGTTTGTACAGGTAGAGCGCAAACCCGGCGATGATCATGGCGATGAAAGGCACTAAGATGGCCGCTGCGACCGAGCTGCTGTTGGAGGCAAAGTTGTAGCCCGGGGTGTCTCTGTTTGGATCCAGGTTCTCTGTATCTGTCAGAGATAAGGTTAGAGAAGAAAAAAGATCAGGAGAAACATTTGACATATTCAACTAACAGTGATTTTCAAACCCATGGTTTCAAATCCGTCTAGTGATCGTGACCCAAAATATAGATCTGTTTCATCATTACTGCTCAGAAACACAAACGCCAAAGGAACGGCTCGGCGTGCTTTGGGATAACTGCCTCTCACAGACTCGATTTCTGTCACACTGCTTTAACCGGTGGGGAGGGAGGGTGGGGCTGTTCTTGGAGACGTCCAACTCCATTATCCCTGCGATGATTTTTAATTATTGACATCAGAAAATCTGCGTTTAGTTTCAAACAAGGGGGAGCCGCCTCCCTGCAACAGAATAGCGGGCAGCACACTGGTTGGAGAAACAAAGCCAACGATCCAAAAATAAAGTCAGATCTTCAAACTCTAATAAATTGAATAATGTGGCTTCATTACGGTGCCGAGTGGAGACTCAGTTCGGCCTGCTGCTCCCTCCTTTATTAATAAGTTTGCTGTTTGCACAGTCTGTCCCAGTTCACCGGGGGAAAGGCCCGAGCATCTGCTGTTCAGAGAAACGTCGCTTCTGTTTTGTAATGGGAGGGGGGGGGCTGTTGGAGTTCTTCTGCCCTAGCTAGCACCCCCATCAAGAAGCAGATGTCTCCCACAGCTAGTCCGATTCCACTCGTTCGCAGGCTTCATCCAGTCCAGTGTGGGCGCAGGACTTGGGAGATGAGATTCAAACCTTTTCCCATCCATTCATCCATCAGTTCATTTTTAATAAGCACTAGAGCGGCTTCATGGTGACTCGCAGCCCAACCCAGAAAGAATACAGCATGGAACTTTATAACGAATGCATTCAGAATGTTAAATGTTTTAAAGGTAATTCTTTTGTTCATTTTATAACCTTAGGAGTTAAGAGTCTGTTTTTTTTCCTGGTTGTTGAAGCGACTGAAAACTTCTTGCACAGAAATGTCATTAAAAACTCTTTTCATTATCATTACCATAATTACTGTTAAACTGTAAACTGTTTAACTAGAACAGATCAGGGTGAGAACGGAATGCCAGGTGTGCTGCCATCTCCAATGCCAAACAGAGGAGTGATTAGACTGTTTAATTGCCACAATAACCTCATTAGTTCAGCACCATCTGAAGTGCGTGCTCAGCTCTCGAACCTCTCGGACCTACTGAAGCTATTGCGATAACAGTTTGCCTCCTGCCCGACTCCACGAGAAGCCGAACTGGCACAGTACATTCAGCCCCACCTGTGAAATCGCCAGTCCAAAAGCATTAGCTCACAGACGCCCGCTCCCCACGCGTGACAAATATATCTATAGAAAACTCTCGGGTCCAAGGTAAGAATTTGACGCATGGAAAAGCAATCTTTCAAAAAAGCCGGGCCTCATTGAGAAAGTACAAAGGCGAGTGCAGAGAATCAAGTGTGAATGTGTTATTTCTTGTCTTCTACAACAAAAGCGTCCAGCTAGTGTGACATCGGCGAAAAGTGGAGCTCGGAGGGCCGGTGTGTCTTAGAATTTGGTCAGGCACCAAATAAACGGTGATAAATACAAGACAGCGTGCTTGAAAATAGTCTTTGACATCATTCTTACCGAGTCTCTGGAGACCAAATTGGCCAAAGCCTTTCCCTCGAACGAAGCCCTGGTACACGAAGGAGTTTGAGGATGCCATGTAGGAGACCTGAATGGCACACATGCAAATCTCTCACAAATACGAACAGGAGTGGTTTCACGTGAACAACAAGCGTGACTGAGCCGCATGTGTAGATGGCATTATGAGCTTAAAAGAAGCACGCCAAAGCAGGACTCTTGACCAGCTCCCTCCTGTTTTATAGACACACACACACATACACACACAGAGCCATGTACTCCAAAACCTCCAGCACCTTCCAACCTGCTTCAATTTTAATTACAACCTTGCCGCTGCTTTTCCTTGATGGATGCAGAATGAGGCGCCCAACACTGATTACCAGGCATTGATTCCGCTGACATTTTAATTAACAGGAAACTTCACCAGCCTTTCTACAAAGCCCCCATTGGTGCTGGTGGTGGGGGGGATGTTTAGCGTGTGCTAAGAGCCCGTAGAGAAAGTCGGGGCACTTGTTTGGAGTGTCAGGGGCTGCCACCTCCCTGGTTCCCATCAGCCCCCAGCAGCCCGACATTTCCTTTTAGCCCAAGCAATTAAGGCAAAGAAACTTCTACACGACTAATGTGGCTCTTTTGTTAAAGTTCCCATTGTTCGCACAACCCACTTTCCTTGATACCCTTTTTTTTGCTTTCATTCATCCATTTACTCCCTTTCCCCGTGTAACTAAAGCTTGTCATTCAGTTTGTAACCATAGCCACTTTGTTCACAAACTGATATGCAGAAAGCTGCTCGTCTCCGTGGCTGGGTGTTCGGAGAGCACTGTAGCTTACTCACGTGGCCATCCAGTGCCCAGTTTTCACTTTTGAACTTGTTGACGAAAATTTCAACAGGTCCCCGGATCTGGTATACCTGGAGCAGAAGGTGGGATTCCTCCTTCTTGTAGATGCCTTGGGGATGGGAGAAACAGGTGAAGAGGGTGATCAGTCAGGAGCTGCACCTCTCCCAGGAAGCGACAGACAGAGCTGGAGATCTCGCCTGCGCCTTTGGCTTACCGGCAAGCTTGAGTTCAACTCCACTGTGATCAATGAGTGTTCCATTGACACGGTTGCCAAAGGGTTCAAAAGCCGTGATGCTCAGCATGGCTGGTTGCTTTTTCCCCAGGTACTCATATGAGCCCCTCCATAGGGAGTTCTTGGCAAAAACCCCTCCTGGAACTGCAGGCATTAACACACCACAGGTAACACTGGAGATATAGAAGTGAGCTTGCCACAAAAAAATCTACTTCTTCAAGTCCAGGATTTCTTGTGCCCTTAAGCAAAAGACATAACCAACTTATACAGTACATTTCTTCAGTAAAGTAGCCATCTGGAACAATGAATAATATATAAACTTACACGTTATATAAGCAGCTTTGGATGAAAGTATTTGATAACAAGAATGCAGTGGAATGTAGTATATTGCGATTTTTTTTGGTTTTATCCAAGTCTGACAGACACTCGGTTTTAGAGATACAGAAGGAACTCTGTAGAGTTTTAGTTTACGGCCAACCCGGAAAAATTAATACTTACACCAAAACTGATGTATCGGTGCCCGGTATAATTTAGATACGTGAGAAATTGAAAAGTGCTACTTTTCGAGTCAATATATGACACCGAATACATGATAGACGTCTGTACGCATTTTTTCTTATCTTTATCTATTTCAACAAAAATGGATCATTCATCAAAATGCGTCACTGCCCTCCTGCACGATCTACACGGGTACAACACCGCAGGTCCGTGTCCGTAAGCACTATGGTGGTTTTCCAGAAAAAGCCCAAACTCAACACTGACGCTAGACTTCACACAAGAAGCCCCAAACTGTCAGCGATTAGCAGATTAGCACCAATTTTCATTGTGATGTATGAATATTCTCCAAGAATCACTTGCGGTTCACTTGTATTCACTTATCAGTCACATTTATTCAGAGCAATTTGAATAGCCGTCGTGGCAAGGCACAACAAGTACAAACAAATCCTCATCTGTGGTGTTCCAAATAATTATCTTTGTGTATGCACAGAATTATATTACCATATTGCACTGGCTGGCTCATTAAAGATCAGATCAATCATTTTCTCTTAAAGGGTAATTTACTGGCAGATAGCAGCCTGGCAAGTTCATTGGAAGTTTTAATAAGTAGTGAAAGAGTTGATGAGGTGTACCTGGCATTTTGGCATTGGGGGGCTCCTGCACAGTTCCGATGGTCGTCCCACTTGGCCGGATATCAGCTGTGAAAACAAGAGGAAGTCAATAACAAAGGCTGGTTTCCTTTATTTCATTAGCTCTGCTGGTAGGGATGGATAGGATGGAAGGTCTCAGGGCAGTCAGTGTTTCTACCTTAACTGTGTCACTGATGCTCATTAACTCTAACACGTCTTCATTTAACTGATGTCTCTGTCCAAGGTGTCTCGCAATGTTAGAGAAACTATTATTAAGGGCCTTACAAGTATCAAGTATTTTATACAGCTTGGTGGCAGAAGTGGGATTCAATCGGTTCATTGCAAGTATGTTGTTCAAGGGTGCAACAGCAGGATAAGGGATTTGAATCCAGGTCCTTCTGATTGTAAACTGACAACACAGGGCTATAAATTTCAGATTAAATGCCTCAATTAGCCCCACCCCCTGCAGTTCACAAAAAAAGAAAGCATTAACCTGTTCCGAAAGGGAACAAATTGACTTGAACTATAAGTGGTGCACCTGTTGCGACCGCTTGTTGAAGAACAGGTATCGGCCACCTCTTTCCTTTGTGGTGACAAAGAACGGGCGCCACATTCTTGACTGACCTGATAGGAAACTGAGGACAGCGATCAAAAGATTTTGTCTAGGTTTACAGAAAAGCGGGCAGCCATCACTCCCCATTGTTAATGGGACTGTAACAGCCTTTATACTGCAAACACCATCAGCAGAATCATTATGTTTCCTGCTGATTTGGCTGTTTAGACCTGCTGGACTCAGTATCAGTTTCCTTTTGCCTATATCATGACTCCACTTTGGGTTATCTCCAATTATCTGGGCATCTGAACGTATATAAATATTTTTTCTCGGTAACAAATTTATCACATGGCCATGCAGCTATGATAAAAAAAGAAACTGTTTCTGCACCTTTATATAGTTTATTAATAAAGGTTTCCCTCTGCAGTGAAATGTCAGAGGCATGTGCCATGAATATTTATGGGGTTCTACATATTTTATGACTTTTATGATTTAATTTTATACAAGAGAACACCTTATACTCAGTTTCAGCCACCATTTTGTCCACTGCTGGGCCGTGTACATACGTGCACACAGTGGGGGCTTCCCTGTCCAGCTCCCGTCCGCTCGGCAGGTGCGGTGTTCCGAGCCACCGGCCAGGTAGAACCCACGTTGACAGGAGTAGATGAGGGTATATCCGAGAGAGGGCAGCTCGATGGCACTAACGTCGGTCTGGGCTGGGAGCTCCGGCTGGCTGCAGTGGTGTGCTGGCGGGACATGATGGTTATAGAATAGCAGAAACTTACACGAGCGACAAAGCTGCAAAATAAAACCTCAGAGTGAAATGTGAACATTTGTAAATCTTTACGCTTACATATTAGTACTCAGTTTCAAGTGCCCACTGTGCTGTGTGCATAAAGTTTTAATGAACGAGTGCATTTAATAGTATTCACTTTATGCTATTAACATCAGAGGGAGAAACAAATGCTCTGGCACGGCTTACAAGAAAAGCCGGAGAAGAGAGTCAAA
The DNA here is from genome assembly GCA_900497675.1 of Arapaima gigas. Classification (NCBI taxonomy): domain Eukaryota; kingdom Metazoa; phylum Chordata; class Actinopteri; order Osteoglossiformes; family Osteoglossidae; genus Arapaima; species Arapaima gigas. The sequence continues at coordinate 303,493 of UFQX01000193.1, read as the reverse complement.
GCTAAGAGGATCTTTTTAAGAAGTTCTCTAACTCTTTAAGTGAGACGAGATGAAACACGCAACCTGGGCTCTTTGTACACACTGCAACCACTCATAATAAAACATGTATCATAACGCAGAGAAATGCACTCGGATGCGGTGAACCGGGACATTGCAGCAGCCCGGACTGTAGCATCGGATGCGCTTGCGGCGATAAGACGCTGGCCAGTCTACACAGTCAGCTCGTAAAAGCCCAGAACGCTATGTCAGCTTGGACAAGAAAAGCCCAGTTTACTTTATCCTGCAGTAGTGTTTTTTTTAATTTACTTTTTTATTTTTTACACTTGCTTAAGGAAGAGTAAGCAGCAACTTCGTGCTGAGGCAGCTGAAACACACCAGTTTCAGTGGCGTGTGCAGGAAAGTGAGTGCTTCCAAAGGTGGTAAAATAAGAAAACACCCCACTTGAAGTGTGATTATCTTCAAGGTTTCTAATAATCCTTTAGTTTCAAAGAACACCTGATGATAGCAAATGAAGGAGATGAATGGCGTGGAGGAGAGTGTTTACCGATGCACTCGGGTTGCACGCCGCTCCAGGTGAGGTTGGGCAGGCAGGTGCGGGTAATGGACCCCTGGAGCAAATACCCCTTCCTGCAGCTGAAGAAGACCATGCTGCCAATCTGAGGAGAGAAGGGGGCACAGGTTGTTACACCTGGGACAGGTATCTCACAGCTGTGTTGCTGTGACACCACATGCTTTGCACCTACATTTACACACACACACACACACACACACTCACTGTTCCTAGTACCTGAAATCCCTGAGTGTTGTTCTGGTATCCAAACAAAGGGGCTCCTGGATCAATGCAATTCGTGTGCCCAGGGTCTAGAACAAAGAGGTGTCCTTGTCACACCAACAATGGTGACCCATTGACAGCACAGCAGGTGCAGATAGAGCACTTTCTTCCCTGTTTTTACCAACCAAGAACAATATTTTACGTTGGCCTAAGAGCCACTTGTACATCATAAGCATTGTTTATTCGGCAGCAGCGCAAGTGAAGTAATGGTGATGACTTAGACTTGTGAGTCAGAGAATGCAGTTTTGATCGGCAGAACTTGCTGGCAGCCTCACAGGAATCGCTAAAGTAAAAATGTTTGAAAAATTTTCAGGGAAATACAGAGAAAAATACGTACAGGTGTTGACTGCAAGTCAGTGTGGAAGCAGCCAAAGTCATTAACAGAAAGTTCAATAAATTATTTGTAATATTTAGTGATTAATGGTTGCCTACCTGCAGTGAAAATTGAGCTTTTATGCTTTGGTTTGTGTACTGTGTACTGGGAATAGGTGTTTTAGGTTACTCATTTCACAAGGTCAGAGGTTATCGGTTGCCACCTCACCGATGCAGGAAGGCTGAGTTCCGCTCCATGTCCCGTCAGGTTGGCAGTAGCGGCGGGCTGACCCCACCAGGACCAGTGGGGCGAGGCAGGAGAAGTGTACGGAGGAAAGGTAGGTGAAGCCACGGTCTTCACGCCTTCCTTGAGCGGGAATTCCCGGGTCGCCACAGAACACAGCTGTTCGGAGGCAGAGAGAGAAAAGGTAGAGTGAGGGACAAAGGGATGGAAAGATGGAGAAAGAAGAAGGGAGCACTTACATGAAAAAATGAAATCATATCATTTAGATAAATGTTATGATGCCTGGCAATAAGGTGAGAGTTGCATTTTATACAGTAGTAGTGATGTAACAAGTTGTTGCGTTTAAGGGAGACTCACGAAAGCACTGGGGTCTTTCCCCACTCCAGTTCCCAGTGCCCTGACACGTCATAGTAGCAGGCAGGGAGAGCTGGTACCCCTCAATGCAAGCAAAGCTCACACTGGAGCCCCACTGAAAGTCTGTGCCCACCACGTGCCCATTTGGGATGGCAGGGGGTGGCCCACACACAATGGCTACAAGGAGAGGAACGGAGTGGCACAAAGTCAATGCAAAGTCAATGGGGAGTCTACGAAAAGTCAACAGAATCAATGCAGGGTCAATGGAGACTCAACAAAGTGTCAGCGGAGAGTCAACAGAAATTCATTGCAGAGTGTGGAGACAAAGCAGCACACTCGCAAAAAAAAAGTGACAGAGCAAATGTACATCAGCGCAGTGAAAGTAGATTTGCACAGAGTCAACGTGACATAACCTGTGCAGGGATGCAACATTAAAGGAAAATGAAACATAGCTAGTGGAGAACAGCAGAATCAACAATGCATAATATTCTACCTTAAAAGATGAAGGGAACACACTTGAAAATTCCACATTGACTGAATGCGTGGAGCTCAAATTAATAGCAAACGGTAATATAAAAATGTCCGTGTTGATAAAAGAACTGGGGTGCTAGAAACCTTTCCAAACTGTTCAGGTTCTTGCTGTTATATCATTGCTTACGGTATGTGTAAGATATAAGTGCTTTTACGAACCATCTGCTAATAATAACAAGAACCACAGCAAGAAACGTGTGATGGCTTTGGAGGCGTGGGCTTAACTGTAGTACCTTTGCAGACCGGCTTGGTTCCATTCCAGGTACGGTCCTTGGTGCAGAGGAGGCTGGAGGCCCGGTCAGCATCCATGGTGAAGCCTGGCAAGCACTGGAAGGACACTGTGTGGTTGTAGGTGAAGTCACTGCCAAAGCGAATACCGTTGGCTGGTACCCCTGGGTCCCCGCAGTTGATCACTAAAGAAGTGGGCCGGTAAATAAAAAGAGAGATAGAGACTTGTCTAAGCTTTCCACCACACTCAGGGGTGCGCCGTGTATCCCAAGGGAGACTGATATCAAACTGTCCTTTTAGGCTAATGAACAAAGGATTGGGACTGTTTTGACAACATTGCTTGATCAACAATGCTGCTGCACTGCAGAGAAGGTGCCAGGGAGATTTTCAATAGTGGCGACTTCCGTTTGGACTGGATGGAGCTCCTGTATTGAAATAGTCCTTCCTGCTATCTACGTTTTCCAGCCCCGCCCTTCTATCACGACGCCGATATTCTCCTGCCAGGTTGCAGTCAGTGAAACTCCTTTTCATTCTATTACCTCACTTGGCTGGAGCTCACTGCCATGTGGCAAGGTCTCAAGTTAGCGTTTGAAAGAGACAGGCACAGACAATGGCTTCCTTCAAGGAGGAGATTAATCGAATGCCTACAAGAGCTGCACATTCACTAGCGATCCCCTTCACAAAGGAAGCTTACAAGAATTAACTGAAGTTATCGGGTCCGAGTTGGCCGGGCTCTGGATAGCAGCCTAATATGGCTTTTAGGAGCGCTGAACACACTTGATATGATCTTGTCCAGTTTGGCTATTTTCATTCAGTGCAGCAACCCTAATTTTTTGCTTCCATTAACAAGATTTCTGGAGTGTTAATAACAACATGTTAAATTTGCAATGGTTGGAAATGAGACCAGCCGAATCGCAAAAAAGAAGTTTATACAGATCTGAGAATTACAAACCAATTAGTCTGAGACCCATCTTGTACAAAATACTGAACACTCTGCAGATAAAATGGAGTAATTCCTAGAAAGTAATGCTATGGTTCAGGACACTGAAATCTGCATCAGTAGGATAGGGATGTTATTTAAGAACCTGGAATCCCATTACTTTTCGTTAGTAAACAGGCAAGATGTTCATCGAACGCATTTACATATTTACACCGGTAAACCATCACTGGCAAAATGCAGCTAGCAATACTCAGACAACCAACGGGTCCTGAAGTTTCAGCACTGATACTCAAACAGGTGAATCCACATTTCTTGTTGCTGTCCCAAAGCGTTTATATGGAGAAACTGAGGATTACCCGCGTTAATCTGCCATGGGATCTAGTTTGGCAGGCCAGGATAGGTTGCCATGGAAACAGAGCTGGCTCATTATGGCCCTCTTCTGTGTGATGGGTAAGACCTAAACCTAAGTTAAGCTTGGACCATAACTGCACCCAGCAGTGAATGGTGATGTACGGCATGGGCCAACCACTGTGCCCACCGTGGGTGTGATTTTCATTACTGCGGGGCAGAGGTGGGAGGGCAGGGAGATGCGGTGGGCAAAAAAGAAAAATGGTTCATCGTAACGTCCGAAGGGTAAGCCATCGACATCACTTTCCAAGTAACCCCATCCACATTGCTCAACAGGGGATAAGTGACAAAATTGTTACGAAATTAACAGAGCTCTTTATATCTTTATCTGCCACTTGCTACCCATATAGAGGGTAACCACCTGATCTATATGGAGGGTAAGGTCTTCAGACCCGTGTTTAGGCACACCTGTGCATTCTGGTATGGTTCCAGTCCATGTGCCATTGACTGTGCAGTGCCGGGTCAGGAGTCCAGTGGAGTAGTATCCTTCACGGCAGGCATAGGTGATGGAGCGGGAGAAAACCAGGCCATCATGGAAGACCACCTGGGCATTCCGAGGAGTTCCAGGATTACCACATGATATCACTAGAAGAGAGAGGGAATATTGTCTGTCAAAGGACAACCATTTTACCTGTGATGTCTGGTTTTGGATGGCTATGGTAGACACAGGCTTGGTATATTTGCCTGAGAAGAGGAGGAGGGAGAGACGGTGGGAGGTGGGGGGACAGAAGGTCATGTCGTCGCCTGTGGCAGGGTACTGATAGACAGCATGCCGAGGAGCTCCTGAATTATTCCACTCACACCCACACCCCCAGCACCCACCCACCCGCTGTCCGTCATTCACTCTGGACTCCATCCTGCTGCTGCCACAGTCTCTGTCACGCTCTGGAGCTTCCGCTTTCCAGCTGCACAGATCCGGGGACTGCCAGACTCCAATTCTTTTGCATCCGGGAAGGTATAAATAGCAGCACACTGCATAGCTCCCCTGGGGTGTATAAGGAAGTTACGTCTCAACCGAGCAAGTCTCCCTGAAGTCTCCTACCTGACTAAACACTGCTTGATTACTCCAGGAGAAATTCAGCAGTGTGTGTCTTCATCTTTACATTTCGCTGTAGCTCTGACTTCATTTTTCTCCCCTTTGCACAGTGCAATAAGTGCTTTCAACTTACAACCCTGTGGAATCCAGGAAGATTCACTCTATTGACCCCAGTGGGACCCTAGGAGACTTTCACTTTGACAAGACGACTACTCACTTTGCATTTCTTTGCAACATTCATATAGAAAGATTGTGGTCAGAGTTAAACTGCATTAAAAGAGTGGTACAACTGCGGAGGAGCAGGGCTGGCTATAGCTACCTGCACTTGTCGTCACTGCAGAACCTACCCCTTGTCATTTGCATCCACAGCACTTCTCCCCTTCTTGCTTTTACTATGTAGATTTATGGATGTAAGTTGGAGGAGGTATTGATCTGGTCTTCCAAAGTACCTCCACGTTCAAACGTGCCATCAAGCTGCAGGTGCCGGGTGGGAAAAGAGCAGGGCTTTACTCCCACTCACTGTCTGCCATGCAGCATTCCATGGAGACACGCTCAACGCAAAGATCTCAAGGACCAAACCACATTTGTGAGGTGTTCGAGTGGCAGTCCAGTCTTTGTTTTTCTTGGCTCCTGAAGTCTGGCTTATTGCATGTCTGCGAGAAGGCAAATAAGACAGCTCGACTGCTTTCGCAACTACTCTGCCGAGACATCTGACAAGCGGCGAGATGCAGGTGAGTTTTATCTGCACATCGCTAATTAGCCGAATGGCGGACGCTGTCTTTCATATGGATTTTTGGGCTGCTTGTGACTCAATAAGATGCGAGAACTGCGGCAGCCGGGGTCCTAGGCATGCTGAGAGAGGAAAAAACACAACCCCCTCCCCCCTCCCAAAAAATAATAATAAAATAAAAAACACATGTTCACCACAGGTGACGGTATGGTGACAGCCTGACATTCCTTCCCACACCACCCCCCCATGCCTTTCCACTTGAGAGAGACTGCAAACCACTGCCGGGAGGATTGACAGGAGAGGAGAGGATGACAAACTGAGGGATGGTGGCAAGCAGTAGCCTTTGGGAAAGAGGAAATGAAGGAGAAAATCTGAGTCACTGACAGGGTTAGAGTCAGAGTGTCGTACAGGCAGCGGGAGACAAAAGAACCAGTTACTGAGAAATCAAATACATAGAATGCTCCGAGTTATAATTATATTTTCCTGCATAAAAACACAGACACCAAATATTGAGAATGTGCACTTGTCCAGAGCCATACTACACCCCTGTAGAGCTACTGGCACCAAGACTGTGTACTCCTGCTAACTCTCGTATCACACCAGCCCTTCCCGATTGTACCTCTCCTAGAGTGTCTTACCATGGCACTCAGGCTGGATGCCCGTCCAGGTCCCGTTGGCCAGGCAGGTCCTCTCTGGAGAGCCCTTCAACGCATAGCCAGACTCGCAGCTGAAGCGCACCATGCTGCCGATGGAGAACTCCTCCCCCAGCCGAATTCCATGGACGGGCACACCAGGGTCACCACACATGCCCACCATCTCACCTGTTGGGGCAGGAGTCTCCTTAGAGCAACATCATTTGACACCACCAACAAGGACACAGAATAAACCACACAAGTAAAAACTGCATTACCCAAAAAGTGTAAAAGTAATTCCGAAGGGTGCCCATCTTTTCCCATTAAAACAGAAGACCAGAAGAGAGATGATAAAGGTAGAGAGATGATGGAAGGGAATTAAGAGGAGGTGGAAGGCCATGGAGGAAGAGGAAAGGGTAGGAGGAGGTAAGTATGAGAAGAAGGAGGAGAGTGATTGACACTGGATAAGCGCATATGAGGGATTAAAGATTTCTATTAGCTCCCTGGGCTAATACCTCAAAGCGAAGGTCTCATTTCAATTCAGCTCCTTTGTGTTCACATTCTCATATAATCTCTATATCCTCTTGTCCATTTCTACTATTCTGTCTTTTTTTGCACACTGCAATGTTCTCTAAACACTTTCAACATTTTTTCAATGATAAGACTCCTGTACGTCTGCCACGGTGGGCTGTTGCAGAGAATAGCGAGGTGCTACTTAAGCAGTGTTTACCGGGGTTTATCGGAAAAGCGGTGCAATAAAGGGAGGGTTTTACTGTCCTCCATACCTCCACACCGTGGAAGGCAGGCAGCAGCACCCACTGTATGAATATCATGAATTGTGACATTAACCTGTCAGATGGGGCTTTGCAACAGGGCAGAGGGTTCATGGAATAGACAGGAGGGCCGGGGGTAAAGCTGCAGTGGCTACGGCACCTTAAACCGCGGTGTGGGATGACGTTCGGTGCCGCATATCAAGGGATCATCAGCAGCAACTGATCATCAGTCACCTGTGTTTTATGAGTTGCTGTATTGTGTTTATTTTTAAGGCACAATTATGATCAGTTTCCTTTATACTAAAAAGGCAACTCTGTGGATTAGAGGCCAGCTTGCGGCCATCGATCGCCGGATTAGTGCTTCAAGCGGAGAGCTGCAGCTGGAGTATGATTGTTTCAAATCTTCGAGGCGCTAAAGAGGGGGCTTCATAAATTGAGTCATATTTCCCATTGATCCAAAGGATGGGGACATGAAAAAATTCTAGTCAAACTGCCAACTGGTTCACTGGCCCTTAAACCGCAGGGTCCCACCTACTAAACCCCCTGTTGGCTTTTTTTAACTGAATAACCTGGTCCTGGTTACCGTTACTGTAGATGAATGCAAAGAGCTTTACTGCAGGTGGTGTGAAGTGAGACGTCAGGAAGGAACGACTCTACTGCCGCAGCCTCAAGTTAAGCGCAAAACAGACAATCAGACCAGAGAGATGTGGGCATATATAAGAGCGTCCAGTCAGGAGAGCTCACCGGAGCAGTGTGGCAGCGAGCCGCTCCAGTGGCCGTCCAGCTGGCACATCCGCGTGGTATTGCCGATGATGGAGCGCTGGCCGATGCAGCTGAAGCGGATTACGGAGCCGACGGTGCGGCGATCCCCCGAGATCTGGGCATAGGGGGGCATGCTGGGCCGGTCACAGAGTACCACTAGGGGGAGAGAAAGTTGAACATGGGGCGTTGAGCATGTGACAGAGTCCAAGGACACCTCACAACTGTTCTGAGGTCCACGGCTCTCAGCCCTCATAACCTTAATTACCTGGAAAGTGGCCGCTTGAATGGAGAAAGAAAATAGACTGTAGAAATTTGCTGCTTTCACTGGTTTCTCTTATCTCCTCTAAATAGTACCAATTTGTATTCATTTTAAAAAGAAACATGGTTTCTACACATCATTTTGACTCCCAAAGTGGAGGCATATCTAAGGATAACAATGATGAGGAGGACTCACAGAGGCACTTGGGCAGTGAGCGGTCCCACGTTCCGTCCCCCTGGCAAGCTAGCGCTCCTGTGCCCAGCAGGTAGTACCCCGGGTTGCAGCTGTAGGACATGGTGGTCTGGAAGCTGAAGCGATGGGGGCCACTGGACAGGACTTTGCGAATGCTGTTCTCCACGTGTCCAGGGTCAGTGCAGTTAACAACTAAGGGTTATAGTGGGAGGATCAAAAAAGAAGGGCTTACAGTACAACTTTTGCGACGTCACTGGTTGTCCTTCTTCAACGTGTATCATTTGAGCATAACCTGTGCCTTAGGAAATTTGTTTAGATTTCTTTACTGTTTAGTGTTTGCTTTAGTTTTGCTCATTCATTATTCATAACTGCTTCTCCAACATAGGTTGGCAGTGATGCATCTGGAGCCTAGAAGAATAGAATGTAAAACATGGGACACACTGGACAGCATGCCAGGTCATCATAGTGGAGTCACACACTCTCATTTATTCACACATACACATACTGTGGGATCTTAATAGTCTGCAGTTCACCTGAAACGTGTTTTTGGATTTTTGGAAACCAGAGCACTCAGGGGAAACTTGAAAAGAAGAAAATCCGCAAGGGGCTAAGAAGCTCTAAGTTATTTTTTGCAGGTTGTTTAGAGGTTCTGCTGACCAGAGGGATCTATGCTGTTGTACCCTTGAGAACGATTTCCCCCTAAAAAAATCATGGAGCGTCTGCTAAAATTTGGGGACCACTGGAAGTTGCTCTAAGCTTGGAGTCCAATGATGGTTGCTGCATAAACGGTTAAAAAACAGAATTTTGTTTTCAGTCTTATTAAAACTACATGGATGCCTTCACAAAGAAATAGGTTATGTTTCAGAACGGGAACTGTGTTTCACCGGAACTCCTTTGTATCCCTGCAGGTGTTTATTTTTTAGGGAGTTTTTTCCCCCTTTTACATTTATCCAAAAAAGGTGTCATGGTTCAAAATTGGGACAAGTATTCCCCCTCCCTGACAACACTCGACTTTACCCACTTAAGACGCCTGTCTTCCCTCCAGCTGTGTCAGACGGGCCTGTCAAAGACTCTGTTTCTACACTCGGAGTAAAAGAAGCAAACTGTGAACTGACCTGACAGCTAAATTGTCAAACATAACAGTGTGAAAGGAGGGGGGTATGGGAGAAAAAAAAAGTTTCCGATTTCCGACAACAGTTTAGACTCTTCTGCAACCAGTCGCGATGTGATGCAGGTTTGACCGCGAGAGACCCGGGACCTGACTGTGGAGAGAGAAGACTACCGGTCGAGGGATTTGAGCGGTAGGTGTAGCGGTAGGTGGTCACGTATGGATAACTTTGCAGGATGGGGGTCAGGAACAAACAGTGTGTTCGGACCTGATCAATCCCTGAGTCGGGCTGCATCTCCAAGCACACGTCCTTTCCCAGTCAACCAGGGACAAAAACAGCCCAGACCTCGAATTGGGATGCGCATTAGGAACACGTCCCGCCAGAGCAGCTGCCATTAAAATTCATGACAGATGTTATCAATAACCCATCCGCAGCATTTCTTCTTGGCAGGGGACTCCAGCTATTTGTATTTTATTGTCAAGATGATGGAAATCGGAACTGGGCAGACAGATGGTTCTTTTCTGGTGGAGGGTCGCCCTTCTTCCGAGTGGAAGCGCTGCCAACGGGGGAATGGGGGCGCCCGGCGGGGCGATGCCACGGGAGGCACCATCTCCAAACCAAACGTCTCCATGTGAATGTGATGCCCGTCAGGAATGTGCACCAGATGGTGAGGAACATGTGCTCTAAACACCTCCCTTCTTTCCAGGAAAGAGAGGGTTAACCAAACCCATCACCCTGAAGACCAACGGTTCACCCGGGTGGCACAATGACCACGAAGGCTCAAAATAACAAGAAGTGTTCTGTAAACCGCTTGTGTGCAGGTTGCATGGTTTCAGCTTATCCACAGATATCTATAATTCGTCATTAAAGAACTGAGGAGAGGGGGAAATGTCATATATGGCACGGATATAGCCATCGAGATCGCTTATACTCAGTCGGTGAATATGTAGCCCCCGTGTGTGCGATTCTCCGTCGGCCTCTAGCCATGGCACTGTCGGTACTAAATAGTACCGTTTGAAACATACTCCTCAAACAAACATCACACATCTTTACAAGTACTTGTATGAATGGTCTTTAAATGGTAATAAAGTTTTTGTATTTCAGGATTATGGCACAATAGAGTATATATTATGAAATATTTGACTTTTTTGATCGTCTATGCATCACCCTTCCTAACATCAACCCAGAGAACAGAGAGTGCACTGTTTACAGCTCAGTTGCTGTAAGGCTCTTTACCTCAGTATGGTGCAGAAATACATCCAGCGGTACAAATGGTTTTACCTCTAACGGCTTAAATGTCGGTAAGTTTTAAATCCTATTTGTTTGTTTTTTTTTGGAAACCGAAACAACCAACTCAGAGAAATAGTACAATGAAAGTGTGCGAAGTGTGTATGCGTGAGGGCATCGAGAGTTACAGTAGAGTTCCTGTCCAAGGGAGTAAAGTTCATCGCAGATGCGAACACTTTCTAAGGTACCAAAAGAGGCCTCCAGGAGCCGGGAGCACAACTAAACCACTTCCCTGACTCTCAGTGCATGAGTGATCATTTACGCCATCCAAAGTAATGAAAAAGTCCCAGACAGGCAACTTTCGGTGCAATGGGCCGGCCACACAACTGTGGCAACCACGGCGTGGACGTGGTGGGGTAGGGGGGCAAGACGGTCAACGTTCCTCCTGGACGATGACAAGATGGAGCATCTGCCTACTGCTGGACACCAGCCAGGCTCAAGGGCTTCTGAAATCGTTGCGTGTGTGTATACATTCTTATTATCGGGTATGTGTGCTCACATATGTGAAGAGCTGCGGGTCTCTTGCTGGCACAGTCGGGGGACATTTGGAAGTGAGCGCCGGGGTCCTCTGACACAAATTGCCTCTGATTAGAAAGAATGCACAGAGGCCTCCTGCATTATTGATGCGGCCCCGGCGTCAGCGTTTAACATCTCATTCTTCGCCATTATTGGCCGTCCCTCTGTTGTTCCCTTGATTTCCGTAAAGAGCCTTTAATGATCTGGTGCCAAAGGTGGGAGGCAAAGCAACTTGGAAATTATGAAGGTATTAAACCTCCTCCAAGAGGGTAAACATACATTTCATTTAAAACGAATGCTATATTATAGTTTACAGAACAACGGCAGCAAAAATAACGCGGCTCTCGCCCTTGTCTTCGATTCCCTGCTCACCCCTCCCTCCTCCTGACAGTATTTGCTTAACCATGAGGAAAAGACCCATAGCAAAGGTGAGAATCATTGGGGTATCTTCCCTGGTGTGCGAGTATGTGGCCTAGACTCAACCAAGCTTGTTTCCGCAAGGTTATTTTTGCTAAATTCTCAAAGGAAACTGATAAAGAAATAGAAAAACAACACTGGCTTTAAACACGTAACACATTCTCTCATCGATCTTTGCCGCTAATAAGGCGTGGACCCCTGGAAGGCTTTTAATGACTCTGCGGTGTGTGGGGCTTAACAGAGGCTTAAAAAAGTCAGCGCAAACTTCTTGAGGACTGTAAGCAGCCATTTACTATAGTAAATAATAGAGCGAAGCTTGTTTACTGTGCTTTCCTTCTCGTATGCACAGTTTGCCAGCAGTCGCAGCAGGAGCGTGATTGGTGAGCGGAGCCCGAAGGATCACGATCGGTGGTGTAATCACGTCGCTCATTTGCTCTCCATGGTGCCGCTTTGTCCTGAACGGGGCTACGCGGGGTTTTTGGGGTTCATTACACTCTCCTTACACAGGACTTCCCGAAGGGCTGACCGAAACCTTACCATGGAACGTGGAACTCATGAAGCAACATCTGCCTGAAGTTTACCCGTTGACATTTTTGTAAAACACATCCGCTCAGGGTAAAAACATATACAGGAGAACATAAATACGTAACACACACTCACACACATAGATACTGACACACACATGCAGACAGTCACGTGGACATGAAGCCCTACTTTTGCAGATGGGCAGCTGGTTGCTCCACTGGCTGTTGGCCTGGCATTGAGCGGTGGCCGCGCCTTGCAGCACGTAGCCAGTGTTACACGTGAACCGCACGATGTCGTTGAGGTTAAACTGCGAGCCCTGCGTCATGCCGTTGGCCGGATTTCCCGGGTGGCCACAGGTTATGGCTGTGGCAAAGACAGGGGGCACAGCTCATTCGCAAAATGACACCAAAAGGTGCCAACACACTAAACACGGTTACCGACTGAGTTTATGAACAAACAGAATGTAGCTGAAGTAACACAAATGAGGAGATGACTTAAGCAGTCCTTAGACATCAGGGATGTGATCGGAAGGTTACAGGTTTAAATTCCTTGACTGCAGCAAATGTCCAAGTGTGTAGAGCCTTCAAGTGTCTGAATGGCTTCGGACGGCAATGTAAAGCAGTAATGTTACGGCGCACTCACGGACACACACGGGGGGCCTCCCAGACCAGCGGTGGTCCTGTTCACAGATGCGTACGGACACACCGATGAGCCGGAAGCCCTGGTTGCACTGGTAGACCACGCTGCCTCTGTAGTTGTAGTTCTCCCCGACGATCTGCCCATTCACCATGGGCTCAGGAGTACCGCAGTGGCCAGCTGGACACACACATACACACACGTGCAAGATCGAGACTCAGCCACTGAAAACAGATACAGCGACTTCTAAAAGATGTCTACACATCATTTTTTGAGGACATCGGGCATATTATATGAACACGCACCGAGGCACTGGACCTGTGTTCCACTCCAGAGCCCATTGGACATGCACTCTCGGACCCGAGAGCCCACCAGTGTGTACCCTGTGTTGCAGGAGAAGATGGCCGTGGCTCCAAACACAGTCAATGTCCCAATCTTGTTCCCATTGGGAGGAGTTCCCAGGTCCATGCAGGAGATGACTGTGTTTTAGCAAAGGGGTAACAAGATGCGTTTAACCGGTGTCTTACAATCCGAGGATCCATGTTCAAATCCTACTCTTGCTACTGAATCCTTGAACAAGATACTTACCCTGAGACATAGTGACTATCCTGCACTATCGATGGCTAAATAACTCAGTGTATAAACCCAACAGTGTAAGTCACCTTGAAAAAAATCAGCTAACTGAAAAAGTTAAAATAACGGGTAAAATTTCAGCACCACTAATATGACTAGTCAGATTAATTCTACTAGCTAATCTAGAAGCTATTTTTGGATTTCAGCTGTTGAGTGGCAGCTATTTTTACACGTAGGAGAACACTGTGGAACCAGTAGTTTTAAGAGTGGGACTTGTCTTCTATTGTCGGAGATAAAAGAAAAATATTCATCATCAGTCAGCCTTCCAGGATTCCAGTCTTTTCTCAGCATCTGTTTCAGTCAGGGATTGATGTTTTTTTGCGGTGGTGTGTAACGTGAAAAACATGATGGATATGAAGACCACAGGTGATGTGAAGTTCCAGCAGAAACGTAATGCTTACCACTACAGACAGGACGAGGTTCTGGATAGTCCCATGTTCCGTTGGCCTGGCAGCGAATGACTCGTTGACCCTTGTAGTAGTACCCCGGGTCGCAGATGAGCATCATCATGGCGTCAAACTGGTTTTGAGTCCCATAGATCAATCTCCATCTACCGTGCTCCACCGTTGTGTGACTGATGTCAGGACACGTAACCGCTGAAATACAAGATGTTGCAGCTTTATTTGGTCAAACCTCCATATATTTGACAGTTAACTTTCAACATTAACATCTTTCCTCTTCAACACAACAGGACTTCTGTGTAGATCACACACAACTTTTTTCAGCTGGCCTCAGATATACACTCTGCACATCTAAGGCTCATTCATCCAACTTTGCAGACGTTCACCTTTATCCATATATTCAATCCTACAGTCCCTTACTTATTGCTGTTAGTGTTATATGGTAGGAATTTAAAATAATTTGGTTGACTGACCAATGTGGGAGGAGCTTACGTATGCAGCGGGGTGGGGCATCTGCAGGGCTCCACCTCCCAGATTCCTGGCAGACGATGGACACCACATAGGGGCTGGAGAGCCGGTAGCCTGGGTTGCAGTGGTACACAGCTCTGGAGCCCACCGTGTAATCGCGTGCGGTCACACTGCCATTGATGGGGGCCGTCGGTGCCCCACAGGACACCACTGGATATGGAAATTGGGGCAGAAAGGTGAGGAATGACACCTTAAAAACAGCTAAACCTGTGACCTGATCGGTCAGAATGTGCTGTGGAGGCATAGAAGATTTGGCGATGTAACGGAGTACTAGCATGTGTTGTGTAAAATACAAATAACAAAACTAAATGAAAAATCATGAACGAGGAGTCAACTTTTAGCACAAAAAACAAAACTAGCCAAGAATGCACCCCATGTGCACTCCTGACTCTAAGCAGCATCAGAAAGAGTACCTATTCTACGTGCACCTGCTATGTTGGAACCAAAATTTCCATCTCAGAGCATCAGCTTCCCAAGCTCTCCGATGTCGTGCTGAATCGCTCCCACCGGTACGGCTGTTTCCCCATCTATTCTGAACAATTTAAAGCAAAGAGGCGGCCGACTAAACGCAGCAAATAAGGAACACATGAACACAAACTGAAATGGCACGATGGGCAAAACGCTAAATGCGCTGGGGGAAATGCACCACTTAAGAGATGCTCGCTCGCTCACGGAAGCAACATGTTCAAAATGAGCACTTTATGAAAACTTGGGGATGCTGGGAAGTGATGGAAGATAAATTCGATAAGGCACAACAACCGCGATGTAGACTCTTCCTCCAGACAATATGTCTATGCATATTGCTCCACCCACCACACTTCCACTAACACCTGATCCCGTCCAAATGCCCAACCACTCAATTCCAGCAAGAGCAGACAGGCGTGCAGGTCGTGTTTACCTTGGCAAAGAGGTACAGGAGCGTTCCACTGGTACAGGCCTTGTGGGTTGCGGCTGCAGGTGGCGCTGCTCTGGCCGATGAGATGGAAGCCAGGGTCGCAGCTGAAGCGCAGGGTGCTGCCCAGCTTCGTGCCCGTCATGCTGTGGACCGAACCGTTGACCGGAGAGTCTGGGGGGCTGCAGTAGGACGCTACGAGATCAAGACATCAATGTAGACTTTTACTTTTTAAATGCATAGAATATTCCTCCTCATCTTTACTTAAAAAAAAATTAGACTCTGCTTCATAAAAAGTTAGTTTTTATGATTTCTATCTATTATACCAAAATTAATAGAATGCAAAAACCAGCATGGAACAGAAATTAGAAGTCGCAGCTGGCTGTAGCTCCGAGTTCTGTGAAATCCGACAGTACGGCATATTTGTTAGGTTACACATATCTCCGTGACTCAGGTTATATTTAAAAAGGAAGTGGCTCCGGATTCGATGGAAAGATGTGTAATTGAGCAAGCAAGAGATAAGATTGGAAGTAGAACTGGAAAGAATCACTCCTCAACCATTATGCTTCGATAAGAACAAATGTGCAACGTCTCAATAAAAATGCTAATTCCACTGTAACAGCAGCGATGACTATGGCAACCCCCAGTCGCGGCTGAAGTCTTTAGCGCCCTACAGACAATCAGATAGGACCACTGCAATAAAGTAAGTTACGATTGAACCGTGGTTTGATGTATGAGCGGTTTTATGAGCTGTTGGGCTCTCAAGCAAATTGCATTGTTGGAGCAGAAAATCAAAAAAAACGAAGCAAAAATTCGACGACCCGTTCATCCGACAAAGGCGGCTTGAGAAACTTTAAGTGAAGGAATGATCGTGGAAGTCACGTACGACATTCGACGTTAAATAAAACTGTTCGGAAGGTTAAAAAAAACGAGCGCGGTGGATTTGAGAAGAAGGAAGTAGCTAGCTATTCCAGCTGAGCGCTTAATCGCATTTGCATGGTTCCCTTTTGTCTGAGCACAAAGAGACTGTCTTTCAGTTCTGACTTTGACTTCTTTTTCCGACCTCAAACAGCCCAGCCCCGCTAACCCGATTGCGGAGACCCCGGTTCGCCTTCGACATCTGACTCGGACGCAGGTCAACTAATCGAATGTTGTGCTTCTACAGCCGAGAAGAAAAGGTCGACGTGCCCTACCTAAGACATCATAAAGGTACGTAAGGATTAATTATCTGTCCGCCCATCTCTTCTAAACGTACTTCTGTTTGGCCAGCGAGGAGAAGACAAGTGATCCAAACCGCTAATTTCTACTTTTTCACCGATAATAATAGCGGGCGACATAGTGGTTAAATCCGTCCCCTTGCAATCGAACGACCCGATCCCACCCTAGCCCCTCGATCGAGGTACCTACCCTCAATTCATACAGAAGAAATTTCCCAGCGGTATAAACGGGTAAATCGGCGTAAATAGCTAACAAATAAATGAATAGCTAAGCTGCTTTCAAGAAAGGCATCAGCTAGATAGCGGGTAACACCACAGCAACTTCAACATTTATACCACTGTTGGAAAACTTCAAAAACAATAACAGTACATAAAAAATGTATAGCGGCAACACATGCAAAGCTGACGGGAAGCAGTTTCATAGACAAAATGTTTTTAATAAACATTAGTTTTCCTATTGACTAAACATTGTTCCAGGACATTTTTCTTTTTTTTTCTCCAAGGGAAAACATCTCTCTCTCTCCATCTCCCGCTCTCTTTTTCTGTAGCTGTAACCCCCCCAGCCCCCTGCCCCATTTATCACTTGCATTGCCACACCTTATTGCATTAGCTAATCCGGGGGAGTGGGGGGGAACCCCTGTTTTTTAATTATACGACATGAAAGCGCCGCTGTTGATCAAAGTCTCTTGTACGGTGCAAATTTACCTCGTGCTTTAGAGAAAAACTTTCAAAGGGGGGTGGGGGGAGGGCATGTAAGCGGGGGTCTCGTTTCATTTCATTGGGAGAGAAAAGGAAGAAAAAGGTATGACGCAAGAAAGGAACAAAAAGGTACACCAGTCACGTTACAGTATATTCACGTTTATCTGAGGACAAGTACAAATATATAAAATATTCAGAGGGGTGCATTAATAATATATGAAATAATTTATTTTGCTTTGGTAACAGGAAGAACAAGTTGCTCGCCGAGGAAAATCAGGGGAGATAAAAGATGGATCGATAAAGAAAACAAAAAAACAGATTCGTCCTGCCATCTGTCTCTCCTGCTAAGGTGTTTGCACAGAGCAGAGCTCATACCGAGAGAAGCTCCTCCGCACCGTGTCACCAAGCTGCTATATCATTCACCCCACAGTAGAAATGCGCAAAAAAATCATTACAAAGAGCAAAAACTGCCAGAACAGCTGGCCAGTGCTAGCAAAGACACCGGTAAATGTCGGGAAAGGAGGTTTGTCATGCGGGAAGAGCGCTGCCAGGAAGCGGCATATGGAAAATTAGATATGTTTACAGTTTGAAGATAAGTCAGGAGATTAGTACCGCACGTGGTCACCGTTCTGATTCGCCAGTGGGTGGGAAAGGTGGCTGAATGAGCCCCTCGTCGGGGACCCACCTGAGTAGCGGATCCGGAAACCCTTGTGGCTGGAGGCATGGTCCGAGGACCAGTGCAGGTAGACCTTGTTGGAGGTGCTGGTGATGGTGAACGGAGACGAGTAGTTGCCGCTCAAGGTGAGGAGGAGCGGGCTCTGTCGGGAGGGGCCTAAAGAGGAGAGTTGGGGAGGGGCAGCTCAGCATCACACGTGAACCCACTGCATCTTTAATACCACGTTCTCCTAGTCAGCAGACTAAGAGAGGAGTCATAAAAACAGACGACTGCTTTACTGACCAAATATTCAGCTGGGTAACTGAATTGGGGGTAAAAACAAAAACGCATATTACACTCATGGGGGACCTTTGCTTTTTATATGTACAGCACTGTGCAAAAGTGTTGGGCATGCAACTTGAATGTGTGTTGAGAAGTACAGGTAGATTCTTATCTACCATCGGGGAGGTTTCTGGTTGGTCCCAAATTCATTGTGCAGCCTGACAATGACCTCAAACACCCAATCTCAGTCATACACAACTATGTTGAGCAAAAAGAAGGAATCCTGCAACAGATGGTCTGGTCCCCACAGAGCCCTGATCTCAACACGATCAAGTCAGTCTGGGAGGACATGCAGAGACAGTCAAAGTGTGCAGAAGAACTGTGGCCGGTTCCTCAAAATGTTAGGAAGAACCTCCCAACCTCCACCTTAAACTGCATGCAAGTTTGCATAAGAGAACTGATGCTGTTTTAAAGGCAAAGGGTGGTCCCACCAAATATTGATCTGATGGAGGTTCTTTTTGTCTACTGCACTTTTTAGAAGGTTTATTGATTAATAAGCATTCATGGCATTATTTCTGGAACCATCCTCACTTTATAGCATTTTTCCCACTTTTGCACAGTACTGTATGTTCAAAATGATGAGGGCAGTGGGTGGAACAGCAGTTTAAGGACCTCAGATCATATTCCACCAACCCTTGATCAAGATACTTACCTGAAACTGCTTCTCATAATAATAATAATAATAATAATAATAATAATAATAATAATAATAATAATCTGCAAGATCACTCATAACAGAAACTGCGTCCTGAATAAAATGTGATGTAAGGTATTTCTGAGGATGGCTTCTGCTGTTGGATGGTCATATACAGCATAAAGAGGTTTGGCTGAGGAGTAAAATATAAAATCAATATGTTCAACACAACATCTGGGCAAAATGTTAAATGCCAATCATTCGTCACATCATCTCAATAGTTTAGTATAGTACACTACACTGTGGTGTAGTTTGCGATTATGAAAATATTAGTCTACGTGTTTCACTGATGTATGAGATCCTTCTACTGCCATAGTTTAGAATTTCTGCTGTGGTGTCACACAGACTTCCTGTAGCAGCAAACTGTCCATGGGGGGCAGAAACCATAAAAGCTCCGAGAACTAACGTGTGACCAGGAGTTGTGCTTTTACATGTTT
The DNA here is from genome assembly GCA_900497675.1 of Arapaima gigas. Taxonomy (NCBI): domain Eukaryota; kingdom Metazoa; phylum Chordata; class Actinopteri; order Osteoglossiformes; family Osteoglossidae; genus Arapaima; species Arapaima gigas. The sequence continues at coordinate 284,272 of UFQX01000193.1, read as the reverse complement.
CATACACAGTCGCAGGTCAAATTCTGAAGTAGACTATGTGTTTCAGGTTTTTTTTTAATGTTTGCAAAACAGGTTTTTGTAGTTTGAATATTGCGTTAATAGCAGGAAGGGGAACAGGTCCTGATTTGGAATCCCTCACGTCAACAATGTCTCTCAGACTCCGGAGCGATTGCACTGCTGCAAGTCCGGACAGGTCAAAAGGTGGGGGAGTGCTTGACCTCTGACCCCAAACCTGAAACTCTCAATCTTCTAATAAATTGAAGGTCGGTGATCCTGCCCCGTGAGATGACCTCATATGAACCCGCAAGCAGGTTACATTCCCTGTTTTACCGGGAGGGGAGTTCACGCTCAGGTGCCCAATTCTCTTCTCATGATCTTATTTTTTTCCCCTCAGAATTTACTCCATAATGCAGAACAAGTTGGGAATCGTTCCATTATTCACTGCAGACTCTGGGCCCAGATAGGGTGTTTGCTCAGTTCAACACAGTCCTCCAAATCAGACCATTTGTAACACACACAGGCCACTCACCATCAAATATCTCCAGCTCATCGAACTGGCGGCTGGTCTGGAAATGCTCCACGGTGAGGGTGATGTTGTATCCCGGTTCGGCCTTCACCACCCAGGAGCACGTCTCAAAGTGCGGGAAGCCGCTGCCCTGGGTCTGGCTCAGGATCACGCCCAGGGAGTCGGTGAGGATCTCGTTCATGGGACAGTTTACTGGGGGAAATGCAGATGGGTAGCGAGAGCCATGAACACCAAACAGAAAACCAAGTTTACGAAAAAGCTCACGGGCTGGATGGCAGGTCAGCACCAAAACCATAACATTACTTAAAGTTAACCATGTGATTCAGTCAAAGCACACGTGTCCAAGAAGATACATATCTGTCGTGTCTCTTTATATGACTGGGCACTGAAGCTTGGTGAATTTCTGGAAAATTTACAGTTTTGATGTCAGTATTTTTAATACCGTTTGCAGTAAAGAGTCGAGGGGAAGGCTGAGGCTCAATGAATGGGTTTTGTTTGGGTTGTCGCTCAACTATAGACCTTTAATACAGTAATCCTGCAAATCTAATTTGTTCCTCAAAATGTGTCAGATACCAAACTTTGAGTGTTTGTTTTCTCTGTCTTTAGTAAAAATAAATAGCCCTTTGGGAAAAAAACTAAACAACCACCGCCCCATGACTTGAGCTTGATAAACACTGTAAACAGCAGTTACCTCATATGAAAACACTTAATGTTGTTATTAATGTGCGTGTTTATACCACGGTATAGTGTGTACAGTACAGCACATTTCACGTGTTACTGGCATCACCGGCATTTAAAATAATAGGATTATTTAGAAATGAAAAGCTCAGTAAATGCAGTGATCAGACAAAGTGGGTCCAGCAGAAACAGCTGAGAAGACACCAGTGTGTCACCACAGATTAATTTGTAACAGTATGCAGTAGTTGTTTTTACAATACATACAGTGTTATTTTTATTACGGTACCCTTTAAGGCACTGTACTGTGTTTATTGATGTTTTTAAAGTTTATTTTTTTAATATTTATTTCAGTTTTTGTTATGGATAAGCTTTGAATGAAAATTATAGTAAAAGTTTCTGTTCAAATACTGATATTAATTTTCAAAAGTCAGTGTGAGATATAGAGAGTTTGGGATTGATGTAATTTGTTCCTTAACTTCCAAGTACACATGAATTCCTACCTCATGTGACTGAAATAAAAAATGCTACCTATATTATTAATACCATTAATCAAAAGTAACAAAAAATGAGAAATGACAGACAACAGCGTAGTCTTTCTCACAAGAGGACAGGGAGACAAGGAGTCAGAACATCGCAATCCTCCTCTCCGTTGGGGGTCTCCTCATTGTCCAACAAGGGTTCAGATAGGGGAGCCAGCCTAACTATGTATATGTTGGGGAGACATGATAGCTACTGTGGTAAGCAGGAGCAGGCGTGCGTGTGTGTGTGTGTGTGTGTGTGTGTGTGTGTGTGTGTAAGTGTGTCCCCGGTTCACATTATTTCACAGGGTATGGTGTGTGTGCATGTGTAATGTATCTACCCTGTTTTTCTAAATGATAACATGACATTCAACAATAATAGAATTTTAATAATATTTTATCGTAGATTAGTGAAAAGACAAAAAAAAAAAGTTTAGCTTAGCAAAACTTGCTAGCTGGATTGGAAAGCTTTGTTGCCCTTTACCTTTGTTACCTTTTACTGAAAACGTGGTCAGTTTTTGTCACAATTTGCAGTATGGACCAAGGGGGATGTTCACTGAAACACTGTCTGATTTTTTTTTTTTTGGAACAAGGATCAGAAGGCCAGGGCTTTGTTCTTTGCTCACAACCGGTCATGTAAATCCATTGATCACCAGAGGAAACCGCGTTACCGGTTGGCTACATGTTACATGGCGTCCAGACTCGACAGACAAAGCGACTATGGGGCTGGCAGGTCAGGAGGTGTGTCGAGACGACGGTGTGCTGTGACTCCACACGTCCCGGCTGCTTCAAGTGTCGCTGTACCAATGGCGCCGCTCCATACGCCGGGCGCCAAAAGGGGCTCTGATCCTAATCTACCAGCATCTTCAGATTCTGTCATCTGTATTCCTCCCAGATCCTCGGTGACATTTCCCCGTAGTTTTGCCTCGAATTATCAGACTTTCCGCAGCGTTCCTGTCGCAGACATTTTGTTCGAGCCCACGAAGCCTGTCTCTTATTTCAGCTGGAACTGTCAGAATTCAAAGACAGATCCAAGCAAAATGGCAACGAGCAAAAATAAAGAAATAAAATTTACAAAAAGATTTTAAATAATTCAGAAGCCTTTATTTGGGAGGGGCTGTTTCTTCAGTATGTTCTGGAAGTAAAGGTGAAAAGATCTAAATTGAGATACAAAATATTTATAGGTACACGTAGACAACACAGATGGAAACGTCCTTATGGGCAAATTTAGTTGGAGCTTCGGTCCCTGAGGCCTCAGATGTGTAAGAATCGATATTCCAAACAGGAGACAGGCGCACGACAGCGACGGTAATGTCAGCCGGGTAACTGGACTTTGTGTCAGAAGGTTGCCAGGTCAAATCGCAGTTGAAACGGTGCATCCTGTGTCAGGTTTCTTGTTAGACTTTCACTTGTCTGATAGGAAGTGTGTTTAAACCGGCTCAACCTGGATTAAAGCCGCCTGTGAAATGGGTGATAAGACAGCAGCCAAGGACATACCCCCCATCTGGTTGTTCTTGCTCTTTGGCCTCTGCAACTTTGTTCTTCCTTAGGGAGTCGGGCATCTTGAGTCATGCTGCTGTCTACAGCTCTTCAAACAACCTGTGAAAATGCCCTTCGCTCCCTCCGTTTTCTGTGGCGTCTTTGGGAGTGGGCTGGAAAGGGCGGTGGTTGTTAAGTGTCCTCAAGTCGAATCTCGATGACCACGTGTTCAGTCATTTCCCGTATTTCGGCCTTCCGACATGCGATTTCCTTGCTGTCACGGTTCTTGGTTTCTTATACAATAAATTACCTGCTGTTGCCTCACATTAGCCTCGTGTCGCTGTTCACTTCTCTTCGTCACGTTCGTACGGTGCTTTTGTTTGTCGCAAATGATGACGGCAACTCTTTTGAATAAAATTTCATAACAAGGACTCATCAAGGGTTGATGGTTATAAAGGGGTTTAAGAGTGATTTAGTGGCATTTAGAGACGATGGTTTGGTGTTTCGAGATGGGCCGGGAACACCACTGGTTTAGAAGCTGTTTTCAGGAATGCATTAGAATCGGAAAACAAAGGGCTTTCCTCCAGAAAGTTCCGTCCGCCGCTTGCGTCCACTTTGCCGAAACATGTGAATCCATTGTTACAGCGATTGAGTCCATCCGTCACATAGCTGCTCGTTCTCTTCTTTTCCCTGCAACCTTTTCAAGCATCATCATCTCCGAAATACGAACGACACACGAACAGGTCGAACCTCAATCACGCAGTCAAACGGCCCTCCCACTGTTATTACCGCCGCTATTCATAAAATGCTTTCATCCCGCATGCTACGAATCCAGCCCAAATGTGGGTGTCACCATTTGCTTTAGAGAAATCTAAAAAGTAAATTACCTAATGGGTTAGGAGCAAATGCACACAGATGGATGAGGTCTCCTTTTATCATCTACCCCATTTAACCTCTACTTCAGCATGCATTACCATTACCGGCTTCCTCTTTTGCGATGTTCTCGTCGTTTTTATCAAAGGGTCTCCGCATGGGACTGACGTCTGCATAACTTGGCAAGCGTCTCCACAGAGGCACTGAAAGGAAGGGTTAGAAGGGGTTTTGAACGTAGCTTCGGCGTTGATTAAATAGCAACAGCCGTCTCGAAAGCGCATATGAGGACTAGGATAAAGCATCCAAATAAAACAATAGCGCTTCATCATGCAACCCGTTCAAGCTTGAAAAAATAAGCTAAAAATGGGCACATTCATCAAATGCCTACTTTATATTAAAAACAGGATAAATTAAATAGATGAGCAGCTAAGTTAGTAACCACGATGTCTGGGGATGTTTACTATGCGGGCGATGCTGTTTGCTCCCATTAAGGACATCATTATTCTGGCCTCGTTTTTTCAAAACTGTCAAAACATTAAGTCTTTGGAATAGTTTCTTTCTCTTTTTTTTTCTGGTTGCTGTTTCTGGCCCAAGAAGAACAGTGCACATTCGACCGCTGAGATTTTTTGGCTGTCGCACATTCACCTGAAGTCAAGCAGCGAGAAGGACTTTCTTATAACTTTGTGCGTTGTATCCGTCACATTTAAGTGCATGAATAGTCGGTTAGAAGGCGGCCTGTATCGGCAAGACCGTAACAGCGCCGATAAACGCAAAGACGTGAAACACACGTCGACAGGCATCTGCTGTCACTGGTGAGCCTGGTTTTGACGTCATGGACCACGACCGTGCGTGTTTAGGAATGGGTTGCATGTAATAAATGTTCTACCTGTGCAAGTTAGTCAAGTACAACTCGAGGAACTGGGTCAGCAAGTGGCAAAGTAGTTAGAACTGCTAACCTGGCACTCTTAGGGCCCAAGTTTGAATTCCTAGTGATGTTGCAGCACCTTTGATCAAGGTTATGACCCTGAATTGATACAGTAAGAAATTTCCCTGAGGTATAAAAACACTATAAGTAGCTTAACATCTGACAAAAAGTGTCAAGTGAATGTCGACAGGTGGGCACGGAAACAAACCTCCGTTCCAGACTCATCTGAACGGGGAGTTGGGTCCAGGTGCTTCAAGGTGAATGTTATTCGCCGCTACGCAGCGTAGGCATTATAAATTTAAATTTGTTGTCTCAGAAACCAGTTCCTGCGCTACATTACGACAGTAATACGAGAGCAGCGGCGCCGGTTCAAAGTGCAGCAGCGGCCGACTGGACAGCAGGTTCAACCGTTGGGTGTAACCTTGGGTGCCGCTCATATTTCTCTGTGACAAAATGAGAAATTGTCCGCAGATAAGCACGCCGGGCCGAGGAAATCACACTTCAGATCTCCTCTAATTCCCGCCAACGGAGCAGACGTCTCGTGACAGAGCTAAGCTGTTATTAGGAATCGGGGATCTAACTCTTTTCATGGGGGAAAGAGTTGGGCAGAGCTCAGGTGGGTCTGCGCTCGTCTCACCTGAACACACAGTGAGCATCTGTCCATTTCTGGTATAGCGAGACAGCGGCCTAACTCCACACAACCAACACACACACACACACACACACACACACCAAGGCCATCAAGACCCCCGAGGGAGGAAGAAGCCCTCGCCCATGTTAGCATTTAATTAACATAAGCTTCCCGACGATAACAGACACATCTGCAAGAAGTCAGTATTACATTTGCATTAGCTGGATAATAATGTAAGCGGCTGCAATTTATAAATGAACAGGAGACCGTGTAGGTGTGCCGAGAAGTGCTTAAAGAGCCCCCGCCTGTCTCTTCCGCAGATTAAAAAGCGAGAGAAAAGCCCGAGATCTAAAAGCGCTATTTTATTCCCTGCAAAATCTTTTTGTTCAGGATTAATAAATAAAGAGAACTGATAAAATGCAAAAAAAAAAAAAAAAAAAAAAAAGGTCTACCGGTTTAGTCCCGCGTCCACATCTATATATAACCACGTTTTGCTGTGTGACACAAAACGGAGCACATTTCCCTTTAAGAACTGGCAATTAAATCAATTCATTAGAATGATTAAACTCTCCCATTTTCTTCCAAACCCTCTGCTACATGAAAAAGGCAAATATGGCTGAAAAATGTTGTTTTTTAGCGCAGTGTAACTAATTACTGAACAGAACCAAAAGGAAAAACAAAATAAACAAGTAAATACAAATTATAGCCGGTAAGCGGAGTGGAAGAGAGCTCTTTCAGAAAGGGAGAGAGAGAGAGAGAGAGAAATCTTCTGTTACTCCTGTCACCATGGAGACTGGAGGCGAGGGGTTCGGTTTGAACACCCCAAGCACGTGGAGGTGTGCGTGTGTGTGTATCTCAGCACGCGCGGGCACGCTGGTGAGAGTGTGTGCGGGGATATGCGGCGCAGAGAGAAAGCGCAACCCAGGGGCAGTGCGGGGGGCGTCAAACAGATTACAGAGAACGGGGATCCTAAGCGGGGGCCACGGAAATTTGATGGCTTCGCCGGTGGCGGCTGAGGCAACTGGGCGGGGGGCACATAGAACAGGAATGTGTGTGAGGTTGAGTCACGACTCGGGAAGTGACTGTCAGGCCCCAGTCTGAGCACCGGTCAGGAATTTCAGCACCCCTCCTGCCCCCACTTTACGGATTTTCCCATTCCGGTGATGCTCTCTGACCGCTGGGTGTGGCCAGACCTCTCTGGATAACCGACGCACTGGGTCCAGTTGTGGTGCAGGGACCCGTTGCTGTGTGAGAGTGCTGGGAAGTGTTATCTGTGTGTGTGCGTGTGTGTGTGCGTGTGTGTGTGCGTGTGTGTGTGCGTGTGTGTGTGTGTGTGGGGGGGGGGGGCTAACTGAGCACAGGAGCAGAGGGGAGGTGGTCTGATTTGATTGGTGCAGCTGCAACACGGTTATCACCTGAATTTCAATGAGCCTCAGTGCCCCTGCCTCCCTCGCCCCCATTCTGTCCTTTCTCTCTCCCTCCCCTTCCTCTCCAGACCTCCACCTGTTCCTCCTCTCCTCCATTTCGAGCATCTCACCGAGCGCGTCGACTGTCACAACCCCACCCAGCCACCGGCGTGCGCCCAGCTTCTCCGGAGGAATTCCTTCCGCGATCGGTCCCGCTGGACCCCCCCCGTCTGGCGGGTTCTGCAGCCAGGGACGCCGCACCATGAGCGCCAGCTTCATGAAGTGGCCGATTAACGTGCCGTACATAATTAACAGCGAGATGAATTGCAGCCGTCCAGCTCGGCCACCGCACCACCGAGCGATTCTACAACACAAAAACCATATTAGGCTTTTCCGCATGCTGCCCGGGTGCAAGCGTGTAGCCTGTCGCTAATCAGCTCCATTTATTACACCTCGCTTCTTCTGCAGTTGTTTTATTAATCCATGACGATGACCACCTCCCTGCTGGCAGCTGCAGTCCTTCTGACGCTGCTCCGCGGCGGCCAGACACGTGGACGCGACGCGGGAGGCAGGAGGCGGACGGGAGCGCGCGACCCTATCTTTCGCAGCGTCGGCATTCTGCCACCCCACCCTGAAGCAGTTGACCTCCTGGAACCGGTTTGACTTCATTAGATGACGGGGAAAAAAACAAGCATAATGAAGCACTTGGTGAAAATGCCAGAAGAAACGATTGTCCAGGAGGTTCCGCAAGTGCAGTAGTCGGCCAGCGTGATCGAGGTTCGGGCTTATTTACATATTCCATTATCGCCCGGCTGCTGAACACCAGCGGTATCCGGTAACTACAGCAAACCACGTCGTGCAGCTAGTCGGATGCTGCGTGTGTCCACTCCCTTTGAGTTTTTGCAGATCAGACCGTGGAAAAAGTCAAGCAGATGTGTCACCTGTTAGCGAAAATGACATGACAGCCCAGAAAACAAGGCTTCTAAAAAAAGTTACACCTTCAAGTTCCAGGAAGAAATGCGTTGAAATGACTCAGCTGTAGAAAAGAGAACTTTGGAAGCTGCGGTGCAAAGATGAACAACATGGATGACAGTGCCAAAGAGGGAGATCATTAGCCGTGAACAGAAGGACCATCCAGGACGTAGATGCATGCCCAACCCCACCCACTTACCCTCACATGATGGAGGGGGTCCTTCGAACTCCAGGTGCGTCCCGAGTCTGCAGGTGAGGATGTCTTTCCCATTCAGCTGGTAGCCTGGAAGACACCTGTAGCGCACGATGTCTCCTGGGAGAAAGACAAGTGAGCACATGAGCACCCCCTGCATCCAGACGGGAAAAGTTGAAACATTACCCCAGTATAGTTCTACCCTCTCTTATCCAAAATATACTTTCCGTATTTACCACTTATGACAGGTTTCACACTCTTTGCTACCAGTTATAAGGCCTTTAGGTCACGGGGGGGGGGGGGGGGGGTCTGAAAAATTGAAATGTACCCAGCAGAAATGCTTCTGTAAATACCCTGCCGCTCAGTGGGTTAAAACATGCATATAATAGGGGCTTTTTAAAATCAAGCCATGTGACGTCTGCTAATTCCACCCCCTGACTGCTCATCCCTGCACGTTTGGAACTTGTCTCCCATTAATTTGAAAAATTAACATTTGCGAAATGATCGATGGCCACTGATCCATCCAGACCCGTGATGTCAGTGGTGGATGCTGCTGCACAGGTTCAATTTACTAACTGCTGCAGGCGTAACCCCTTTCCTCTTCCCCATTTACCGAATTAGCAGATGGATACAGAGCACAACTGGCGGTCAAAAAAGGACCGTTGGCGAAAGCAAGGAGCGGCCAGAAAGCATCGCTACCCCCATCCGCAGGAGCTCCCATTGCGTCCCCCTCGCATTAACCAGCTCTCCGGTCACGCGTTCACCCCCTCGAGGTGCTCTGCTGCGGTTGGCTCGTATTCGGACGATTCCTGGAACCCCGACCTGTTTTGTACTCAGTGCTGCTCTTGGAGATGTTCCTGATCTACAAGCCAACCAGGTCTGGTTACTGGAAATGGGACCGTTGGCTAAAAAAGCCGGACGGCCGCCCCTGCACGGACCCCGGCTGCTAAGAAGGCCGTCGAGTTACTGATGGTCAGCCCAATCCCAGGCAAGGCCTTCAAAGAATCTACATTATCTTTTCCTCAGTAAATCATTTTTTATTATCATTTGGGGAGGCTTTTCTCTTTCCTTTGTCTGAAGGTCAACAAACACTGATATGCGAGCTGAATAATTTAAATCGTCTCTCATACTAACCTTCCACGAGGCACAAGGCTGTGCAGTCAGATCGGCTCGGAGTGACTTCATTTTAACACACGTGGTTCAAAAACTCGCTCGGTCATCTTACTTCTGCTTGTACTACGCTCTCTCTTTTTATTCCTCAGAATGACCATACAAAATGTACTTGGACAGGAGGACTGGCGAAAAAAGCACGCACGCGTGTGGGAGGCAGGAATCTAAGTTTGTGAAACCTGAATAAGGAATCAATTAAACCGTGAAGACCCCTGGGAAACGTAGTTCTTGGCAGAACTACAGCTTTTCTATACATTCAAAGGCGGCCTCCAACACAGGCCGACCAGAAAACAAACCGGAGGGTGCATTTTTGACCCACAGAACCCCTCTCGCACGATGTGTGTATGATATAAACACACATGCTACACGGAGGTTCCCCATTGTGATTCTTTTTGTGCTAGACTGGGGGGAAGAAAAATCTAAAAGACAGCGCCCACTCACCTATTTTAAACTCCTTGCTGGCCATGAGGATCTCAGCATTGGGGATGATGGGAGGAGGAAGACAGAACTGGAGGCGGTAAGCTGGAATGACATCAAATAGAAGAACTGGGTGAGAAAGCTTCCGCTCCCAGTATGAGTGCGTCTGTGTGTGGTATATAGAGACAGAAAGAGAAGGGGAGCTGAAGAGACGATACGTGTGAGGGTGTATGGCTGTGTGTGGGAGAGGGAACAAGATAGAGGAAATGTGTGGGTGTAAGTGTGTGAATGCAGAGAGAAAGAAAAGGCAGCTGACTGATATCTCCCTCCTACATATTCACCACACCAGCTTGTGACAGAAGCTTGGCTCAACTCTTATTTTCTGATTCTCTTTTATGATGTATGACACCCATAATGTTACATGTTAATAATAAATACTAATGGTGGGAACATAAATCTCAGCGGGCCTCTGATGGCGCAGAGGAGCTGTTGTGAAGTGCAAACACCTGGACAGAAAATCCTTCACCGGTGATAAATGTCACACGCGTGCAATTATAATTCTAATACTTCTATAAATTTTTTCAGTAAGTGCATATTTGTCACATTTTAGATTCATAACAGTAGATTTTAAAAGCAACACTGAAATGAAAATACGTTTAAAACAGAAAATTTACACCTACGGGATCATTTACATGGTGAAGGCAACGATACCTTGGTAGGTGATTCTGAAGAGGCCACCCTTTTCAGTGTTGCTGCGGAAACGTACGAGAACCTGGTTGGAGGTGCTGCTGGGCGGGTCGGTCGGCTCGCCGTCGGTGAACACGCCCAGTTTACGGGCCGTCTCCTGTGGGCCATCCCTGAGGAGCAAGGCATCCTGATGTGAAGAGATGTTCGGCAATTGCTTTCACTTTCAAATGAGGGGCAAAGCCTAAAAACTGACTTTTAGCTAAACCTCCCCACTTTGGCACCCAGGACAACAAAAAACAGCTCACGCTGGCTGGACCAAACGGCACGGCGGTGCACGAAAGCTCAGGGCACAACGGAAGTCGAAGGGCATCAGATAAAGTACAAAAGTCCCTCAAGCCAACAATGTGGTTAACAAGAGCTCCCACAGGTAGAAGGGAAATGTCCGCAGCTCAGCGGGGAACACTAACAGTTCTAACAACCTGCTGCGTAAATGGACACGGAGAGGGTGGGGCTGTCTGTGGTACTGTTCACTCCTCTCCCAGGTGGACCTTCTAACGTTTGTTATTCTAGATGTGCCAGAGGTGGCGGCAGTGCCATCTTTTGGCTGCTCTCTTGATCTAGCCGCAGGTGTTCTCCAAAGGTGGTATGGAGATATGCACTGGGAGGTCCCTGTAGTAACAACAAGGCTCCAACCACTACAGAACTGTGGCCGATGTCCTCTCTGGACTGCCAGTCTGGCACCCAGTTAGACTAAAGCTGCAAAGAGGCCCCATACACTCAGCTCTGTTTGCTCGAGGCCAGGCTTAGCCGGGCGTGTCAAAGCCCCCTTCTGAATATGCATGTGAGTCCCGCCTGTGCATCTGCACAGAGGCCCGGAGGGGACACGCCTGACTGACTTGGAGGCTACATCTTATTAATTAAACAAATGACAGGTTTTGGCAGTGTGACAGAGGTCTGGTGGAACCAAAGAAGGAGAATTCCAGTTCATAGCATCACGGGGATAAAATGCAGAGGGAAACGAAAAGATGGTCCACAGGTCTCCTCAAGCTCTCTCTCCTCCGTGCAGCCAAAGTGAACCTGGAGTGGAGCGATGCAAAAGAGCAGGAAGTTTGGAGATATGGAGACAGGCACAGAAGATTATCCTGGGTACTGAACCTGACTCACCTGTTTGTTCTGCTACTAAAAGAATAGACATGAAAACGACAAAAGCCAGAAGACTAGAGGGTGGAGGTGTGTGTATGGTGGGGAGGGTGCAGAGAGAAAGAGGCGATCCTCTCCCCCAGGGGCAGGAGATTATCCGACTCTCTCTTACCAGACGGCGATGAAGTCGTGAGGGCCGTGGACTTGGAGAAGGGTGAAGTTCAGACGGACTCCCATGCCCGGGGCCACAGTGATGAGCCACGTGCAGTCAGACGAGGTGGAGTATTCCTCTGGGTACCCGGGCGAGAAGATGGTGCCATTGTCTGTTGTGATGTTGCCCCCGCAGGGTGCTGCAGAAGACGGATAAAAAAAGGGAGGGGAACGTGAACAAAAAAAATAACAAAGCCGGATTCGGAGGGGAATCGGCAAATGGAGCTGCCCCCTCATTCGTCAGGACCAAAGATTACCCGAGAAAGCCTGTTAGCAAGCACAGAGTTGCGCAGAATGTTCCAAAGAGATAAGAGCGCAACCTTCTCCCATAAGGAGTCACTCGAGGAAGGTTGGGCTGGCGACTGTTGCTGAGCTTTGCAGGAGATGAGTGCCGTGGAGCTGAATTACAAGCTTAAGATCTAAACCCACTGGACATTAAGACACAACCAAAAGCACTCCCCGAAGGATCCGACTCGGACTGGGACCCCTCATACACCCTCCCCTTTAAAGATAACAGCCTGGAAATTTTGGCTGAATTGTAGCTGTTTTCATTCTGCTCCAAATTTGACCAGATGTTAAGTGAGGCCAAGGAGAGAAGGAAAAAAATGAAGGCCCACAGTAACAGGACAGACTGGGAGAAAGATCACAATGTGGGATTCCTCAGTTGTGACAGATTTATGGCTACGAAGCTGCCAGCTGCTACAACCCGCCATTCCTCCACCACTCGACTACGCTCCCTCATCCTCCCACCCCTCCACAATAACCCAGCGTGCATTGTTTCACCACCGCCGTGCCTTCAGAGAGTTATCTCAGAGTGAATGACCCTTCTTGCGGTCTCACTTGCCAAATGACACACTGAACAGAGCATCGATTATAAACGTGCTGTGGTTTTGGGTGGTGCTGATCAGAGAGGGCCATTGACTGGACAGAGGGTGGTTTTCTAGTCCCTGGAAGATACGCTTACGTGCCATATTGTTGACTATGCTCAAAGGCACAAAGCGAGGCAATCTATGAACACACCACCAGACTTAAATCCTTAGTGCCTACTGTTTAAATGAAAAAAGCTCCTTGGACCACCGAGATCACAGAGAGGGAAGCTTATTACGTCCCACCACTTCAACGGCAGGGGATCGGCAGCACCTCTGAAGACTGTGAACAGTCTTCATCATTTCTGTAGCGTCTATTTAATTCCTACTTCTACTTGACAACTATATTTTAAGTGTAACAGGACTTTGTCTTTTTTAAAGTTAATGTGCATTTCATCAGAGACATTAAATATGTGCTGTCACGTGATTTCATTGTTCCCTGTGATTTCAAGCGTCTGCGTAACCTTCAGCAAATTAATTCTGCTTTCATTGCCGTTGGTGATTGTTATTTTGTTTATTTCAGTCTATTCATCGGCGGGCACGTGTTTTCAGTCGCTACCCACGTTCAGCCACAATACTCTTCATTACCACACCTGCATTCTGGCAGGAGCAGAGGTTTGCATCTTTGCCCGCCTTGGAACATGGAACGAATCTAATTCTCTCCCCCACCTCCTATTACACTCAAGCATCTGTGATGAGCTTCACTACTTGGTTGACTGGTTCACAAGCACTGGTCTAATGTATGGTTATTTCACTGTCTTCTCAAAATATCACCAGGTAGCACACTCCAGGTCCACTCCAGGACCAGACAAGATAGCCCACTTCAGACCTGATGGCTTTTGTCATTACCCACCCCCTCTTGTTGACTTTGGGCCTGATGAGGAGAATGGAACAGAAGGACCCAACAACCCAGCTAACGTGAGGGAAAAAGAGAAATTAAACTCAGTTTTTCTCTGAATGTAAAATGAATGCTCAAAAAAAAAATAAACATACGCGGGAGAAGGAAGAATTAAAACCAGGTGGCTAAGTGAGCTTAGTGTGTTACCCTGCTGAAGATATCTAGTGTACTGAGGCATTCTGTGGAAACCAGAAAACGTCTGAGGCTTTTGCAAAACTGGACCATTGCGTTTCATAAGCCAAGCTTCTACACCTATCGCCCTCCGTAAACCTTTCACACAAGTAAAATACACGAAATGAAGTGGACTTGAACGCTCAAAGACCACCGATATTAATTTATACAGAAAAATGAGGAAAAACAAATGCATAAGGAGGCCGAACGTGGGAACGTGGTCAACCACGAGCTGACTGGTAGTGTTTTGCTTTTGATAGCTAGCTGAGATAGTTCAGTTCAGGAGGATAAAACCAGTGAAGTTTCGTCTCAAGTTTATTCAGACATAAATGTACTAATTTGACAAGCAGTCGCCTGCCCGCCAACTGGCATGTCACAGTGACGTTTGGAGATACTGCTACCCGGCTGAGGGTGGCATAACAGACAGCCGTCAGATGTCTAAGATGGTTTGTCTTTCACACCCACAGCAAGGCTATAATGAGGAGGCGTAAAACTTAATCTTTGTTATCAGTTTAGCTGTTCTTACACACTTTGTCACTGTTTTTGTGTGTGTTTAAAGGACGGGAGTACCACAGCACGAGAGAACTGAGCTGATGAATGTATCGCTTTGCATCTAATCCCATCGCACCCCGAGAACGCAGCCGGAGCCGATTTGCTTACAACGCGCTAGCCCACGTCGCTCCAGTTTCACATTCACATTCTAATACACATCCCTCCGCGTGACTAAGTCTCCCGTATGCGCCATTCTTCGTGTGGTTATCTCAAAACCCACAGCCAGTGTGTGACTGGGGATGGGGGGGGGGTGATCGAATTCTTAGTAGTTTCCTTGAATAGGCTCCTCCGTGAATGTTTTGCATACGACCATTCAACCTGACATCCCGCCCTGCTGTAATTCTCCATGTGACATGGAATAAGAGGCGGGGAAGGGCAGATGAATGCGGGTCGGGGAGAGACGAGTGGCTGAGCATCACTGCATGGGCGTGATTTTGAGCTTGGTTGCGTTTTGCGTTACTGTTCTTTTTCTGAGACGTCGGGTTCTGCAATTTGCCCCGCAGCTCAGGGCAGGGGTATCTCAAACACCTGGGCTGACAAATGGCTGAACCACCGAGAGAAGCAACAAGTAAACAACACCAGACAGAGCGACTGCCACAGCTTTGGAGATCGCCGAAATATTTACTGCGAGCCAGTTATATTTTTATATGTAATGACTGATAGGAGAACATAACAATGTCGATGTAATGTTCTGACTAGAACATTACTGGTGCTCCATCAATGTTACTGTCCTTAGCTAAATTAGACTATCAATCACACGAAGACTAGTTTAACAACTTTCAGAATGTATTACATTTATTTATTGATTCCATTTAGCTTCAGCGAGTCTCCACGGTGTTTACCTGGGGATGTTGCCCTTTATTGTCCTACCTTCACAGCGAGGAAAAGGGTGGTCCCAGTTACGTGTGGTTCCATGCTCACACGTGAGGATGGAGTGGCCCACAAGCTGGTAGCCTGGCTGGCACTCAAAAGAGATAGACTGGCCCACGTTGTACCCGGCCCCCACTACAATTCCATGACGGAAGGGCTCCGGATCGGGACATTCCTGTAGCTCATATGCTGTGGAAGCAGAACATGAAGGGTCAGTGATCAGACACTTTGTATGTACTTCACACTCCTAAGTGGGTCCAACACCAGCAGTCAGTGTCTATGGACTGACTTGCTCTAAGAGTTCTGATCAATACCCAGATTGGACAAATCAAATTGCAAATCATATTTAGAAATTGCAATAAAACATGAAACCAAAGGGAAACTTTTAGAGGGTCAATAGAAAACAAATTCACCATCCATCTTCTGTAAATTGTCTGAAATACCAGTAAGAGGCTAAAGCTGCAGATGTGTCCAACTATTTGAAATACTCTTACCTTGATACTCAAACCTGAATCCCAGTTTGTTCTGGGAATGGTCACTGTGAAAGTAAACGGTGGTTTCGTGGGATGTGGTCAGCAGGGAGGACGGGACGTCCTGTCCACTGAAGCGGCCGATCACAGTGCTGGTTTCGAACGGGCCGTTGCGGATCTCCAGGAAGTCGTGGTTGGCTTCTGTTGAGAAGTTGAGGAACTGCACGTGTGCACCTGCCGCGGAACACAAACCATAGTTTCCGGTTGAAGTGCTGAGATAAGTTCAGCGGACACTTCTGCGCTCCTTTTAACTCCAAGTGTGCGTCACTCCAAATAGGAGAAATTAGCCGTTCTCTGGAACCCATTGCGTGCGGCGTGGTGGATCCACAATGAAAGTGACCCTCACCATATCCCACAGGCAGGTAAATCTTCCAGGTGCAGTCGCTGTTACTGGGGTACTTCCCTGGGAAACCTGGACTCAGGATCATCCCTTCCATCTCCTCCCGGACACCGCCACACTGAGCTGGAGGTATGACAACGTCGATAGTTTGCAATAGCGGACGAAAGGGATTTGATTAGCAAATTTCTGCTTAATGTGGATAAGATCCTGTTTGAATATACGCCTAAAATTTGAGAATCTGCCTGCGACGTGGTCCATCTTTCTGCAGCAGCTTTAATAAACTCCACTTCACGGAGATCAGACAATGAACAATTATTTCATTGCAAAAAAAAACAGCCAATTCAATTACAAAGCCATCAAAAGGGCTCTGAAATCAGTCTGTGGCCTTTAATCCCACGCTCTCTTCATTTTGGCCAAAAACATGCATAGATGCAGCCGGCGCTACTTCCCCAGGCTTTCAGCCCAAAGTGCAGATTGATTCGAGTGTCACTTTCCGGAAACGGCGCGATCAAGTCAAATTAAACCCCAACTCCACCCCATCGCGGGAGGCTGTGGTGCATCGCCCACCCAGCGCGAGGGGTCAAACACGGCCTGTGCCACCCGTAACCTCGCGGGGGACCAGAGATGGGAATAGTGCGAGCAAGCGCACGTGTGTCCAAGCTAGTGACGGCATGCGAGGAGTGAGGTATGTGCAACGAAGTCCTCCGGGCTGTGTAAGTCACTTTGTACAAAATCACCAGCTAAGCAAGTAGAAAATGCAATAATAATGTGGCTTAATAAGTTTTTTATTTGAGATGCTGTGCAGTGTAAATCTAACTTGAGGCCAGCTCGTAGTGCGGCAGAGAAGAACGCGGAGGGAAAAGCGACGAATCGACGGGGGTGGTCGTGCTTCACGTAACAAACCTGCTCGAACATCGCCATGGTAATACACTGCGGGCCATGCCCACCTTCAGGATTACCGGCATCTGAACCGACCTTGGGTGGACAGGAGATCGCAGCGGAGCTCCGTGAAGTGGTGTGCAAGTGGATGCTGCGCAAAACTCCAGGTCGGTGCTTCACTAAGTGTTTTTCGCACTGCTTTAGTTTCGGAAATTCAGCCACTACTGCCTCAGGCCTGCTCAGTCCCCGAGCCAGGCGCGCCTGGATGCCACACTCGACTCGGATTAAAACTTCTCATGAATAAAGGAACAATAATAACAACAATAATAATACATCAGGCACCCAGGGTTAGTGCACACCACGTGGCAAAGGAACGCCCATCCCCTGTTGTCAAAGAAACTGGGATGCTCTCTCATCTCCGCTGGCTGCCACACGCCAACACGGAGACTGTTCAATAATTCATCAGCTGGCACGTTCTCTGGTCGAGATGCGGGATTCGACTCGAACGAGCGCGAATGACAATCTGCCAGCAGAGGCGCAGGAGAACAACCTCGGGTGTGAGGAGGGAGCAGTGGCGGCAGCTCTTACCGATGCAGAGGGGGGGCGGGAAGTTCCATCGCCGCACCGTGCCGGGCATGCAGGTGATGTGGGAGTTGCCCTGCAAACACACAGCGTGAGGCCCATTAAACCATCGGTTCGCCAGTCAGCTCCGCTGCCGCTTTTTCCCCTCCGCACACGTTCCTGAACCTGCGATCCATGACCAAGCACGCCCCCCAGCTACAGAGGTGGCGCCTCCCCATCGGGGAAGGTGAGAACAGAAAACGCACGCTGGAGCAAAGCTCATATTAAACAATTACACAGACGGAGAAACCCAATTACGGATATTATGATTCAAGCAGCAAGCAAATAAAAAAAATGTTTATTGATATTTAAGGAACGCTGTTTTGGTGGGAAGAAGCGTCATTCGACATGTCGGCGGACTGCACCGAGGACTCACCTGGAGGGTGTATCCCGGCTCGCACTGGAAGGACACGACGTTGTTCATCTGGAACCGATCTCCCACCTTCATCCCATTCATGGGGACCACCGGCTCTGGGCAGCTTGTCAAAGACACAGCTGGGGGAGAGAGAGATGCTCTGAGACCCATACAGGTGGAGCTTTTTAGTGCAAGACTGTAAGAGATGCTCAGACATGTACAGGTGCCTGAGGGAGAAACCCAGGTACAGTGTAAACTCTCCATCAGAAAAGCCTTGAAGCACAAAGGCAACTGTAGATACTTGTTTTCTTTTTCCACCCAGTGGTTCTCAGAATGACTCGACAAGCTATATCAGCTGATCACAATCTGCACTTAACACAACCACAGGGGAGCAGTAAGGTGAGCGGAGCCAGGGAAGTGTGGCAGGAGGGGATGTCCTCCTCCACGAATCCCATCTGCCATCTGTGTCCCTGTTCCTTACTCTTGTACTCCAGCTGGAAGCCGGCAGCGGAGACGCTGATGTCAGAGAAGAAGTGCAGGTACAGCTGGTTGGAGGTGCTGTTCAGAAGAGCTGGAACGGTTGTACCTGGGCAGCAGACAGAAGAACCACGGTCAAAGCTGGGGAGCAGTCAGACGCGCTCAGTGAAATCGTCTCAGGCAAATTCCACCACTGCCAGAACCTGATCATTATGTAGCTGATGCTGTTCTCCAAAACCAATTAAGCTACTTACACTGATTTACCTCCTCATACACCGTGTAACTTCAGGGTAACCTGGGTAACAGGGTACTACAGCAGGAGGTGGGATGCAAACTCATGTCCTTTGAGTGCAAGCTGACCGCTCTGGCCACGATGCCACCTGCTGCTTCTCACGAGGAACGACACACTGAAGGTGGCGTTCAACCTCACTGGCTTCATGTATCGTATGTCAAGGGAGAAATTTATGGAAACCTATTTTCCAGACTATTTTTTTCCCCCGCTTATTTTTTACCCTTTTAAGTTTGCGGTGGAACAAATGTGACCGGTCTCTATGTGCCCGGTCAATAGATGGCAGTAAAGAGCGCCCACACCGAAACCTTGTAGAACTCGATTCCGTGAATTTTACGGCTCACGTCTGGTGTCCCTGAGGGCTGGTGACGAACGACAAGGGAACAAAAGCAGCGCATCGACGGGATGAATCGGCCAACAACGTGCATTAAAGGAATTTGTGGAGACGGCATGTTTTATGTAGAGCTTTAATGTACATCAAAGTTTAAAATACGAAACATTCTAAAGTTATTTAATTTAACTAAATCAGATTTGTACAGAAGTTTGCTAAAAATCTTTATCATTAATTCTTTATTGTCATCCACTGCAGTGTTATTAATGTCTTGATTCAAATCAAGTTTCGAACAGATTTCAGCTCCTAGCTGAGCTAGTGTATGTGTTTTCAGGAGATGTCTTGGATGAGAACAGATCTTAATTTCAAGGATCTCGATTTATAAACCACACACACACACACACACACACACACACACACACACGCTGCCCTGTGTGTCACTGACAGGCTCATCTGTCTTCTAATCTGTTTGCCTTGTTTATTTGCTGTGCTCCCAGCTATACTATGACTGACACCGTTTCAGCGAAAAATACAAATCACAGCACCTGTTCTTTCTGCTTCTCCAGACAAATGTGCCCTGGATGCAATTTTCTACTTAAGGTTCACAAAAAAAGGGAAGAAAGGCGGGGAAAAAAAAAATGTAATCCTCATAATTCAAAGTATTAACCTCTAAAAATGCAAATGTTCTTTAATACAAAGGATTTTGAGGCCAGTGTTGCAGAGAAAAAAAAACCAAGCTTGCGAGTGCCGGTACAGTAGAGAGAAATTTACACCAACTGTAGACCACGATCAGACAGACAACTCCTGGAGGCACAAGTGCTAGGAAAACCACAAATCTACACAGACTTCTGGAAGGGAGGAGACAGCACTGAGCTGCACTGCCGGCTCGAACCTGTTTCTTCCCTGTTGGCAACTGATCCTTTCATTATTACAGTTCTTCTATTATTCATAACCTGTGAGTTTGGGTTATGTAAGGTCTATTTTCAACTATATAAGCAGCAAAAACAATTTTCTACCGGCCATGTCTAGGTGGCATTTTCCGGTGTGTTCTTTTTCAACTACGCCATCCATCCGTCTGTCTGACCATCCATCACTAATGAGTCCTTGTTTTTGCAGGATCACACCGGTCCAAAGTTCACCCTGGATTCGAAGGGTGCAAGGTGGGGTACACACCCTGAGCGGGGTCCCCAGTCCATCACAGATCGAGCATAGACACCCTTTTGATCACTCATATAGACGGCAATTTAGATTAACCCGAGACACATCTTTGGTCTGTAGGAGGAACCAGACGCACAGAGGAGAACATGCAAACTGCAGCCAGGCCTGAAGCCACAACCCCACAGCGCTGCAACAAGAATTACACAAATTTCATTTGAAAAGAAGGAAAGGATCGGTGGGTGTGAAGCTCATCACTGTTCGGTGAACACTCTGTCAGCCCTCTTTCACGCTCCCCTCCAGCTCACCCGAGAAGCTTCCCAGCAGGGTGTCTGTGTTATCGCCTCCATCGAACACCTCCAAGGAGTCCCAGTTGTGCTCTGTCACGAAGCTGATGACCTGGATCTGCAGCCGGCAACAGACCACAACAGAAAGGAGATAACAGTCGTAGGGGCTGCATAGCTAATTCAGGTCTTCGGGTAAGTTCTCTCAATAGGTATACAGACAACGAACACAATGGTGTGACGTAAACCTTTGTGCCTGTATCAGACACCTGCTTTTTATGTTACTGCTGAGTATTATTTTATAAGAGAGGTGCTTTTGAAAAAAGAGAGCAATCCACTGATTGTAAAGACACTGACATCTCGGAGGGCTGCCAAGATAGCGGCCCATCTAAAAAAAAAAGCACACGGTCCACTTATACTCATTTTGCTCATCCGACCCACCTGTATCCTCCATCAGTCAGCGAGCGCGTTTCTCTGGCGGCAAACTGCACTAAAAGAGCAATTCACGGCGTTCGCAAAGACCTCGTCCATAAATGTACAGACGTAAAAGACCGGTCCTTTGTTCAGACATTCATATTTCTTTAAAAGACAAAAAAAAAAGAAAATGTTCCATGGTTCATTTTATGCTCGATTAACAAAATGATCAGGTGAAACATTCCGGTGTGTCGCGGACGGGCGTCGCCGGAACGAACGAACGACTTCCGCAAAAAGACGTACGCGGCGACAAGCCAGCGGAAACTGCGGACGGCGTTATGGAACTCCCTGGCGTGGGTCCATCGTAAAAGTCTGAACCCATCAATCGACAACAACAATACATAAATCTCTGACTGTACTCAGTCTGGCGCGTGTAGTTAATTTCAGTGGAACCGTGAAAGGCATTAATACTCAGCACGCAGCAGACTAGACCACTCTGACACCCACCTTATCAAGTGGGCCACAGACGCTTCCAGCTCCGCATCGGCCATTATTTATCATCCATCTCTGCGTCAGGCAGATCCACTCGCTTGAGCTTTGCTTAAGGTAGCGCGATTCCTACCCCATCCCTCTAAAATGGTTATAGATCGGATGCGAGGCAATTACAGGGGCAGCCTCAGCCGCCGAAGGACCCGTAGAGGAGACAGATCAGAGATTGATCTTTCATTAAGGCTTCGGCAGAAATTGCAAGGCAAGGTGCTCTTTTTAAAGTCGGTGCCCGATTGCGAAGCTCTAGCTTAATGCTCCGGTTCAAGAAGCGCCGCGGTCCCGGATCAAATTTACATGGTTCGTCGGTGTTTATATACGTGGCCGCACGGTTTCAGATGAGAAGAAAAGCCCTCCCTGGCATACATCTTTAAGAAGGCTGAGTTCCTCAACAGTCGGAAAGCTTTCCGAAGCTAAACCTCAGACCCACTATAATCACAAAACCTACAAAGTGAAAATCTAAACAAAGTATTGAGGCGAGCACCCCACGCGTACCCTGCGAATAATAAACACAACACCGACGCCGACACATGCGTCTGCTCTGACACCCGCCTGGTCCCCAACAGCACAGATTCGTCCCACCACATCTGGTTGCTCTAATACCCCGCATGTAAAAACCTCCTTTCTGTTAACGTTAGATCTGAGAGCCATCCTTTCGAGACGGCGAGAGAGACGTCACCCCCACTCCCAGGAATCCTGAGTTCCAGATATTCCCACGTTCTGGTCCAGTCTCCAGTCTCTGGACACCCACTGAAACCTCTATTCTGAAAAAGCATCACGCGGTCGTAACAGCAGCGGTCGTAACAAACAATACTCAGCAGCTTTCATTCTACTGTACCTTTGCATCATGGGTCAGGCTAAACCAGACAAGTGTCAGTGGATATTAAAGAAAAACTGGAAATAATGACCCGAAGAAGCAAAATTCCTTTCTAGGGGTTCCACAGGGATCCGTGCCGGGTCCCAAAACATCTCTTGCTTTATTTCTACTTCATTATTATCATTATTATTAGTATTAATGTTTACTTGATGCTGTGATGGTAGGGCATGTTAAACTGCTCCACCTGCTGCTCAACATGTGACCAACTAGCAGCTAGTGAGTGGTCATCGGTGATGCCAGATTTCTCTGCCAGTGCATTGTGGGTATACGTGAGTTGTACCTGAATGCCTGAACCCTCTGGTACCGTGATCTTCCACACACAGTTAAGGCTGTTGAGGTACGGCTCAGGAAAGCCTGGAGACAGGATGGTTCCAGTCCGTTGGGTCAGATTCCCGCCACATGGGACTGCAGTGGGGAGGAGAGCAGTAGACAAAAAGCACACAAAGGGTGGGTGATGAGAGGACTGCGCGCAAGGATTTCGCGACCTTTTCTGCCGACTCGGCTCCTTATCCGGCAGCTCTCTGGAGCCGCGCAGGTGTGTGGCGGTGGAAACATCTGGCGGTCTGCATGGAAGAAAGTGCTCCTGACCCGTAGCCGCAGACGTCACCTGTATAGGGCGCTCAGCCGTGAACACGGGTCGGCAAGTGCACACCTGCCTTGTTAGACCCGCAGGGTCGGTGGGGAAATCAACCATTTGTGTGGCAGCAGGAGGTGAAACACAGGGAAACAGGCTCCAACCAAAGGGCACTGGCCCTCAACATCTACTTCCTTCTGGCACATATTCAGAAGTATTCTTCATGCATCAGTGAATCGGAATTAAAATGAGAAAGCCTCAAAAAAGTTGAATGAATAAATTGAAACAATGGATATTGTGTATCACTGAGGTATAAATGGCTCCTGCTGAGGCTGTCTTGCTGTGGGGGGAACGGGTGTGACATTGTCAGTGGCGAGGCGGCAGCGGCGTCAACGTACCCACGCAGCTCGGGACCGTACTGTTCCACTGCGCCAGTGCGTTGGGCACTGTCAGGCACTCTATGGCGCTGGAGCCCTCCAGCACATAGCCTGGGCCACACTCAAAGCGCACGATGGCGCCCACGGAGAAGCTGTTCCCCACTCGTCTGCCGTGCCGCGGCTCTGGGACCGAGCTGCATTGAGTGGCACTGGTCCGTGGGACAGCTGAGGACAGAAGGAGGAAACTATGGGTAAAACATTCCCTACCATAGTCTTCTGTAATCTATAATGTGTAGTGAGCAGAGTCCCTGTGTGAGCTGCGGTTCAACCTTTGACCCTTACCTTGGTAAACCAGGTGGAAGCCTTTGGATGTAGCCTGGCCCTTGGAATTAAAGCGAATGAGGATCTGGTTGGAGGTAGCCAGCGGCAGGGACTCGCCTGTGGGAAGACGGATGGAGAACTTTACACAGGGTTGTAAGCATGCTTGTTGAAAAAGAGGGACCTCTACCACAAAACCATCAGTCTGGAAAGCTCTTTGTAATCCAGGAACTGTACTGGTACCAAGATCAGTTTTTTTTTAAAGTAGACCTTGTAGGTGTAAGGGGCCTAGCATAATGTAAGCTAGAGAGGTGGACCGGTGCAGAACTTGTGGAGAGATGGTGCGAGCAGTGACCTAATGACTTACACAATCATTACTAGTGAAGCACACAAGAGAAATGGCTCTTAATGCCACATGCAAAAAAAAAAAGTGGCACCGAGAACCCCGCGTGAAAATGTCAGCATTCGGCGCTCAGCGTGATCTTCAAGAGCTGTGTCTGCAGAATGTCTTGTACTGTGACTGGATTGGTTTCCTTCAAAGAGCGATTCAGAAGCGTTCTAAGTGTTTACTGCTGCCAATTACGGCTTTTTAGCGCTACATATTTGCATTGGCTGGCTTCCAGGTTCTTGGATCCAATGCAAATTTTAGTAGTTCTTTTTGTTTGCATATTTGATTACCCTTGATGTTACCTCATGGAACCTCCTGCTTTTCAAAACAACAAAGCTAAGCAGGCTGTGCTGACAGGGTTCCCATAATTCCGACCTAATAAGTTTGTTCTTTCCAAACGGACTTTTTGTCTGGCTTTGGTTGAGAAAAGAGATCAGTTGCTGCTTTTATACCACAGGTAAATGCACAGTGGGAACGTGGGAATGCTGTCAATACAAGAGAGTGACGCCCGCGAGCGAAGCCAGAAGAGAGTTGCTGAGATGTTGCGGTTGCTGTGAAACAGAGAGGACTGCCAGCTGTGGGTTATTATTGCTGCCCTCCGCCTACCTGGCAGGGTACATAGAACGAGAACTTAAGTTTTCTTGATTAAGGCTCGTGTTTTCGCGACTTCCACCACCCACCAGCTCTCCACCGAAAGAAGTCCTCTAAGTGGACACCTGACCAGCTTCATCAGAGCAGGCTGAGGGCCTTGCAGTGAGTGCCAGACTAAAGAGGGTCCCAATATGCCTCGATCGGGTACCAAAGCGGTTTTCAATTTCTGCTGCGGCGGCCATCCCACCGTTGCCCCCACCCCTGGCCATTAGCAAGCGCTCGTAGAGCCGCGATCGTGACAGGCAGTAATCTCCAGCGATGCCGGCACGCTCGCCGCCAATTCATTAGTGTCTGACAACATCCAATCCGCTGCTGAAATTAAATCCAAACTTTGACCCCCGGGTATCATCCAGGGCTCCTCAGACCTCGGAAAACCTATTGTCTCTGTCCTCGTTCTTTAACTCCTCTCTGTACCACAGTGCTTTTCCAAACAGCTTTCCCACAAAGACAAGTTAAGGCAGAAATAAATGGGATCCAGCACTGGCCGGCTGGTGTCGAACTGAAGTAATGGAAAGAAGCAGCAGCCTCGCTGGCGTATCTATGGAAACACCTTGCATGGGAGCGTATCACTCTTACATTCTCCAGCCACGAATCCAATCCATCACAGCATGATTAGCATTATCGCATTATCACTGTTCGAAATGACAGGCAGTTGTTGCTTTACACCTTCAAGAAGCATTTAATGTTTTTACCTTTCTGTCTCCCGTTTTGTTTTCAATTACCCAGCAGTCAGCAAGTGCAACATGGTAGGTAGTAAATGGTACTATATTCGAAGCATGTAGCGTGCAGCGTCTATTTGAAATCCTTAAGCACGTGACATGTTTTTACGACTTGTTTCTGCACGCTGTTGTAAAACTGGACTCGTCGATCAGTTCCTGTGGGGTCCAACAGCACCGAGCAGCTGGATTATTTATGGAATTCATTTAGTAAATGACTATCGGACTCGCAGCTGCAGTTACGACGGCATCAGTCGTGGTTATACCAGCCGTGTGACCGATGAGACACAGAACCACGGAAGAGAAGTAGGTGACCAAGTGAACTGGGTAAATATGATCAATCTGTCAACATAATTCCGTCTGGGTTGACTTTTGTAACCAGAGTGGAACATGGCAGACAGAAAGACCTCCCTCAGCTAAGACCCTTACAGAATGCTAGTTTAATTCTTTTGCTGTTTTGGCCATTTAAGAGTCAGAAAGGTGGATTATTTTGCTTTTCTGTGAAGTTATTAGTAGTTGTTAGAAACCTATAGCTTCTAGTGCATGCCAAACCGGGAGAAAGAGCTAGAACCAGAACCAGATACGAGCATGCTCCATAGAGGCACTATTCTCACCTGTGTGTGCCCCAGACAGTGAGCTGAGCACACGGGCGTGCTGGGTGGCCCCGTCGTACACCTCCACCACGTCATTGAGGGCTGTCTGGAAGAAGGCGAACTGCCCAAACACGACTGTAGACCAAAGAGAGGAGACAGTTTTGCAGTGAGTGGTTTCCCGTCTCCGGCTACACTCTGGCACCTTGGCAAACTGACAGCAAGGCAGCTAAGACCACTAAAAGCCCCAGTCAATGGCACTCAAAGTCCTCCTTGGTGCTTCTTATGTGTAGATTTATACCGAAAGTGAATCCAAATGACCCTTGCGAGAGGGCGCCTCTGCGGCTCGCAATGGGCAAACATCGCAGAGCAGCTCCATTATTCCATTTACGGGGTTCCTCGTCTGGGAATGAAATGACTCAGTGATTCAACATCAGGACTATAGACAAATTCCATCATTTTGGTACCTCGCGGGCCTCATAAATGGTCCGAATGACCTCCGCACACTACGGATCAGGCCCTTGTGACCGGCAGCCAGGCCGCAGACTAGGCTGGCGAACCGAGAAACGGTAATGCGGTGCGGTCCGGGAGCACTGTCTGAGCGCCTGCTCATTACCCATCATTATCCACATGAGGGCCCGAGTTTCCGCACGGCAACGGGGTAAGAAAGCACCAGCCATGATTGCTTTAAAGGGTATCTTTTAAAGTCCCAAACTGGGCTAAAACGTCCCTCATTTTCGGAGATGTTATTCATGCTCTTCCCTTCATTCTGAGAGCTTACCGTAGTCCTTTGGTACAACAACAGAGTACAGGCAAGTCCTCCCACCCGTGTAGTTCCCGGGGTAACCGGGGGACAGCACGACTCCCTCCATTCCAGAATACTGCCCCCCACATGGAGCTGAAAGGGGGGGACAAAAGAAAGAAGAAAAAACTTAAGCAACTACTTTGTCTTCCACTTGTTTGTCTCCACTTTCAAATTACATTTATTGTCTGATTTGCGACTGTTGCACATGATGTCCTGAGTGCTTCTTTGTGGAAAATTGCCGGGTTTTTAGACCCTCGCTGGGAAGATGAGTTTTGCATACATTTTGTACGACAAAGATACTTCAACCACCCGTGGAGCTGTGAACAAAACGCACCGCTGTAAAAAAAAAAAAAAAAAAAAAAAAAAAACACGGGTTTAGCACACTTTCACCGGGGCTCCGTACCTATGCAGCGTGGCCGCGGCCGGTTCCACGTGGGCTTGCTGTCGCCCCCCATGATGCAGGTCACAGTGGTGTCCCCTTCGATGACGTAGCCGCTGTCGCAGTAGAAGGTGATGATGGACCCCAGTTTGAGCTCGGTACCGACCCGGGTTCCGTTCTGGACCGGGCCTGGTTCGAAGCATGATTCCCTCGGGTTCTCTGTGCAGGGATGAGCGGTGATTTATAACCGATGACTCGGGGTTCGATGTTGGCCTCTAGTTGATTAACGGGTTTGCCGGGTGGTGACCGTTGCCACGTCTGCTTAGGATTCATAGTCCGTCCCCGGCTCCCGTAATAAGCTGGGATATCATTACCCATTTCCTTTCTCCCGAATACCTACAATTAGGGTGACTTATACAAATAACACCAAGATAAAATTGTGAGACAGGAAATTTGATTTCCAATGTGTTATTTGAGAAAATATAAAATAAAGTCCAATGAAAAGGAAGTCAAAGATAGGCTAAGAAGGGGGAAAAAAAACAAAACCGAAAAGAACACGACGACGTTAATGAATCAGATTCCCTGAGATAACTATCGGGCTAATAGTGGCTGCGACTGCCGAGGGTGGAGTTTTGAGGCTGGGTTCGTAGGCCACGCCTGAGCCGAATGGCTCCGTGATGAAGCTAATGAGGCTGGGACGTGCTGCTGTCCTGAGCTCAGGTTCGGGGGGACGGCTGGGGCCACCTCCAGCTCGGAGGGCCAGGAACTGAGCAGATGGCAGCTCGGAAGTTCTGGAAGGAAGTTCCCAGGCCGTCCCTCCTTTCCACCTCATTCTGCCTCCCTCTTGCTCTCTAGCACGCCGGATCAACATCCTGTCTGATCCGTGTCCTTCATACCCCATGGGATGAGCAAACCGACCTCTCGATCTGCTTACCTCTTTCACAGAAAAAGAAAAATAAAGCCACATGGCGAGCTAAACAGGTGACATTGGGTCACACCTGGGTAACCTATCCCTCATTAGCATGAGAGGAGGTGACAAGGATGATAAATTACAAGCTGAGGACCTGGATGGGCTCTGCTGCCTGGGAAAGGCAGCGGTGCGAGGGTGGTTTGGAGGTGGCAGAGCGGGGGGAAGGGGGCGTATGACTAGCTGCACGTCGAGACGCCCACCCTTCTGCAGATCGCCCCCTGGAGGCGGTGCTGACACTTACTGCTCTGCAAATATTTTAGTGGCACCCCGTGCCTTAAAGTGCTATTCCAAAGTAACGTCACGAAGCGATGGTGCAAATCTGAGATGTCTATTATTCATATTGTTCGCAGGCTAATTTGTTCATCGCAGCGGTTTAACGGCGAGAGATCTCCTTCGCATAGATTCTCCTCCAGTAAAATGCTCTGAGAGACAGCTGGTCTTCCAGACTGCCTGCATTAATAAAAGACATTACACCCAGAAACGTGGGATGGGGGTCGGAGGGGAGAAAGCATGGAGGGACCACCTCATGCGAGCAGCCTGCCCTCAAAGAGAAAAAGTCATCTGGCGAAGTTTCGGATTCCCCTGCGTCTTTACAGCAGACCTCCGTTATCGCAATTCCCATTCCCGTCACGGAACCTGACTCCACGCCATGGTGAGGAGCATAAGAGGCGGCCGCCACAATGCGGTCGGACTCGCGCGGAACCCGGGACCGCAGCCGGCAGTCTCTTCTTTACGATATGTTCCTGCGAGGAAACCTAATGGAGTCTGAGGATGTGTTCTGATCTGCATCGCAATATTTCTTTTACATCCCGCGCTGTGGGAAGTCACGGGTCAACAGCTGGGCAGGGCAAAGCGCCGCTGCAAATAGAAAGACAGCTTTCAAAGCCTTTTCTGCTCAGAACAAATTATTCCCCGCACATTCTGCCTTGCTATTCACAGATTTTTTTACAGTTTGTAAATATTTATAGACATACGTGACAATTTACTGGAACATCCTTCCATAACCGCAGTTACCTTTGAATTATATGCTTTACAGCTCGAAAACAAACTCGGTCTGAAATGAGGCACTATATCATATTGAACTGGTTCTTTGGGTGGATCTAGACCTTCCATCCAGCCCGGGGGAGGGGGGGGCAATACCTGTGTATTGCAGGACAAAGCCGCTGCTGCTGAGTGACGCATCACTGCGGAAGGCCAAGAAGAGCGTATTGGAGCTGCTCTCGATCCGCTCCGGAACGTCGGTGCCGTAGAAGCTACCCAGCAAAGGGCTGAGTGAGTCTGGCCCGTCGTAGATGTGCAGGAAGTCATAGCTGGGCTCCAGGCTGAACCTGGGAGTGAGGGCCACATCCATAAATTCACTTCACATACTGCCTGGGTTGAAATGTGGGTAAGAGGTAAAGTGACATCAAAGTATTCGAATTTGCTCTTTCCATGCATCAGTGATTTGGACTTCAAAATCTACAGGTTTATTTTTCCTTAATAAAGTCAAATATGATAGCAAATCACATCAAGCACAATCCTATTCCATCCTCCATCAATTTATACCACACGAGAACAAAATGTTACGAGAACCAGGTTCCACCGCAACCACCACCAGCGATGTGCAGCGTTCTTCCAGGAGAATCCAGGGTGGCCGTTGTCCGACCGGACATCCTGTCTGAAGTCAACCCTCTATATTTACGTGGGCCAATAACTGACCAGTGTTTTTACAGCTGACCTTGCACAAACACTACGAGCACTTTAGAATGACCAGATAACCTGAATCACACGTCTTTGGACTGTAGGAAAAATCCGGAGCCCCTGGAGGAAACCCAGACACAGGGAGACGATGCAAACTTGCTGGATTGAAAACCTCACACAATTCCCCATCATACATGCTTAACATTCGATATCACATATGATCAAAAGCTGTCTACCAGGAGGTTGCTGGACCCAGTGGACTTACTGGTTGAAGGTTAAGGCGATGACGTAGTCAGGGGTCACGCTCACTGTCCAGTCACACTCGCGCCCGTGAGGGTACGGCTCAGGGTACTCCGGAGAAAGGATCAGCCCACTTGGGCCGGTTAGGTTGCCTCCGCAGGGAGCTGTGGCGGGAATGTGACACAAATACCATTTTGATGCTTTAAAGCGGGTGAAGACGCCAGCTTGTTAAGACGTTCTCCACATTTTGATGGCAGAGAGGGAACTGCACTCCTGGTCACTCGATAGTCAAACGCAGAAGGAGCCCCAACTGACAGTCCATCAGCTGTTTTGACCTCCCTTGGTCCCTCCCTGCTGCTGAATCCCCCCCAGCGTTTAAGTAGGGTCTGGAAACCCAGCGGATGGACAAGCGGCAGATTATTTTCACAACGACCACGTCCACGTGCAGCCAGTCACGTGACCTGCGCCGACTTAGTGCTTCCAAAAAAATCTGTGTTTTTCTTTGTGGTTCAGCTAAGCTTTCAGATTAATTAGTCAAAAACAGGCTGTTTAATAACAACAGTCTAGTTCCCGTTAATTCAGGGGCGTTTAAGAATGAAAACCAAAAATTCAGGACATGCAATATTCAGCTTGACAATTACTTGTTAATAAAGTCTGAGTTTATACATGCATGAGCTTTTTATGGATGGGAAATTTCAACATCGTGCTGAAATGTAAGTGGTGTTGCATAATTATGGACAGATTTAAATAAATCTGCGCCACGAATAAGATTCACGACTAAATGGGGGGAGGGGGGGGCGACAGGCTCTTGGATGAGCAGGGAGGCAGGTAGGGAGGTGAGATGGGAGAAGGGCCGGATCTCACCTGAGCAGGTGGGAGGGTCGGGCTGCCAGAAGAAGCGATTGTTGATTTCGGTGCAGGTGATCTTGCTGGCCCCCTGCAGGACGTATCCGGGATCGCACTGGAACAGCACGTGGTCTCCCGGCTCCCGGCTGTCGCCGCTGCGGGTGCCGTTGGTCGGGGTGCCGGGATCGTTGCAGGAAGTGGCAGTCGAAACTGCGAATGCAGAGCGGACGGGCCATCACGCGAGGAGTTCGCGGGGGGGGAGGTGGGCGTTTCACAGAAGTCCTCAGAAGAACTTATATGTACATCTACGCGCTTAATCGGCAGTTTCTGCTCTCAGGCTCTTGGGTCGTATTTCATAGAAACTACATAACGTATAAACTGTTTGACCAGTGCAAACCAAACCAGAGTCACTATGGTCCAGACGCAGGTGCACCCTGAACAATGTCTCACACACACACACACACACACACACACACACAGGGCAATTAACAATCACCAGTACAGCTGAAACACATTCCTTTGGACTGTGGGAGGAAAATAGTGCATATAACGGCATCTTTCCCATGAAAACTGTACCTGATCCCGATGAACCTGAAAGGCTGGTTATTTTTTGTTAAAAGAAAAAAAAAGTCGCTAAAATGAATTCCACTCATTTGCGCTCGCTTTTAACAAACTTTAAATTGAATTTGTTTTACGTTTCAGCTGAACCGGGTCTCCGAAACAGCACTTTGGCACGGACAGCGCGCGGCGCGATTCTGCGCTCTCGACAGGGAACTGTACACCACGACTTAATTTAATTTTTCAAAGCCGAAAAGCGGCATTAATTCGTAACAAGTCCTAATTCCACTTTGACTCTGGTGGATAAAGATATAGTTAGAACAAGCGGCTCAGTGGTGTTCAGGGTAATCCGAGACCGCGGCAGGACCGCCGAAGCGACCTCTCCCAAGATCTGAACCGTGAATGTCGGCCGGTCCAGGCCTTTGGAGGAGGGCTGGGGGTTTGGTGCTGGATGGCCTGCAAAGGTTGAAGCCTTATTTTTCGTCCAAGGTGCTCAAGAGCAAACTCTGTTCCGGGCCTCGGCCCCAACTCCTGCCGTGTTCCAGCAAACAGAGAAAATGCTAATAAATAAATGAACGAATGAATAAATAACACGGGGTACAGCGTGGGCACCTGAGCGCTGTGATCTTCACCGTGGCTTTCTATGCACCGAGCCAAAGCTTTCGAGCGGAGCTCTTGAATTTGGAGCGCGCTATGAATAGAACGAGGAAGGGGTGTGGGGGGGGTGGTGATGCTGTTGCTGTGGTTACGCAACGACCGGCAAAGCCGGTCCCCAACACCTCGGCTCGACGGGTTTAATTTAACCACACATTGTGTCAGACACGACGCGCGACTCGGCCCCGCTTTCGCCCGACGGCACGCTGGCGTCCCTCCCCGGGTCGGAATCATAACCTGCGTGATGTTTTTCTGCGGAGCGAGTCACGCGGCGATGTGGTCCGCCTGCTCTTCATACGTCCACGACTGATACCGTTGGCAAAGCGCTGCATTAATGTTTGCATTAATGTTAATAAATGACGCTCTTAAGATGTGTATTCAGCCGTAATAAAAGTGCATTGTGTCCTGAGGAGATCTGACAGGAGATTCTGTGCATCAGCGCTAGGCGTGGAGCGAGCTTCGGGTGCATACATGGTTCTCCATTTAATTTCCCTGTTTTGTAAGTATTTGTGAGGGATTATTTCATCTGCGTTGCGATACGCTGTTCGTGGTTTTCGGTTTATTCCGATGACATTTTTACTGTATTCTGATCTGACCTGCTGTAGAATGTAGAGAAATGGCAGAAGGTAGTGCCAAAAAAATTAATCCATAATCTCTTTAACGTAAAACATGGACGATGCCTAAGATGGGCCCTATGCTTCCAGGATAGGCTCTGGACCTCCACAGCCCTGGTGGCTGTGTGCATAGAAAAAGCTGTCTTAAATTTTCACAAAAAAGAGCTATAAAACGTAAAATGTGGCGAGACGGGCGCTTTTCCGTGAAGGGCGACGCTGGTTTGCGATGTGAAATTTCTTTACACGCATAACCTGAGTTTAAAGGGACTTTGCGCCGTTTATCAGTCGTATATTTTTGGTTCTATGCAAGGAGAATTAAGTTGAGGCTCATTTTTTATTCACACAGAAGCCACAAGTTTATTTTTGGAAAATTATTAACATCTGCATCTGTCTTTTTTTATTTAGACAATGAGATAAAAGAGCTTATCAGTAAAGACGCAGTTCAGATTTGTCTTCACACACACCCACGTAGACAGGCGATGTACCCGGAGGCCTCGCTTACCGGAGAACTGCAGCGCAAAGCCCTGTTTGCTGGTGAAGAAATCGGTGGTGAACTGCAGGGTGACGGAGTTGAAGGTGCTGTGGGCGTCGGGGGGCAGGACCGAGCCGCTCAGCTCCCGCAGCAAGACCCCGCCCTCCTGGGGACCGTCCCAGATGCGCAGGACGTCGTGCACCTCCTCCGTGTGGAACACCAGAAAATGGAGTCTGTGGGCGAGGTGGACAAGTTCAGAGGTTGAGCAGGTCCAGAGAGGAGACAGACATGGGAAATGGCCACAACTGTTACCTTGGCTCCTCCCACATCTTTTTTTTAAGATATGACCTTTTCCGGTTCACGCTTCTTCCGTCACATTTTCTCGACTTACTCAAATTTACGCAAATTTTCAGCCTTTCTGCAAAAGCCACCTGTATTTACGCTTCCAGCCAATAGGTGCCACTAAAATGCGACTGAGATTGACCGGGATTTTGGGATCACCTTGATTCATCTTGTTTTCACACTGGTTACGGGTCACATGTAGGGATCATTTAAATGCCTCTGTTCGGCTGAAGGTCACTTGTGTTCATCGGATCAATGGATCAAACATCAGTGCCAGATACCAGTTTACGGAGATGTTTTTCTTCAGATTAGTTTCAATTTTTATCTGAAAGTCACCAAAGGGTTGTTTTTTTGTTTGAATCTTTTATAGCTATAGCGGAAGTTTTTACAGACATTAACTTGTTCATGAACTGAGGAATAGCAGTATTATTTAACTAACTGTGAAATAGTTGTAAATGTACTGTTAGAATTGCGGAATTGTTAGAGTCGCTCGCTGAGGAGTCAGTGCACCACGACAGCAGATTCCAGACTCCTCGGCAGAGCCGATAAAACTGGATAAGGCTGGATTTTCTCCGGATATTGGCAGCCTGATAGAACTCATCTGCTGCAATCCTGTGTCCTCCAGGACACTGGACAGCGAGATGAGCGCTCGGCGTGGGTTTGGTTCGAAACAGATGTTCTCAGCAGATCCAGAGTTGCCGCACGTGCTGGCGAACATCTCCCTCCTGCCAGCCAGCAACGGAACAAGTTCCTCCTCATCCAGCTGGATGCCATCATCTCACGTTGGCGTAATCGGCTGAGACGTACCCCTGCTTACGGGTCACTTATCCCAGTGCTGCAGCCGGGATGTTCTTTTGGTCAGCAGTCATGCCGTACGCCTGCCTCAGTAAGGAGTTCTCCATCTTAAGAAGGAGGGCCTGACAAACACGGCCTGGTGGTGATTTATGCGAGAGGACAGTTGGTGACATAGTCCGCTACTTAAAACAATTCAATAGACGGAAGGAGGACTTGCTGCGTGGGCACGACTGGCTACCCTAAGATAAAATGAGAAGAAGCAGCACCCAAACCTGCACGTAAACACTTGCCAAAGCAATTCACATTTATTTTATGCTCACGTTGCATTTGATGAGAGTTTGCAACTACAGTTTATCAGCAGATCAAATGTCTATCACAGGCGCATGAAGAGTTGGGCTCAAACCCAGGGCTGTGCTGCTGAACAGCTACTGCGATCTTTATTAAGAAAGATGTCTCAGTGGAATCCCGGTCTTCTCTAGGATAGGCAAGAGGGTTGGCTGAGGCAAGAGGGTTCTCCCGTACTTTTCAAACTAAGGATGCCTGGGTAGCTTTGTTGAGGGTACTACAGCAGGGTTCAGATTCACTGTAAACATTCGAACCACGATACCACTAGTTGTCTCATACCGAGGTCACCAATGACACGAAAACTGTCTTCTCCTTCTCACACTTAGAACAAATGTGGTACCTGTCTAAATTTACAATTATTCATTCACCTGACACTTGTCTCCAAGGTGAGTTCCATAGTGAGGTTTGTACACCAACCTATTTATACTGTTTATTTAATGCATAATTTTTATTACATCATTTCAGACTAAGCACTTCTGTCAAGGACTGAAGCTCCAAACGCGAATGATTTGGCTGCAAATTCGTGACTTTAAATATTACGTTACATGTCGGGCTGCCTGCACAGGGGTTCTTCATGTTTCTTGGGAGGGGACCGTGGTCGAGGTGTGGAAAACAACTACTCAGTAAATGCACAACATGTGCTGATGTGGTCACCACTGCTCAACTTGCTGGCTCAAACCTGGGTTTGGAGGCAGCTCTACAGATTCCGAATGTTAACACACATCATCCCGTGCCTCCTCTTCAGGCTCACCACCTGTTTCTTCTTTTTTCATCTGCCGATGGCCCCCATTGAAGGGCCTTATTGCAAAATGGCAGGTGATCAGTGGAAGACAGGTGTAGCTATGATCTCAACAAGAACATCTTGGTGTAGACCACTGGCAGAGTCTCCAAGAAACCAAACTCCTCCTACCGTTCTGAGGGTACGTGGTGCGGCACAACACAATGAGAGAGAAAAAGTCATTTAAAGAGAAGGGAAAGACACAATGAACGAAACACAAAAATGAGCCAGAGAAAGGGGAGGGGGCGTCCAGTGACGCAACAGCAACAGACTCTGTGGAGAAAGGAAAGTGGAGAAAGAGCACCTTTATTTCCAGAGAGTTCCATCGGTGCGGTGATAGAGCTCTCATTTCAATGCACGGCACGAGTCTTCATCCTGATATCAAGCCATCGAGCAGCATGGAGGCAGATTTCAGGAGGGGGGGTGTTGGTGCTCCTTGATGACCTCCCAACCCTGAGTCATGGGGCTCCCAGAATGCAGCTGGGGCAGTGAGCTGTGACGGAGGGTCTCTCGCTAAACAGCCGGCCGGCGGCGACTACTAATGAACCGAGTGCGGTCTCAATAGGTGGGACAGGAACATACGGACACAGAGGTCAACGGGGATGATAAGGAAAGAAATACAGGAAGAAAAAAGGGACAACCTACGCATGGAGACCGGGGTTACTCAACACAAGGGCGGTAGGAGAGGTGCGAACACAGCCGAAGTGTTTTAAAAAGACGTCAAGGACAGAGAGCAATGATGACGGAGAGAAAAGGAGGATGCGATACGCTGAAACAAGGTACAAAAGGCTTCCACAGAGATGGTGGGGAATCACACAGGGACGGGCGGAAACAGATGTCTACCTCTTCTTACCTAAGGCTTCTTGGTTTAGTGAAGATTATGGCAACCGTGTTTCAAACACAGCAGATCAAACAGAAATGCCGAATAAAGAGCAAGTAGTCCGTGTCGAGTATTTGGTACGCACAAAGCGACGGGGGGCGTTAAGTGTATCGATTCACCAGGTCACGTGTCTTATCATGCAAGCGGTTTGACGGCTGCTCAACCCAAGTACTCTTTTTAAAATATGTCGCACTTGTTAACTGTCCGGGCAGCTCCGTAAGACGTGACCATTGATCGGAGACCCGGTTACCCATGTTGCGTCAGCACCTCCTTCATTTTCGTGTGAGTTCATTCAGACTAAGGGTTAAGGAACCAATGCAAATGGGTGGGATGAAAATGGCAGCAGGAACGAGACAACGAGACAGGGCTTGCTCTGCTCAGCCGCCCACAGCGACTCCATTATTGATAGTCATCTTAATACACTTTGTTTGGAGACCTCTTTTAACAAACAGCCCCTCTTACTCTGATTCAGCAGATCACCCCCCCACCCCAGAAAATCCATACAGCAGGGGAATGACTGCTGCTAGTGGCTTGATTCCAGAGAAGGTGGTGCACAAGGAGGACAATAGGGCACAAAGTGGGCTGATGGAGACGGAAGGGGTCTCAGTGTGTCTGGGAAATTAAATGACCGCATATGGTGCGTTTACCCAATGCATCATGTTTCGAACAAGTTGTCCGTGGGGGTTCAATCCCACTGCCGACTGCAGTATACAGTCCTCTCCTACAGAGGGAATGGCAGCTCTGCTTTTATAGTTTGGCGGAACTGTTTAGGGAATATCCAGGCCCTTGTTTACATAGGTCTGGAATAAACACAGGAATGGGGGGCTCAGGGGGGTGTTAATTCCGGAGCTTTCTCTGCAACACTGCAGATGAGCCAGCTGTTCCTCCACAAAGCCGGCTGGCGAAGGAGCTTTACGGGACGGCTAATCCAAAGAGCCCAAAAAGGCAGCTCCTTGGTCCCCTGGGCTCCGTGCTACCCACCACCCTTCCCACCCCCCACGTGTCCTTGCTGCACCTCGCCGAAGACCCCTGTTCCCGTGCCGCGGCCTTCCAGCCTCAGGCATAGCAAACCGTCTTCAATAATTCACTGTGAGCAATGAGATCAAAGCAGCGCACATGTGAACATTATTCTGGGGTTACGAATGGTACGAGAAGCAGGGGGAGAAGAAGTTTCGTTAACCTCCTTCCACTGTGTGAGAGCCCTTCTTGGCCCGCTGCCCGCCACCCCCACATCTGTGACACCTGCTGCTTTGGTGAGGGGCTCTTTCCCTGTCTTCCGCTTTCCTTCCTTACCCTCTCCTACACCTCTCAGGCTGAGTAAGCTTTTCATGGTCCATTTTTATCATCTCCACTCTAAATTTAGGAAGGGACTCAGGACCCACACTGGATCTGCATTTGTGCCACCAATTGCCTCACCTCCACTTTATTGTACATGTACTTCTGTTTGTTCCTCCTCGATTATGTCTTCCCCGTCACAGCGAGGGAACTCAGAGGAACAGGCTGACATCTTCCCGAAGCATCACGGGGAACTGAGCGCAACGCACGCAAATGTTTTTGGATCTTCTCTCTGAAGTCAATTCACGTCTGTTTAATATCAACAGTTTCCAATACCTAATGGTCTGAGGCTGTGATTTGGTGAGAGCTTCTTATAATAATTCCACTTGTGGAGCCATTGTAGCCCAAACTTGTCAAAATGCAGAGAAAGAAAGAAAAAGGTTTGAGGAAGGAAAGTCAGGATTTGACTTCCAAGCCACAGCTTTCTGCCCTGAACCATCTCAAAGGGACTGTTTTCCTTGACTCTGAAAGACAGCGTGTCTGTCCCCGAGTGAAAGAGCCCTCTTCTCAGGCATAACCCCATCATCAACATGGAGAAAAACACGCATCCCCCTCTATTGTTGCATTTTGATTCGATTTTCATTTAATTTTATCTTTGTGAAGTCAGAGAAAACCGCCCAAGGATGCTCTGACATTTCAAACGGCCCCGGCTTTCACCGAGCCGAGCGCTTCCCTCGGCCGGTTACGCAGACAGAGAAATAAAATAAAATAAAAAAATAAAATATGAAAGGCAGCTAAACATGGCGGGCATCGAGGCAAATTACTCATTCGAAAAGCAGACTTCACATTACAAAAGCGGTTATGGTTTGACAGGGGTTTGTGTCGTGGAGTCAGTGAGTAAATAAACAGGGTCCCTTTTCTCCTTTTCAGCACTGAGTTTAAGAGAAGAACACGTGGTTAGAAGCAGAGCGAGGCAGCCGGTCGTGTAGCGGCAGTGGAAACCGAGTCTTGGGTCCCAGTGTTATATAGAATTTGAACAGGTGGTTCTGCTCCATATATGGCTGAACTGCGACCCAAACAAGCAATTTTGGACAAGATCATTCCAGAAAGAAGGACGACCTTAAAAAACAATGTACATTTTAAGAGATTTTAAGAGATTGCACACACACACACACACACACACACACACACACACACATATATATATGTGTTGTTAAATTAAACCCCTTGCGCCTCAAATGATGACTTTGGAAGAGCAACTTTGTCCAGCTGGTTATTGCAAAAAAAAAGGATTTAAAGAACTTAATTTTCCTCACGTATTTATTCAGGCAGTGAAGAGCAGCCAGACAGAACAGGCGTGTAAAACAGCGTTAACTCAACTCTCTTCCACAGTGTCTACAGCTCGCGTCTGGTGTCTGGCGAGGGACGTTGCCCTCGCTTACGGGATTAAACCGTAACAGTTGACACCGAAGAGGATGGAGGGACGACGCGTTTCTATTTTTAGTCGTTTTAATTTTAATTTTGTGTAGCGGGAGGTCCGTATTATTAAACTTTTATTAGTCGTCGCTTAGTGGTTTGTACTTATGAACAAAAGGGAGTAGAGAAAGTTTTCCAACCCAGTAGTCTTTGTTAGGTGAAGCACCAGGGTGCTGGATAAAGCAAAATATAATAATGATAAAGAAAACAGGGATAATAGTAATAAAAACTGACCCAATGGTGCTCCCCGGTGCAGCTTCGATGGTCCACATGCAGTGCAGGTTGTGGTCGTAAGGCGCAGGGTAGCCGGGGGAGAGGATCCGGCCCATGGGCTCGTCCTTGATGACCCCCCCGCATTCAGCTAGGAGGGGGGAGACACAGACGCAGATGAACACGAGTTTGTTCTGTAATAAATATCGTCAGAAACAACTCCGGGTCTTTCCGCTTTCGCCTCTCGCGCACAAATCGGCATCTACACGCCACAGATGGGAGAAGTAATATTCTCAACGTGTGGATGACCTGCCTCCCCTGACCTGCCACCACACAGGGGGCCACAGTGAGGGATGAGTCACCTGCTCCCCACACCGTGTAGGGCAACCGCAGGCTTGCTTTCACCGCTCGGTAGATTGTAGGGTCCTTCTAAGCAGCACCTGGTGGACCTGGTCCAGAGTGGGGCCTTTTTGCATGGGTTCTCACACACACACACACACACACACACACACACACACACACACACCTCAGCCAAAGCACCCCACCACCTTGCCGCTGTTTAACTGGAGTGTTATCCCGCTCCGGCAGCATCAACACCGCTCAACAAAAGTAATAAAGCAAGGTTAATAGCTAACATTTTCAAAATGGTATTAAAAAAGAAAAACCCGGGCGCAGGGTGGTCTTTGAATCAAATGTCAGATTCGCACTCGGCTTTTTTAAAAGTGTTCCATTACAAACAGGAATGATTAAGTCCCTCTGGATTTTGAACTGGTTTTTCATCAATGGAATAATGTCGTTTCTAACAGATTTTTACCTCCTTTTTTTAGGTGCGAACCAATATACAGGCGTCCCTGTTAGACCAAATTCAGTGGAAGACATGGATATTTCTCCCCGGTACGTCCTCTCTTACCACCTTAACACTCTCTCTCGCGCACACACACACACACACACACACACACACACACACACACACACACGCGCGCACAGCCGACGAATGGAGAACGGAGACGTGGCGGTTGACCTTGTCCTGCTGACAAAATGCCACAGAAATAGAGATTCATTACATCTCCATGCACCCAACCTCACCCCCCCCCCCCCCCCCCCCCCCCCCCCCCCCCCCCCCCCCCTTTTTTTTTTTT